>CM053788.1:498207376-498474876 GCA_028749045.1 Cupressus sempervirens
GAAAGAAGCATTGTCCTCAACGCTAACAAAGTGTGGAATCTTTTGAATGAACTCCTCATCCTCTCATGTGGCCTCTTCAACTAGTAAGTTCTTCCATTGGATGAGATACTGAGTCAGGGTTTTGTACCTCAACTTATTTGTATGTGTTTAAATCATGCACTCTAGTTCAAAAATTATTCTTCCTTCTTCATCAATTTCTAGTAGTACTATTTGAGTAGGAATATTCTACCTAATTACCTTCTTCAAACAAGAAACATGAAAAACTGGATGCATCTTTGTTGTTGGTGGCAACTCAAGCTTGTAGGCAATACTACCAATATTTTGCATGATTTGGTATGGTCCATAATATCTTGGAGACAACTTGTTATTATTTTTTTGTTGCCTCACTGAGATTTGTTTATAAGGCTACAATCTCAAGAAGACCCAGACCCCAACTTCAAAATTTCTTTCACTATGATGTTGGTCTACTTGTTGTTTGATTTGATTTTGTGCCATAAGAGATTTTAGATCACTGCTACAATGGTTAGAAAGTAACAATGAAATTGCTTGATTGTGATGCAACTGAATTGCTAAATCCATATCTCTATTCTACTTATACTTAGATCCTTCCAGATCAAATATCACTTTTTTGCTTCACAAGAATACTTGCTTTTCCTTCAAGTTCTCTCCCTCTCTTTCCTTTTTCAATTCAATCAACACACTTGCAAATACACTTGAAAATCTCAACTTAACCTTTTTTTTATACCTTCTAGGTTGTCAAGATGGCTAATTATAAAATAGAGTGACCAATAATCATTACCATAGTTGGCTAGAACTAATACTTGAAATAGTTAAGCTTCATATGCCAAAACAACAAAATTCTTCATTAGCCAACCCTGCTCAATAAACACTGGTTTTGAGATGATTTCTTGTGTTAACCAACAAAAGCTCAGTTAACACTATGAACTTGCAAAAATCCTTTGGTAAACAAGTGAACTCAGTTAGCACTAACTTTGTCCAACTTTACTTTTTTAACCATGCGTGAACTCAGTTAACACTATTTTTTGCCATAATTTCCTTCGACACCTAAGTGAGCTCACTAGACAATGCCTTCGCAAAGTAAACTTTAGGAATGCTTGGTAGACAAGAAAAACTATCTTGCTGACCAAGTGAGCTCGATAAGCATTAACTAAAAACTGATATGACATTTGTGTGACATCAAAGACAATAGACAATTAGAAAATTGTATCCAACAATCTCCCTCTTTGACATTGATGGCAACATGACATGTCATAGCACAATGAAATTTGAGAACAATATTCTTTTGACAAAATATTTCCCCCTCTTTGATTTTACACAAGAACTCTTTCTTTTATGCAGTAATCTCCTTTTGTGAAGTAATTATATGACTTCTCCCTCTTGAAATGGAAAAAAATAAATTCAAAAAGATATGATAGTAATCTTCTCCCTCTTTGACAACACATGCCAAAGACAACACATGCCTAATTTGTATCAATGTACCTTGAGTACTAATTCATATGCAATATTCTCTTTACTATGCTGCATCAACTAATTGATTTCAAACTTGGTTCATGTTGATGCATCACTAAAACTTCATTTAGTGAGCTTTAGATAGGGTAATGACCCCTAAGTAACCTCTTAGATACATGAATGCATCCTTAGGTAATGGCTTGGTAAATATGTCTACAGTCTATTATTTTATTTGGAGAAATTCCAATCTGATTTCTTTGTCCTACACCAATTCTCTGACAAAGTGATATTTTATAGAAATGTGCATTTTTTAGAGGGCATCAGTGGGTTCTTTGATATAATAATTGTGCTAGAGTTATCACAGTACATGACTACTGGTTCTTTGATTTCAACATGCATTACTTCTAGCATTTGTTTGAACCAAACAATGTAAGAACAATTCACTGTTGCTGCTACATACTCTACTTCTACTATGGATTGGGATGTGTAGTTTTTCTTTTTGCTTGTCCAACATACCAACATTTTACCAAGAAAGAAAGCTTCACCGCTTGTACTTTTTCTGTCATCAAGATTTTCTACCGAATCAACATTAGTGAATACCTTTAGGTCTATTTTTCCTCCAAGTTTGTACCATAAGCCATAGTCCTCAATACCTTTGAGATATCTCAAAATTCTTTTGATTGCCATGATATGATTTTCTCTAGGTTTAGCTAAGAATCTTGCCACTATCCTAACTACTAAGGCTATATTAGGCCTTGTGTGAACTACATACTATAACTTTCCAATCATTAATCTATATAAGGTCTAATCTACTTCTTTGGAATCATCATCTTTGGTAAGCTTGAGTCCAGTACACATGGGGGTACCAACTAGTTTAGAATCTTCCATACCAAACTTCTTGAGTATCTCTTTTACATACTTGAATTGGGTGATATAGACACCATTCTTGTTCTGCTATATTTGCAATCCAAAAAAGAATTTTATTTCACCAAACATGGACTTATCAAACTCTTTGTTCATTTGTTCTAAAAATGGTTTTCATAGATCATCATTTCCCGTAAATAGAGTACCATCCACAAATATCTCTGTCGAATACAATTTTGTTATCTTGTCCTTCCTTGATGTATAGACTATTGTTATCATTTGTTCTCTAAAAACCAATCTGTATCAAGTAGTAATGTAGTCTTTCATACCATGCTCTAGGAGCTTGTTTGAGACCATATAGTGCTTTGTGTAATTTATAGACCATGTCCCTTTTGTCAAGATCAACAAAACCTTCTAGTTATTCAATGTAGACTTCTTCATCAAGAATTCAATTCAAAAATGCAGATTTAACATCCATTTGATATACTTTGTATCTTTTGTGAGCAACATATGCAAGTAGTGTCCTAACACCTTCTAATATTGTAACATGAGAAAAAGTCTCACCATAATCAATTCCCTCTTCTTGAGAATAGCCTTTACATACTAATCTAGCTTTGTTTCTTGATACTTGTCCATCTTCATTCAGCTTATTTCTGTGTACCCATTTTTTTCCAATCACATTTTTTATCTTTAGGCCTAGGAACAAGAGTCCAAGTTTTGTTCTTTTCTATCTGTTCTATTTCTTCGCTCATTGCCTCAATCCAACTTTCATTTTCTATAGCATCCTTAACACTTCTAGGTTCAAAATTAGTAAGTAAACATGTACCTTTTAATTTTCTTGTATTCATAATACCTTCTAATTTATCTCTAATAATCTGATTAGGTGCATGATGCCTTCTGACATACTTGGCCAATGCAAGTTCTTTTCCTTTTGAATGAATTGAACTGTCTTAATTTTGAATCTCAACTTTAGGCTCGTGTCATTCTGACTCGGTAGGCATTGGCTCAGTAGCTTTAGAATGTGATTCAAGTCCTTGTAACTTGATTTGTACTTCTTGCAACTCAGTAGCTGAGGAAGACTTGAGAGTTGAGTTCTTCTTATTGTTAGATGTGCCTAGCAATGTATCAGGTTCGAAGTAAAAAAATCTTTTGTAATCTTTTGGTTCCCTTTTGCTTTCTTCTTCATTCTTTTCTACAAACTCATCAATTCTCACATGTACACTTTCTATGATTCTATGAGTAGACAAATTCAAGCATTTATATGCCTTACGTTTGTAGGAATATCCTAAGAATATACCTTCATCACCTTTCACATCAAACTTTCCTTTTCTAGACTCTTTCAAAATATAACATTTACTGCCAAGTACATTCAAGTAACTTTCATTGGGTTCGCAGCCATACCATAATTCATAGGGGGTTTTATGTGAGTCCTTCTTCATTGAACTTGTTTCAAAGTATGAACTACAATGTTGATGGCTCTCTTCCAGTATTTGATAGCAACATTCTTTTCAATCATTAGAGTCCTTGCATAATCCATGATGGATCTGTTTCTTCTTTCAGCTATTGCATTTTGTTCAGGAGTACTAGGGGTTGATACTTGCCTTTTGATTCCTCTTTCAATGCAAAAGTTATTGAATTCATTGGAGATGAATTCACCACCTCTGTCTGATCTTAAGCATTTCAATCTTTTTCCAGTTTCTTTTTCTACTCTTGCTAGATACCATTTGAATTTCTCAAATGTTTCTAACTTTTCTCTAAGATACATAACAATCATCATTCTAGAATAGTCATCAACAAAAAGAATAAAGAAATTTTCTCCACTATAACTTTCTATTCCAATGGGTCCACATAGGTTAGTCTACACAAATTCCAAGATATCTTCAAATTGATAGTTTTTGTTCTTACAACTATTCTTTCCCATTTTTCCAATCTCACAATTTTTGCATAATCCAACATCTAGTTTCTTCAAGATAGGGATACTTCTTACTTTTCTGAATTTTCTTATCTTGACCATATTATCAAAATTTACATGACATAGTCTTCTGTGCCATAACCAACTTTCTTCCATTTGAGCAATAAAACATGAACAATCACTAAGATCAAGATAAAATAGGTTACCTCTTGTTTGTTTTCCTGATCCAATAATATTCCCTTTATCATCCAACAGTCCTTCCTTTCCATGCATGAATTCTACCTTAAATCCAATGTTGATTAGCTGTGTTACACTTAGTAGGTTATGTTTCAGTCCTTCAACCCAATAGGATTTGTCACATACAAGTTCATTACTTAATAAGATTCAGCCTTTCCCTTTTATGCAACAAGGTTCATTATTTTCAAACCTTACACTACCTCCATCATGGTGTTCAAAGTGTTCAAATTTTGTTTTTTTTCTAGTCATATGATATGAACATCCACTGTCTATGTTCCATGTGTCATTTTTACTGACATGAGAGATAAGTGCCATCTTATCTTCTTCACCATCAGATTCATCTTTTACAGCAATGTATACTATCTCATCTTCACTGTTATCAGAATCTTTAGCCATAAAACAAGTCTTCTTACCTTTTCCTTTGAAGGATTTGTGACTTTTGGATTCCTTCTTCCCTTTGTACTTGTGGCTCTTCTTCTCATCCTTTCTTTCTCTATTTGGGCACTTGGCAGCAATATGACCAATTTCTTCACATGAAAAGTAGATTAAAGGAACTTTACCTTTGTACTTTCCTCTACTTCTAGAATATTTCTTTGCATGTAAAGCTTCAATAACTTCAAGATCACTGTTAGAACTTTTTTCTATTTCCTCTTCACTTTCTAATTGAATGTCCTTTATCTAAACTTTCCTTTCTCTTTGAGTGAATTTTTAGCTTCAAATGCAGAGTCAACATCTTTGGAAGCTGGAACATAACTGTCAAATTTGTGTAGCTCAAAAGATGTCAATCTTCCTACTAAGGCATCCAAACTTAACTTGTGATTTGGATGACACCTCTTTTCTTGAATAGCAGATACTCTAATTACATAAATAGGAAGCAATGTTCTAAGAACTTTACTCACAATAGTTTCTTCCTTGATTTCTTCTCTGGAAGCTTTGATTGTACTACCACTAGCTTTGATTCTTTCCACATATTTGGCAACATTTTCATCTTCTCTCATTCTCATCTAATTAAACTATCCTCTATGGCTTTCTACTTTGTCTCTCCTTACATTTTCATCAGCACCATAGATGTTATTTAGCTTATTCCACATATCAAAAGTAGTTTTACAATCTTTGATCTTATCAAATTCATCATAGTTGAGAGCGGATGCAATATCAATCATCATGATGATATGGTTCTTTTTCTCAGCAAGATCTCCACAGATAATATACTACTAGGATTTTTCTATTCTTCATCAAGATATTTGTAGCCTGAATCACTAATGGTGGCCAGATGAAGTCTCATGAGTCCTTGCCATGCTGAAAATTTCTCTGTTTAGCTTTGGAATCTCTGTCTTGTAAGACATCCTGATCTTAGCTTAGGTCCTTGACACCTTTCCTGCAAGCACCAAATGTTCTGATACTAATTGTTTGAAATATAGGAGTAACTAAGAGGGGGGGGTGAATCAATTACTACTTAAATAAATCCTAGATCCCTTATATGTCAACAATAGAATTTAGATTGAGAAAAGTGATTGATTCTATCACTTAGTAAACACTCAGAGAATGTTGTAACTTGGTATATGTAGAGTGTGAGTTACTTTTAGCAGATCTTAAAACATTAATAGTAATTAATTTTCAAGAATAAGAGAAATGACTTAAACACATGAGACACGAGGATTTAATGTGGAAATCCAATTTGGGAAAAACCACCAATGTAACTAGTTACTATTTTTCACTCTTTTGATATATATAATAATATATGATAATTAATAATAATTAATTAATAATAGTTATTATGACCTATGTTATTATTATTATAATCTAAAAATATTATATATATATAATACTATATTATTATTATTTTTACTATATTATTATATCTTTACTATATTACTTCTATTAGAATCATTTATATGGATCGAAAGGGGTCATACGATGACCTATGACCCCAGTCGACACATTTCATGTTGACATATGTCCCTAGGGATCCTAGGACCCCTAGGGACATATTAGAATTGTTTATATGGGTGAAGGGGGTCACAGGATGACCTATGACCCCTTTTGACAAATTTCATGATGACATATGTCGCTAGGGGTCCTAGGACCCCTAAGGACATATTATAATCATTTATATGGGTCGAAGGGGGTCATAGGTCATCCTATGACCCCTTTTGACACATTCCATGATGACATATGTGCCTAGGGGTCCTAGGACCCCTAGGGACATATTAGAATCTTTTATATGCGTCGAAGGGGGTCAGAAGATGACCTATGACCCCTTTTGACACATTCAATGATGACATATATCTCTAGAGGTCCTAGGACCCCTAGGGACATATTGAAATGGTTTATATGGGTTGAAAGGAGTCATAGGATGACCTATGATCCCTTCCGACACATTCCATGATGACATATGTCCCTAAGGATCCTACGACCCCTAGAGACATATTAGAATCATTTCTATAGGTCAAAGGGGGTCATTGGTTTTTGAACACATTCCATGATGACATATGTCCCTAGGGGTCCTAGGACCCGTACAGACATATTAGAGTCATTTATATGGGTTAAAGGGGGTCATAGGATGACCTATGATCCCTTTCGACACATTCCATGATGACATATATCCCTAGGGTTCCTACGACCCATAGGGACATATTAGAATTGTTTATATGGCTCAAAGGAGGTCATAGGATTACCTATGACCCCTTTCGACACATTGCATGGTGACATTTGTCCCTAGAGATCCTACAACCCCTAGGGACATATTAGAATCGTTTATATGGGTCAAAGTGGGTCATAGGTCTTTTTATCACATTCCAAGATGACATATCTCCACAAGGGTCCTAGGACCCCTAGGGACATATTAGAATCGTTTATATGGAGCAAAGGAGGTCGCATGATGACCTATGACACCTTTCAACACATTCCATGACAACATATGTCCCTAGGGGTCTTACAACACCTAGTAACATATTAGAATCATTTATATGACTCAAAGGGGGTCATAGGATGACCTATGACTACTTTCATTATATTTCATGATGACATATGTCCCCAGGGGTCCTACAACCCTTTGAGACATATTATAATCATTTATATGGGTTGAAAGGAGTCATAGGATGACCTATGACCCCTTTCGACACATTCCATGATGACATATGTCCCTAGGCATCCTAAGACCCCTAGAGACATATTAGAATCATTTATATGGGTCAAAGGGGGTCAAAGGATGACAAATGACCCCATTCGGCACATTCCGTAACGACATATGTCCCTAGGGGTCCTATGACCCCTAGGGACATATTAAAATTGTTTATATGGGTTAAACGTGATCATAAGATGACTGGTGACACCTTTTGACACATTCCATGATGACATATGTCCCTAGGGTTCCGATGACCCTTAGGGACATATTAAAATTATTTATATGGGTCGAAGGGGGTCATAGGATGACCTATGACTGTGTTTGATACATTCCATGATGACATATGTACACAGGGGTCATACAATCCCTACAAACATATTAAAATTGTTTATATGGGTCGAAGGAAGTCATTGGATGACCTATGACCCCTTTCAACACATTCCATGATGCCATATGTCCATAGGGGTCCTAGGACCCCTAAAGACATATTAGAATCATTTAAATGGGTCGAAGGAGGTCACAAGATGACCTATGACCCCTTTCGACACATTTCATGATGACATATACCCCGAGGGACATATTAGAATCATTTATATGGGTCAAAGGGGGTAATAAGATGACCTATGAGCCCTTTCGACACATTTCATGATGACATATGTCCCTAGGGGTCCTAGGACCCTAGGGACATATTAGAATCTTTTATATGGGTCAAAAGGGGTTAGAGGATGACCTATGACCCCTTTCGACACATTCCATGATGGCAAATGTCCTTAGGGGTCCTACGACACCTAGGGACATATTAAAATCATTTATACAGGTCGAAGGGGGTTAAAGGATGACCTATGACCCCTTTCGACACATTACATGATGACATATGTCTCTAGGAGTCTTATGACCCCTAGGGTCATATTAAAATTATTTATATGGGTCAAAGGAGGTCATAGAATGACCTATGAAGCTTTTCGACACATTTCATGACAACATAAGTCCATAGGGGTCCTAGGACCCCTATGGACATATTACAATCATTTACATGGGTCGAAGGGGGTCACAAGATGACCTATAACCCCTTTTGATACATTCAATGATGACATATGTCCCTAGGGGTACTAGAAACATTAGGGACATATTAGAATCAGTTATATGGCTTGAAAGGAGTCATAGGATGACCTATGACTCCTTTCAACACATTCCATGATAACATATGTCCTTAAGTGTCCTAGGACCCCTAAGGACATATTAGAACTATTTATATAGGTCAAAGGGGGTCATAGGATGACCTATGACCCCTTTTGACACATTTTATGATGACATATATTACTAGAGATCCTAGGACCCCTAAAGATATATTAGAATCATTTATATCGGTCAAAGGGGGTCATAGGTCCATTTGACACATTTCATGATAACATATGTCCTTAGGGGTCATACGACACCTAAAGACATATTAAAATTATTTATATGGTTCGAAGGGGGTATAAGATGAAGTATAACCCCTTTCGACACATTCCATAATGATGTATGTCTCTACAACCCCTAAGGACATATTAGAATCATTTATATGGGTCGAAGGAGGTCAATAGATGACTTATGACCCCTTTCAACTCATTCCATGACATATTAGAATTGTTTATATGGGTTGAAGACCTTTCGATACATTCCATGATGACATATGTCCCTGGGGGTCCTATGACCCTTAGCGACATATTAAAATCATTTATATGTGATGAAAGGTGTCATAAGATGAACTATGACCCCTTTCGACACATTTCATGATGACATATGTTCATAAGGGTCCTAGGACTCCTAGAGATGTATTATAATCATTAATATGGGTTGAAGGAGGTCATAGGAGGACCTATGACCCCTTTCAACATATTCCATCATGACATATGTCCATAGAGGTCCTACAACCCCTAGCGACATATTAGAATCATTTATATGGGTTGAAGGGGCCCTTTCAACACATTCGATGATGGCATATGTCCCTAGGGGTCCTACAACCCTTAGGGATATATTAGAATCATTTATATGGGTCGAAGGGGGTCATAAGATTACCTATGACCCCATTCGACACATTCCATGATGACATATGTCCCTAAGGCTCATGCGACCCCTAGGGACATATTATAATCATTTATATGAGTCGAAGGGGGTCATAGGATGGCTTATGACCCATTTTGACACATTCCATGACGACATATGTCCGTAGAGGTCCTACGACCCCTAGGAACATATTAAAATTGTTTATATGGGTCAAAGGGGGTCTTAGGATGACCTATGACCTTTTTCAACACATTTCATGATGAAATATGTCCCTAGGGGTCATAGGATCCCTAGAGACATATTAGAGTCATTTATATGGGTCAAAGGGGGTCACAGGATGGTCTCTAACCCCTTTTGATGCATTCCATGACAATATATGTTGCTAGAGGTCTGAGGACCACTAGGGACATATTAGAGTTATTTATATGGGTTGAAGGGGGTCACAGGATGACCTATGACCCCTTTTGACAAATTCCATGATGAAATATGTCTCTAGGGGTCCCAGAACTGCTAGGGACATATTAGAGTCATTTATATAGGTCGAAGTGGGTCACAGGATGACCTATGACCCCTTTCAACGCATTCCATGACAACATATGTCCCTAGGGGTCCTAGGACCGCCAAGGACATATTAGAGTTGTTTATAAGGGTCAAAGGGGGTCACATGATGACCTATGACCCCTTTCGATGTATTGCATGATGACATATGTCCCTAGGGGTCCTAGGACCCCTGAGGACATGTTAGCGTCATTTATATGGTTTGAAGGGGGTCATAGTATGACCTATGATTCATTTCAATGCATTTCGTGACAACATATGTCCCTAGGGGTCCTAGGAACCCTAGGGACATATTAGTGTCATTTATATGGGTCGATAGGGGTCACAGTATGACCTATGATGCCTTTCGATGCATTCCATGATGACATATGTCCATAGGTGTTTTAGGAGCCCTACAAAAATATTAGAGTCTTTTATATAGGTCAAAGTGGATCAGAGGATGTCCTATGAACCCTTTCTACCCATTCCATGATGACATATGTCCCTAGGGGTCCTAGGAGCCCTAGGGATGTATTAGAATCATTTATATGGGTCAAAGAGGGTCAAAAGATGACCTATGACCTTGTTTGACCCATTCCATGATGACATATGTCCCTAGGGATCTTAGGACCCCTAAGGACATGTTAGAGTCATTTATATGGGTTGAAGGGGGTCACAAGATTATCTATGACCCCTTTCGACACATTCCATGATGACACATGTCCCTAGGGGTCCTAGGACCCCTACAGATATATTAGAGTCATTTATATGGATCAAAGGGGGTCATAAGTTGACCTATGACCCCTTTTGACACATTCCATGATGACATATGTACCTAGGGGTCCTAGGACCCCTAGGGACATATTAGAGTTGTTTATTTAGGTCAAAGGGGGTCATAGGTCATCCTATGACCCTTTTGACATATTCCATGACAATGTATGTCCCTAGGACCCCTAGGGACCCATTGGGAATGTGTTGAAAGGGGTCACTAGGGGTCCTAGGAAAATATGTTGTCATGAAATGCGTCAAAATGATGCATTTTATGACAATATTATATTTAATAATTGTATAATATTGTATATTTTAATATAATAATAATATATTATTAGATTATATAATAATAATAATCATATATCTTACTAGATTATAGATTTAATAATAATAATAACCATATATATTATTATATATAATAATTTAGTCATACAATATTGCTATATATATTTAATAATAATAATCATACATATTACTATAATATAATTATATTTATAATAATATATAATAATAATAATATCAATGTCCACACTTTCCTGAAATAAATTTCTTTCTAAAATAGTCTAAAGTTTCTCTCTTAAATTTATTTCCTCGCAAATTTCCCTCCAAATTGGTGAGGAAAATTTTTGGACATGATCGGATAACCGATTTGAAATCGAATATCCGATTTTGATTTCAAATAAGATATCTGATTAGGCCTGGTATTTACCAAGCCTATTCGGTCAATCCAAAAAATGTGTTTGAGAAGGGTTTCACTGACACTCAGACTTCGGGTAGCCATCTGATAATGTTATTTTGATTGAAATTGAATGAAACGAAAAGGGTTTTTTTATATCACTCTCAATATTCCATCGATATAATTCCTGTCAAATTTTGAGTTCGATAAGTATTTATTAGTTAATTTTCAATGAAAATTATTGTAAAGTGTTGATTGACATACAAATTGAAAAATAGCTGTAACTTTCAAATGGTATAATATTTTTCAAATCCAAAAGTTGCATCACATTCTATGCTTCACCTAGTATAAGAAAAATAAAATAAAAATAAAATTTGGTAAAATTTTCTAGTAGTTAAGGTGGTCAGACATAGGATCTTTTTTTTTTTCAAAAATGTTTTAGTAGAAAATTCATATTTAATTATTTATTTGGAATAAAAGTACCCAAAAATATGCGTCACATCTAGGCATCAGTCTACTTTTTATATCTATAATTATATTAAAAAAATATTATCAGTTGATTTTGATTAAGCTGGTCAGACATACACCCACTTTTTATTTTCACCCTAAAATTTTCGTAATATTGCATTAAAATCCAAACTTTTGACCAATCAATTATTTTTTTCTCTAGATAAGGCCTAGTAGTTTAGAAACTACAATCAATTTCCTACAAATTATTTTTTTACAACTTTTTGATATAAAGTCCATAACCACTTTAAAATTATGTGTCAAGTTGACATAACCCTAATTTGCTAATTTTTCACTACTACTTAAGGCCATAGTTTGGCACACCATGATCCTGCACATACCCTGACATACACATAGCCTTTTTCAATTGCTCAAATGATACATTACTAGATTCATTCCAACAAAAATAATCCTTCTTCAATAGAGTGGTAATTGGTGCTACTATACGACCATAATTCTTCACAAATTTTATATAGTATCTTGTTAATCCAAAGAAACCCCTCAACTTCTTAATAGTTTTTGGAATAGGCCATTCCATGATGGCCTTAATTTTGTTAGGGTCCATCTTTACTCCTTCATGTGAAACTATGTGTCCCAAATATTCCACCTCCTTAAGACCAAAAGCACACTTGGATGGCTTAGTATAAATTGTATGATCTTCAAGTAATTGTAATGCTTGATTTACATGTTGCAAATGTTCATCCAAAGTCTTGCTATAACTTAATATATTATCAAAAAATACTAACACAAACTTTCTCAAGAACTTCTTAAAAATGGAATTCATCAAACTTTAGGATGTAGATGGTGCATTGGAAAGGCTGAATGATATCACAAAAAATTCATAATGACCCTCATGAGTTCAAAATGTTGTCTTACAAATATCTTCCTCCTTAATCTAGAAATTTGGTGATAACTTGATCTAAGATCTAACTTGGAAAAATATATAGCTCCAGTTAATTCATCTAGAAGGTTGTCGATGAATGGATTAGGAAAATTATCTTTAACGGTATACTTGTTGAGCACTCTATAATTTGGACACATACACCAAGTTTCATCCTTCTTATGCACCATCACAATAGGTGAGGAGTAAGCACTTTGGCTATGCCTAATAATTCCTACCTCTAGCATTTCCTCAACAAATTTTTTCTCACTTTTTTGTATATGTGGGTACCTATAAGGCCTAATGTTTGGTGGTCAGCTCCCTAGAACTAGCGTTATGGCATGGTCATGACCTCTTATGAAAAATTCCTTTAGGTATATCTCTAAGAATCACTAAGTGATGATCAATTATTGCTTGTAAATATGGATGAGTAAGAGCATTAGATTGAGAGACATCTAATGAACATAGCAGAGCCACAAATCCATCCACGCCTTTCTTAAGAAGCTTTTACATTTGATGAGAGCTTACCATCTGTGGGGATATTTCCTTCATTCCCCTTAGCTCTAATATCTTTCCTTTTGATTGAAATTGCATGAATAGTTCTTGGAAGTTCATCTCAATTGTTCCCAATTTAGTAAGCCATTGTTCTCCCAAAACAATATATGTTGCACCCATAGATATTGCATATATTTGGGTATCAAGTTGATAATCTCGCATGGATAATTTGATGCTATTACACTTCCATAAATAACTAATTGTGTCTCCATTTGCAATCAAAACCTGAAACTCTAGGGCTGGAAATATAAAACAATTTAGAAGATTTGCCAATTTTTTGTTGATGAAATTATGAGTACTACCTGAGTCGATCAACACTGTTACTTTCTACTTCTTTATGAAATGCACTACCTTGCAAGTTTGTAGTGCACTAAAACCTAAAAGTGCATGACAAGAAACGATTAGTTGAGAATCATGTGATTCCTTAGCTGACTCCCTATCCTTCATTGATATGGGTTCATCCTCTTCTTCCTCACTTGGACCTTCAGTATAGAACAATTTCTTTTCACTAAATTTATGTCCTTGACTATATTTGCTATCATAATTGAAACACAACCCTTTTGTTCTTTTCTACTCAATTTCTAATGGAGTCAACCTAGTAGGTTGAGGAAGAGAAGGTGTTGAAAATCCTTTTTCTCTTGTCACATTAGCCCCTTTCTTTCTAGGAATCAAGAACTTCTCCTCTACCCTACATGCCAATATAAAAGACTCATTTACTAACCTGGGGTAAAACATGCGTACCTCATGTTGAATGTGATCCTTGAGACCACCCAAGAATAAATCATTCAAGTTATCCTATGTAATTGTATCCACTCTTAAGGATAGATTTTGGAATTTTTGAATATAATCCTTAACCAATCCTATTTGTTGAGGCTTAGCAAGTTGGCTAAATAAGTTTTCTATCACACTATTAATATATTGTGCTTGGAAATCTTCTGTAAATATTGACCATGATATAGTGAGACCCATTTGCCTCCTATGAGTACAAAGCCAATGATACCAAATGAATTGATCTAGTTCTAGATATAAGGAAGCCATCATGACCTCTTGTCCATATGGGATTTGATGAACTTCAAAAAAAATCTCCATTTGATTTACCCATGTTAGAGGATCCTTGCCATCAAATTTGTGCATATCCAGCTTTGAAAAAAATTCCCAGATCCCATAGGACTAATAGAATTTGTGTCATTATTAGTCTAATTGAAGGTTTCACCTTTAATTCTTGAGAGCTCCTTCCTTCTTTCATTAATATAGGTGCTTAACATGCTTGTATATTTGATATATCTCCTCGTAGGTCACACATATCCCTCTTAACCTCTTCCTTGAACTTACTTAGTTCCTGAATGGGATTACTATCCTCTGTTGTTTTCCAATCTTGATCCAAGAATTTCCTCGGTGTGGTAGCATTCTTTTTACCTATTGTTGAAGGCCCTGTCATGATGGAAACCAATATTTTTGAAATAAATTACACAAATGAAATGTAAATTCTCTAATTTATTTATTTAATTTTTACTATTACTCACTATGGCCAAGATACCCTTACTTAGAAAAAAAATCCAATTTTTGTTTAGCAAATTTTCTCCCTTGACAGAGAATTTTCCTAATTTTGCAATAACTTGCTTATTTTTTCTTCAGTTTTTCCATGATTTGAAATTTAGGCTCCTCTAATATGTATTCAAAAACTTATTACAAGTTATACTCCAATTTGAAAGGATGTGAGAGATATGAAGATCTCAATAAATTATGTAGAAGTAGTAATCTATAATAATTTTCTCAAATTTTCTCTAATTCCTTTGAATTTTGGACTATAGTTTCTTTAATATGGTTTTCAAAAACCCTTTAAAACTCTTTTATGTTTTTTCTAAAATCTAAAACTTATGATCTTCCCAAAATTACCCCAATGTTGAGAAAAAGTCTTGCCTCTATGGTGCCAAGATCATGCTCTAATACCACTTATAATGAAATAATTTGCACAATATAAGAACTAATATGAAATATTATATAAATAATTGACAATAGTTGAGAGTAATGGGCCACTTCTAGGTGAACCTCCAAAGATCTCCAATGAGAACATACTTCACAATATGAAGTTGAAATAAGACTCACAACCTCATATATATACCTAATTATACTTAGGTTGAATAGACACAACCTCACATAACACCTAGGCTGACCTACCTACCTAAATAATAATATAATAATAATAACATGACTTAATTGTGGATTAAGATATCCACAACTTGACTATTCATAACCTATATACACCAATCTTAAGGGCATAGCATAATGAGTCCAAAGAATTGGAAGCAATTATAGACTCTTGATTAAGTATAATTTCATCATCAAGAAGATTGAGTTGGTGCTTCATTATGTGTCTCTTATTAGGGGCATTGATACTCCAAATATGTTAAGGCCATTCTCACTTTTAAAGCTAGGATGAATGATGAACAGATTGTTAGGCAATGGAAATGAATTCAATATAGATCTATGAGGATATTGTTCTTAGATAAGTCACAATGAATTTCATATCTTGGAGGATCATTCTCATTTCTTGCTCTTGGTTAACTTTAGTTGTCTTTACTTGTCTCTTTCTAAGGTTTATAAACTTTACTTTTCTGTGTGCATTGAAGATAATAATAATAATGTCCCTACTCATATATATACAAGGGCAGGGAGCTTATGTTTTCACTAGACCTATTCTATTAGTTTATGTGATGTGATGTAGCCTTATCTTACATCTTGAATGAAAAAAACTAACTTTGAAATTTCACCACATGACTTATCCATTTAATATGTTTTAAATTTAGATTTTATAGTTATAAGCTTTTATTTAGATTTTAAATTATATCTGACCTATCTGGAAATTGATATTCTTTACATTTTTTTGTTTTATAATAAAATATTTTAAAATAAATGTTATAGTAAACATTTCTTAAATATTTTTAATAGTAACTCTATATTTTAAGCAAAACAATTTAAGTGAAATATATATGTTCATTGTTGAGCATTTGCATTATTCACTCATCACTAAAAGAGGAAGAAGAGAAAGGGGAAGAGGAAGAGGAAGAAAAAGAGGTGGAATATGATAGTTGTCTTTGTAAGGTTTATAAATTTTAACATGTACTAGAGATAATAATAGTATTAGTTAATAAGACTAAAGCATAAGCTTTTTGTTTTTTTGTTTTTTGAAGTACTTGCATGGTAGGACCGAAAGAAAATATTGGAGGAGGGACGATATTGTGGAGAGCATGATATTGAATATTTATTATGTTTAAATTTTTATATAAATTAAAGTGCTAAAATTGAAAAAATGGAAACAAGCTTGGCTTGTTAGAGTAATGTATTCTGAAACATAAATATTTAATTAAATGTCATATTTTAAGAATTTTCATATAACTCATAAAATATTGTCTATTTCTTGTCACCATAAGATACATGCACTTGTATGTCATAGTGATGTTATTGAAATGAAAGAAACATAAAATTAATTTATTTTATTATACAATTTTTTTTTTAAAAAAATCTAAATTTGAACCCATTTTTAATATTGGTCTAGGTTCCATTAGTAGGAATGAAATCATAAAGCTCATTCTAAGTTACACATATTTTAAAGTCTTCAATGGACCTTGGAGGAGAAATTTTTCATCTCAAATTGTCATATTAATGCAGCACTACATTAATATACCCACCACGAAAAATAGCAATATGTTTCCATTAATTTATGGTAAAGGCTCAAAAATTTTGCTAACTATTTCTTAAGGATAGTGTTGTTGGGACTATACATATTAAAAAACCAAAATGACAAAGGAGAATTTAATGATTTCAGAATAACCAACTGTCAATGATCCCTAGAAGCCAACATGTCAATGCTTACTAAAGATTTATTCTTAAAAACCACTAAGTCCCCAAAGTCCCTTTAACATGAATAATTGAAAAAATCCATTTAGGCCAAATATTAGGAATGAGTCTAGAGAATTGGAATCAATTCTAGTCTCTTGAAGAAGTAAAATGTCATTATCAAAAAAATGTGTTGACACTTCATTATGTGTCTCTTATTAGGAGCATTGATACTCCAAATATGTTAGCATCATTCTCACTTTGAAACCTAGGATGAATGACCAACAAATTGTTAGCAAATGGAAATGAGTTCAATATAGACCTATGAGGAAAGTGTTCTTTGATAATTAATAATGACTTTCATACTATGGAGGAGAATTTTTATTCCCCACTTTTGGTCTACTCGATAGTTCATCACTTGAGAGGTATTTCCCAATGTTGGATACGTTTGAGGTATGAGTGATTTGATGGGTTACAATTTTCTATGGATGTTATTTCTAGTTTTGTGGATTTATTTGTTGAATTGGAGCAATCAGTTTGGTTGTTATTATAGCTGATTGTTTATCCTTTTTTTTTGTGATTTACTTCAATGTTATGTTGGGGTAAGTAGTTGATTTTTTTGATACTTTAGTACTCATGAGTGTAGTGGAGTGGTGGTAGTATTTTGTAGCATTTTTATCATTGAGATCTTATGGTTATATTGTTTGGAAATGTGTGTAGTTGGAGCACGAGACCATGCATTGAGATTTATGTAGTTTTAGGGATTGTTGTGATGATATAGTTTCATTATACATTTGAATCCTATATGTTATTTCTTAAGTGGGTGTTTTTTTCGATAAGGCGACTCAACCTTAGGATGCTTTATTGGTTTTTTATTTATGCATTTTTGGAACATAATAAATGAGACCAAATCTTCCACAAGGACAAACGTCCACAATGATAGACTGGTAGCAAAACAATAGAAAAGCTTATTTTGTGGGCTTTATTCTCTTTGCTTTGTTTTTTATACAAGAGTTGTGCATTTAAAGGAAGTTATTAAATAAGCTTTAAATACATTGAATGTAGACACTTTAGAAATTATTTCCTTTTGTATGAAAAGCCTATAAATACAATGAATCATTGAAGAGATGAAAGTGATAGATGAGAAGTTATTTATAGAAGGTTATGCTGAAAATGTATTGTTACTTATTACTGAATAATACATTTGCTTGATGTTTTGGAGGGTGCAGTATTTACTTGGAAAGGTTTTCTCCCTATATATATGATTTCTATTAGTAAGTTCACATTGGCTAAGCTTATTTTACCTCCCTAAATGGAGGCTCACTACAAAATATCATGGCCATGCTACAAGTACTATATGATGGTTGTCTTTCTAAGGTTTATAAATTTTACTTTAGTGTGTACGATGGAAATTATAATAATAATGTCCTTGCTTTTATATAGAGAGGGACAGGGATAGAATTTTTTTATTATACCTATCGTATGTGATGTGAGGTGATGTGGCCTTATCTTGAGTCTTGAATGAAAAAAAAAAAATAACTACTTCTAAAATTTCACCACATGACTCCTCCATTTATTATACTTTTAAGTTAGGTTTTATAGTTACAAGTTCTTATATATATATTTTAAATTATATATGACCTATGTAGAAATTGATATTCTTTAAATTTTTATTTTATAATAAAATATTTAAAAATAAATGTTATAGTAAACTTTTCTTAAATATTTTTAATAGTAAATCTATTTTTTAAGTGAAACAATTTAGGTGAAATATATATTTCCATTATTCAATAGTTTGTATTATTCTCTAGTCACTAAAATAAAATATAGTATAGATATTACATTAAAGCAACCCATTTTAGTTTAATGCATGTTTTTTGCTTTAAAATGTATGATCTAATATATTTCCAATCTAATTTAATATATTTATACTATAGAACATCTTATTAGTTCCTGCCTTATTTGGGAACAAATATTTTCAATAGTGGTCCACCAATTAATTTGTTTAACTCAAATCACCTTTTTCTTAAAGATAAAAAATGATTTATTTGCAAATTAATTTTTACACATTAATTTCTTTATTTTGATTGGCTGGCCCCCATTTTCCTAGGGGTAAAATTATTTTTTTGATGACAAAATTTCTAGAAATTAAATTATAGAGCCTTCTTCCAAATGTCTAGAATGTTAGTTGTTTTGCTTTCTTAGAGGATTAGATATCCTGATCCTACGTAAGTTTTTAAGAGTTGTGCTTAAAGGAAGTTTATAACTAAGTTTTAAATACATTGAATGAAGACACTTTAGAAATTATTTCCTTTTTTCTAAAAAGTCTCTAAATACAATGAATCGTTGAAGAGATGTAGGTGACAGATTAGAAGTTATTTATAGAAGCTTATGCTGAAAATGTATTATTACTTATTACTAAATAATGCATTAGCTTGATGTTTTTGAGGGTGTGGTATTTACTTGGAAAGGTCCCCCCTATATATATGATTTCTATCATGTTTTATTCTTCTACTTTCAATATTGTAGAATATTAAATTTCTATGTCATAATGTTGCTAAAATTTGTTAGATTTATAAACTTTAATCACTTTCATCCAAGGTTTTAATTGTGGGGAATAAACTATTCTTTTTCCACTTTTATCATATAGTAGTATGTACTTGTATTTCCTTATTAGAAGTTATTCAAGAAATTATTTGATATAATTTTTGGATACTAATCTTACATGGCTTTCTGGCATGTTCTAATTTCCCTTCAACAAGAAATATGATGATCATCTTCACATTGGTGAGTTGTACATCAATTTTCTACTAAATAGCAATTGGAAAGGTGGGTTGAGGAGCTCAATCCATACCAAAGATACATAATCTCTAGCCAAATCCTTAATTACTAGAAAGGTGATGACGAAGCCCTATTTTACATTTTAATGGTGCAAACTGTTTCCCCATAAAAAAATGACCAGTTCTGAGTTGTTCAATTTTACTGCAAAAAAAAAATAATAATACAGAATTGTCAATTTATTTTGATTGAAGCACAAAAATTATACCATTATGAAGCATGTTTTCTTTTTACAATTTAGAAATCTTGCATAACTAATTATATAGCTAATAACTTTTTTTAAAAAAATAGAAGAGTTTACTTCACTATAAGTAAAAGTATAGTATGCTATTAAAAGATGTAAAAATATTTGAAATTAAAGAAATAATTATTTATGAATTTAATTGAATAACATATTTAAATGTCCATAATAAACAAAGAAAAATCCCACTCTTGTAATGCACTTTTTCTCGCCATTGCATAATCATATATAATTGTTGTCATATTTAAGGAAATTACAAAAATTTCAGATATTCTAATGTCTATTTTAAAATATTGTTAATCAACCTTAGAGCTAGACGAGCACTACCCCAATTGCAACATATATATTGCTAAGAAAATAAGAGTGATCCAATTCCCAATCAAATCTCTACAAAAGGATAAAACCATATTCTATTATCAACAACTGAAAATACAAGCAACCTCTTATGCCACTTTGATAATAAACAAACATGATAATCCTAATTATCTCCGGTCCACATTGATTCTATGTTTAAAAAAAGTCTACATTATTGTAATATGTCCTAGGCCTATGTGATTGTTGATAAATGTATGTACAATAAAAAAACATGGTTTTTGATAATTTCTTTTAAAATGCTTAACAAGTTGTTGTTGTATGTTATTTGAAATTATTAAAAAGATGCTTCACTTTAAAGAATAACAACCACTGGGGATTACATGTTGGAAATAACATTGGGAAAGTAAGTTCTAAGGGGGGAGGGGGGAGAGTGGGGTGAATCAACACTTCAAACTTTTACCTATAAAACATTTCAAAATCATCCATCTCATAACTCAACATATAAAAGGAAATAAGTAAGCATGCATAACATCCATAGAAAAAAGTGAAGTAACACATGACACAATAGATTTTGGTTACCTAGAAAGCCTCCAAGGAGAAGGTAAAACTAGGGTGGGGATGACACACATAAATCTTCTCTATTGGAGTAGTAAAGTGTTAACAATTAGCAAATAAAGATATGTAACTATTTTCATTTATGGAAACATATGATGTACATGCTTATAGGAAACCTCCTAAATAAAGATACTTAGGTTTTGGTAGACATAAAATTGTCTAAGTGTGAATTTGGTATATATCAGTGTATTGTTTTGTTTGTAACTTGTTATTGATGTCATATTATGACTAGCAAAGTTAGATGGAGATAGTATACATGTTGTTGATGATGTGTATAACCTTAGAAGTCAATACGAACTGTCTGGAACAAAGATAAGAGAAACAAGATAGCAGAATTAAAGAAAAGGAATTATTTTTTAAGAAAATAATTACTTGTCCAAATAGGGCTGACATCCAAGACGTTTACTCTAAGTTGAAATAATGTATTATGGTCTTAGCTAACCTAGCAGAAATCTATGAAAAGGAATGACATTTATGCAAAGGACATCTTGCAATAAGATGTGTGTGCTATCTTGGAATTATGTCGAGCAATTGTATGCAAACTTTTGTGGAAATAATATATGCAATGTTTTTGAAGCTATTTTGTGATTTGAGATTGAAATAAGAAATAATATATATTCCAAAAGTGTAATTAATTGTTTGGGTGGTGAGCTCTTCCTTTAATGATAAGTGCATGTTTGGGTAGTGGGTTCATCTTGCATTTACTGTACCACAACTCCTAACAAGGTTGGCACAACTCCTAATAGGGTTGGAATCTCCTAACAGGGATTCAAATTCTCCTAATAAGGACTCTATATACTAAATTTTCTCATTGAATCCTATTAGGGTCCATCTTCTAACAAGGAACTTATATATTATTATATTATATAGTGGGTATCATCCCCACTAGGGTTTTCCCTTTGCTAGGGTTTCCCTAGTTAAAAAAAAATGGTGTTATGAGTTATCTTTGTGCATGTTTACTATTATTGTTCAACATTACTTTATTACTCTTTTATATATGGTTTAAACTAAGAAATAATATCTAGTTAGCAACTAAAGCTTGTAGATTACTAATTCAACCCCCCTCCCCACTTAGTAATCCTTATTTCTAACAATTGGTATTAGAGCCTAGTTACTCAGAAGAGGCTTAACAACTTGATTAAGATCCCTATGGATATGGAATAGTTGATGAAGAACCTTGAAGAGGAAATTGAACAAATTAATCTCCTTACTAAAGAAAGAGACAAGCTAAAGGACAAATATGAAGACTCCAAAGTATACATTGGACAATTGAAAGAAAAGGTTGAAAATCGCAAATCAAAGCCTGAATGTACCGAATCTAAAACTAGTGATGATGATTATTTAAAGTTGAAGATAGAGTAAAAGACCTTGAAGCATAAATTAAAGATTACAAATATGAAGTTAAACTATGATGAGTGATCCTAGACAAATTGAAATTGATTTGAAGACTGAGAGAAAGTTTGGCAAAGAGGACATGAGCTTGAAACATTGAAAGAAGATCATGAAGAACTTTAGAAATACAATACTATTGTAAAAAGTGAATTACAGTGCAATAAACAAATTGAGAAGCTTTATTCTAGTAGAGGAAATTTTGATGATTCAATGCCAATACAGAGACCTACTTATGATAAGACTGGTCTCAGTTATCTAATTAACATGTCTACAAAGAAACTTGAGATTCAATTAGATCCAAAATAAAAAGATAAATCTGATGACAAGATTGAATCTAGTCAATATTTTGATAAACCTAAAGAAGTTGGACAAGATGAGGAAGTTGAGATATTGGATGAACCAAAGAAAGTGGAATCTCCTAAGGAAACTAGGTACAAATTTAGAGGTAATTTCTTTTCATGTAATGAAATAAGTCACATGGAAAGAGATTGTAAAAACTATTCATTTAATAATGTTACATATTTTTATTATCATAATTGTCATGGTATGGGTTATAAAGATAGCTCATATATTATAAGTGTAATAACTTTGGACACATAGCTCAAAAATGTGATGCATCTAATGTTTAGTAGAATCATAGAAGCAGAACACCATCATGTCAGTTATGCAACCACTTCAAACATACAGAAATATATATTAGAATGGACAAAAGCTTCGAAGATAGAAGGAAAAATGGAAGAAACTTCAAAAAATAGAAGGAATGATGGAAGGAACATAAAAAATGATAGAAGGAACCATGAGAGGAACTCTTGATTAATAAAGACAATGAGGAACAAAGAAATGTAGTGAGTGAACTTTGAGAAGAACTCAATGAGACATTTGTAAAAAGATAAGGCATCTCAAAAGATAAGTTAGATGATGGTGAAATAGGAAGACCGAAGTCAGTAATCATGTGTGATTCAATTAAGTTGAATTAAGCTTTTTTACAATGCTAGAATTTGAAAACTTCATTCAGAAATTGAATTGTGGGTTGCGAAGTTGGGAAAAGAAGTATCATGATAAGTTTAGATGGTACCTAACTAATCACAAATGGATTAAGAGTTATTGATATTATAGAGGAAGTTAATTCTATAGCAAAAGATGAAAACTATGTTCTTACTAAGAATTTTGTGAAGCAAAGCTTTGTGGAGCATTATAATGATGGGAGGAAGCTATAGTTAAAATTAGATAAATGGTCTTGAGTAGTTATTTGATTACAAAATGTGATTGATAGTTTTTCTATGTTTGCAAAATATGCAATTAATGGAAGTTCAAGTTGATGGAATAAATAGAGTAGAGACTTGATTTTCACTTCATTATGATCACATCAGAAGCAAAGAGCATTTAGAAGTGACTTGTCAAGGTCCTTTTGAGGCAAACCCTATTTTTCAAAGAGGTATTTTATTATTTTTCTACAAGAATTATTTGATAAGATCTCATATTTGATAGAATCATGGATATCTCAGTAGTTCACATTGTTGAGAATGAGGAAAGATAGAAATTGAAGATTATTTCTGTAAAACCCATAGAAGGAAACCCTAATTTAGCATTATCCATTACTCCAAACAATGTAGTATATTTAGAAGATGTAGGAAGTTATCTTACCAGTAAGTTTGAATCTTTTGAAAGTGAGTATATGAACAAGTATATCAAATTAGTTTTCAATTATGATATGACTGTGAAACCAAGATTTGAACACTTGAAGGAACTAGACCTATTCAAATATCATTTCTATCATGAATTGGACACAAATAAGTGGACACAATTCATACTAAGTAGAATACATGATGGAAAACTATGGATGCAAGATACTTTAGTTGACATCTCAACTGAATTCATTCATGATGTAACTAGTCTTTGTAAACAAGGAAGTGTACCTGTAGGTGAGAAAATGGTTTTAAAAAAAGTTGAGAGCTACAAAAAGGTAGTATATAATGGAAAGGGCATGGTGATTGGAAACCATTAAGAAAGATGATGTAAGTTTCTTGAATAGAATAATTGCCTACTCTATATGTGCAAGTTCAAAGATTGATGAATTATTGGCCAGATTCACCTGTGTAGCCTACACGATATGTGTTGAGAAGGAACAAGTAAATATTAGTGAAATTCTAAAAATGAAACTTCTTGAAAACCTAGAAAAGATCAAGAAGACTAAGAATGGTGTATTTAGATTTTAGTCACTAATTAACCACATATTCTTTCATGTGCTTAAAAGATTTCTATATTTATCAATCACAGAGATTATGAGTAGTGAGATGTGTACAATGGAGAAGATCACAGAAGTGTGTAGAAGACATCCAATAGATAAGATATTGGATAGTAAAAGTTTGATTATGAAAACATTTCAAAATGAAATGAGGAAAAGATTCAGAATTGCACTTGTAATTATAGATGTATTATGGAAGATATTTGTATTATGGTTGATACATATTTTACTTATATTCAAGTAGTAGAACCTTAGGAAACATTTCTTCATCCCTTAGGTTATAAATTAAGTGGCAAAACAATAACTAGATATATTGGTTTACTATTGAAATTATAGAAGGACCAAGTTGAATATAGATTTGGAACTTATGAATCTATTGCAGAAACATTTTCAGAACATAGCATTCCGTATGTGGTAGTGTCATATATTTAGACAAGTGAGCCTAAGACAAAATTAGAGAGATTAGTGGAAGCTATGACCACAAGGAATAAAAGGGTCAATCAACAAGCCACTAGACCAAGAAAAAGACAAAAGACATTGTTGACAATTGTTGAGTCTAGCAAAGAAGAAGAAGAAGAACTAGAAGTCAAATAGATAAAGAAGTTAACAACTTCAAAGCAATCAGCTGGAAAAGCTTAGTAACCATGTAAGTTGAACTTAGAAAAGATAAACTCAACTATTGCTAATGAAGGAAACTTTTTTTAGATGAACAAATTCTATGATTTGTATAACAACTTTGAGAAAGATCAGATTGATATCTCTACTATCAGATACATTATAGAAAACAATATGAAACTAAAGGATATTCAAGGCATAATAAACCAAAAGGTCTATGATACACTTATAGAAAAGAAGACACCAGCTAGAGAAGAGGCAATAGAACTTTGAAAGTCACTGATAAGAATAATACACAAGACTGGTGACAAAGATGAAGCCAAGAGATTATTGCACAATCTTGCACCTTACTTGAGAAACAAAATAAGATCATTTCTATTTATGGTAGGTGAGAAGGATAAGATAAGAAGTGAGACTATGATAGCTATAAGTTAGATGATGACAGAGTCCATGGCAGCGTCTTCACCAACACCCAAAACCTCAGAAGTTTTAGTGAGTGGTGGCATAATGTAGATAGATCAGACCAATGTTAGCATTCACATTGATCATACAAAACCATTTGAAGATTCCAAACAGAATGAACCTCACATTGAAGACATTGAAGATAAACTGAGACAAATTGAAGAGGAGAAGAGGTTACTAGAAGAAAAGAAAAAGGAAATAGAAGAGGCCAAGCATAAATTGGTTGAAGATGAGCCAGAAAGGAAAGTAGAGGAAGAAAAGAAAAGAGTAGCCAAAGAAAAAATGAAAAGAAAAACATAAGAAGATGAAAAGAAGAGATTAGAAGAGGAAGAGAAGAAAGAAAAAAAAAAAGAAAGGAGAGGGAAAATAAAGAGGAAGAAGAAAGAAGAGTAAAAGAGGTAACTTTAAAGAAGAAAAGGGAAAATGACACTAAACCTTCTATTTCATCTATGTGTATGTGCAGGATCATGGTCAACCAAACTATGCTCTTAATTGGCAATAAAAAATTAGAAAATCAGGGCTATGTCAATTTAATGTGCAATTTTCTACTTGTTATTAACTTTATATCAAAAAATTGAGAGAAAAGAATCTCTAGCAAATTGAATCTAGTTTCTAAACTACTAGAACTTCTCTCAAAAAATTAAAAATTAATTAGTCAAAATTTTGAATTTTAATGCAACATTACAAAAATTTCAGAACAAAAATAAGAAGTAGACGTATGTCTAACCACCTTAATCAAAACCAAATGATAATATTTTTTAATAATATTCTAGATATAAGTAGTAGACTCATGTCTAGATGTGACACATATTTTTGTGTATTTTTATTCTAAATAAATAGTAAATAATTAATTTTTTACTTTAGTATTTTTGGAATAAAAAAACTCTCGTGTCTGACCACCTTAACTAATTCAAAACTATGCAAAATTCAATTTTTCATTTTTTTTCCTTATAGTAGAAGACACATAGAATGTGGTGCATCTTTTGGATTTTAAAAATGTTGTACCATTTGAAAGTTATAGTTGTTTTTCAAGTAGTGTGTTAGTCAACACATTATATGTAACTCCATTAGAAAATAAGTAATAATTACTTACTAAACTCATAATTTAACAAACCTTACATTTATGGAAAGATAAGCACATTCTTAAGAAACCCATTTCATTTCATCAAATTTTGGTAAAAAAAAAGTCGTCAGCTACATGTTTGAAGTAAAAATCACATAAAAATAGGCCAAAAGCACACTTTAAGGATGTTTTTAAAGTTGACCATATAGGTTTGGTATCAAAAGATATAGTAGACCTTATAAAGATATTAATTGTCTTCATTTAGTATCGGGGTGGGTGGGAAAAAAGTTGGAATAGATTTTGAAATGGTTTGAAATATTTTAGAACTACAAATTTTTCAAATGGCCACTTTTTGGCACACCATGATCCTGCACATACCCCTATTCCACTTTTTCTTTCTAGCTTGACAACTGATGATGATCAAAATGAATTGATCTCATCTTTATCAAAGCTTATTTAGAAGAATAAGACAATGAAGAGCCTATAGAGAACCTTGATGGAAGATATTAACAAGTTAAATAGTACTATAGAAGTGCAATACATAGAAGAAGATCCATAATAGAGGGCATAGACTTGATAGTCATCCTCTCAAGTTTACACTCCCGAGTTTAAAAATTAAATTTAAGTCAACATACTATTTTAAATAAAAAAAATGATATTTTATAACCATGGAATCACTATGAAAGGATGCCCAATCCTTTTTTATTAAAGTACTAAGCTGACCATACATTTTTGGTGTCATTTCTAGGGAGGTGTCAATCTAGTGCAATCCTAAAGTCATTATGTTAGTTTGAATTCTATATAATTTTGTATGCATAAAAGAAGAGACCTCCTTGAGAGATTTTTTGTCCATAATATTTAGGAAGATATTTTTAATCCTAACCTTGAAGAACCTCACAATGAGAATGAAGAAGAAGAACCTTTTGAAAATCCATTTGTTGTTTCTCAAGAATGAATATGCTCATCCTCTAATGAATCCTTTCATTTGAATGATTTGTTTGTTGATCCTGAATATCAAGATAATCTACTTGCCCTTGTTATCTATTAACTACCAGTGCTAGGTCCTCCTCCAAGAATGGCTCACCCCCAGCCTACATTTCCCTTTCCCATCCCTCCTTAGCAAGGTAATCAAAACAAGAAGAACATACCTTCTGTTGCACATTTAAAGTTATATTGCCTAATTAATGAAGACCTTGAAACCTTCCTCTTTGATTTGATATCCTTTGTAGAAGTTATGACTATACAACTGATGTTCACAAGCTAAAGTTATTTCCACCCACCTTAAAGGAAGATGCTTTGAGATGGTTCACAGGGTTGGGTGCCAACACTATAGGAGATTGACCTATAATGAGCAACTTGTTTCTATCAAAGTAAAAATATTGCAATGGCCAAGATTTGAAAGGGGGTGACATTTTCAAAATGTCCCAAAAGGATGACAAAACCTTGGAAGACTATATTTCACAATTCATGTTCAAAATGCAGCGTAATACACAACATCAACTAAATGAACAATTAAAAAAAACCTTCTCTTAAGATCTATAGATGGGAGTATTGAAGGTATAGATTTAATGGTAGGAGGAGATATCACTCAGAAAGATTGGACTGATATACAAAGTATATGTCTAAATTAGTCCAGAGCCACTATGAAGAAAGGTAAGGGACTTAGAGATCTACTACATAAGTCTAATTGTAGTTTAGGAGTATCAAAGATGGAGCTATCTAATTTACTGTGATATTTCAAACAAGACATCATTAATGATGCAACCACTCAGGTGGATAGCATGCAAGCTAGAAGGATAAATGATGAAGTTGTTGCCATGTTAGCTAAATTCTATCAACACTATAGGAAAAAGAAAAGGCACTATAGATGCAAGCCTCGAGACACAACCACTACCTACTAAGTTTAAAGTCATTCATGAAAATGGAGAGGTTAACTATGTTTCTCAATGAAGACCATGGGCTCAAAGAAAAGGTATGCCACAAGATCCTTTTCGAATTTATAATAGTAAAAATCAAAAGAAAAATGTTGGTTTTAGTGGAAATAATAATTGGTTACCAGCAACCTCAACTGGGTTGGCAGAAAAACCAAAAGTGGAATACCCAACCTAGTCTGCAAGCTCTAATGCCACCACCTTAGTAGTAGGCTCTAATGCCTCCTCCTGCAACCACTAATGCTCCTTTGAAGCATACTTAACTACCAGTTCAGCCTAATCCTAATCCCAACAATACCAAACAACCAACATAATGATATCCATTTTAAGGTCAGGCACTACTCTTCCTTCATCCAAAAAGTCTATACTAATTGAAGTTGAGGATTCCCCAACTGAAAAAATAGATGTGTCAAATTCATAGACCTTTGTGATAGCAAAAGAACCTACATTTCCTCATAGGTTGATGGAATAAGGTCAGCCTGCAAAAAATTGTGCAGTAATTTATTTACTTAATCAACTCAAGAAAATGAGAGTGCAAAAACCATTACTTGATGCTATCAAGGAAGTCCATGTCTATACCAAAGCTATCAAGGAAGCATGTATCAAACAACCAAGAAGGAAAAAGAAGGATTCAAAAATTATTCATGTCTTAAAACAATTATCTGATTTAATGTTGGAAAATTAATTGTTGGCTCACTTCTCTACCAAAGAAAGAAAGACTCTCTAAAAAGAGCTTTAATTATTCTTGGATTCTTGGATTTATGTTTTATACTGGCCCTAATAAAGTAATGCATCAATGCATCATAGATAATGAAACAAATGATATCTTGATAGCATTCCATGATGAACCCCATGGAGGTCATTTTGTAGCCAAACAAACAACTTTCAAAATATTGACAACTAGGAACTATTGGACAAGTTTACACAAGGATGCAACCATATACACCAAGAAGTGTGAAGGTTGTCAATGTATGGGAAGACCCACTGAATCTGATGAAATGCCCCTACTTCCTCAAGTAGTTTTTGCACCCTTTTATAAATGGGAGATTGACTTTGTAGGCCCTATTGAACCATCTTCATAAGGTAAATCCTATATCTTAGTTTGTACTGATTATATAACTAAGTGGGCAGAAGCCAAACCCATGAAATACCCAAGGGATAACAATGTTGCAGAGGTCTTGTATGAATCCATCTTTACACAATTTGGAGTCCCCAAGGAGTTGATATATGACCAAGGAGCTCAACTTACATCTAATTTGATAACTGCTCTCATGGAAGAATATATTATTTGATGTGCTAAGTCATCACCTTACCACCCACAAGCTAATGGCCAAGCAGAAATTACCAAAAAAGAGCTAGAAGGCATTCTCACTAGAACAATACCACTTCATAGGAAGGATTGGGTCACATGCCTTCTTGAAGCTCTTTGGCCTTACAGAACCACCTAGAAATCTACCACAAGATTCACTCCTTTAGAGCTTTTTTATGGTAGGTCAGTTGTAATGCTTTTAGAGTTTGAATATAAAAAATTGAGGACCACTTTGGAGCTTGGTATGGAACTCATTATTGCACAACAAGACTGAATCTTGAGTTTAAATACTAATGATGAATGACACAAATTTGCATTAAACAACACCAAACTCATCTACCTCAACAAAAATAATGGCATGACAAGTTTATCAAAAATAAAATGTTTGTTGTAGGAGGTTGGGCCCTTCTTTGTGATTCCTTGTATCAACACAATCTATGAAAGTTTCAAACTTACTGGTTCAGATCATATGAAATTATTGTTGTATTTCCAAATGGAGCAGTCTAGTTCTCCACTATTGATATTTTTCAATTCAAGTTACTTCTCAATGGGCACTGCCTCAAGCTCTACAAAAAATAGGTAAGTCCTGAGGAGTTCCTGTAGCAATTTCAACACACTAGAGATATCCTCATTTTTACAACCAAGTAGTCTAGGTCTTCTACCTTGACTGCTACCAAATCATGAATCAATTCAAGCTTTCCATAATATACACTTTCTTCTTGAAAGTAATTTATTTGTCTTGCATTTGATGTCACATTCTCTCTTTTCCATCCTTCCACCCATCCCATCACTCCATCACTTCTGATGATCTTTATCAAAACTCTTTCCTATAGCACCTACTAGATACAAGCCACATACTCTTGCATATATTTTGTTTTACTCACTCTTTATTTAGAAACTTATGTTATTTAATTTTATTCCTCTTTTATTTCTTGGCCTGGTGAGAGGCATTCCTTAACATATTTGGGGGCTGTGGTATTCATATTTTGTTTTTAAAAATTTCAAATCACATGTAAACCTTGAAAGCTATTGTCTTATGAGATGTTTGTCATTACACATTGATGACCTGTCCTTCTGTGATTGCATCATTAAAGGGAGTTAAGGTCATCAAATTTGAGCTTAATGATTAATGAGGATTGACAATGTGTTTTGGTTGATAGACTTGTACACTAGTGAAAACTATGAGACTAGACATAAGGAAGGATATGATGAGATTGTGTGCATTAAAAACCTTTATGTAGCACAAAGTGATAATACTTTGTTTTGCCTATCTGATGTCATAATACTGAAAATTTGGTTAACTTTCCATTGTTGAACTCTGGAAATCCCCACAATATTGTCAAAATTTTGCTATGAGTAACAATGGTGGAGATCTCTAGATGTATGAACCAATTGATCATAGAGTTTTATTGGGTGATGTGGCCAGTTACAAAATGTTCTAGAGAAGGGGATGGTTAAATTACTACCTCAATCTTAAGGGATTTGATGATGAGGTTCTCCTTTAATTTTTTAGCACCTTCCAGGATGGTTTTACAATGGTTAAGGGCCTCAGAATTGAATTTATAGAAGAAGTGGTGGCTGAAGTGGGTTACTTTAGGAAGGAGAAAATTAGGCAAAATATTTTGACCTATGAATGGATAGAGCATAGTTCAATGTGCATTTTGACCCTCCATTGGATATTGACAAGAAGTAGGGTACCTCCAGACTGTCATTCCCATTGGATTTTATCCAACTAGCAACATTCATCATTCAATACTTCACTTGTGAAGCTCATTACAAATACCTTCATGCCCTACATCTCAGGATTTTGGATCATCTACAACATGATTATCAACATGTAAATCTTCCCAATTTCCTATTTAACATTTTTAAGAAGCAAGCTTCTAAATTTCAATTAGGAAAGGATCAATCCACCTCCCATAATTTCTTGATAAAATTAGTTTTGGAAAGAGAATTTAACAAACAATTAATTGAGACATGGGAAGAGTTCTTGCAGTTAAAAGAGTTAGAGCCTAGGTTTGTCAATCCTAGAGGCCAAGGGGTTGGATGAAGGGAAAAGATATCTACTAGTTTTTGTAAGGTCATTCCCAAGATAGAAAATATTCCTAAATCTTCCCCCTCTAGCTATAGAGAAACTAAGAAGAGAATCTATAGAGTTGATGCCTCTATATCTAGCAAAAAGATAAGAAAAAATAGGAAAGTTGATAGTTCCCCAAAGACCCCATCATCTATTAAGAATAGTTCTACTATTAAGGAAGGAAACGTTAAAACTATGGAACTTGAGGAAGAAACATTAGAAAAACTTGAAGTTGGCCTTAGTTTTAACTATGTAATTGTTGATAGTGATAAGGATTCTAATGAGAGTGAAGCATTTGAGGAATTTGAAGAAAGCCCTATGATGCAGGATATTGGTTAAAATTGAGAAGATCTTCCTTCTAAGGACTATCTAAAATTTAAGCAAGAAATTATTGTGGAAGTAATGGAAGAGATCAATCAGGATGGGCTAGATACATTGGCCACAACAGTAGCTAAATCTAGTAAGGAAGAGAATGTGGTGAAAATAATTATCATAACCAAAGGAGAATTGTCCACACCACAAAGTATCAACAAAATTCCTCATTTGACATCTAAATGGATAGATATTTTTCATTAGGAACCATTGCCACATCTATCCATATGAATCAATTTGTTTCAACAGTTGTCATGGGAAAGAACTTAATGGAATTTGGAAGAAGAAAAATTGAAACATATTAATGAATAGAGGTATTGGTTGTAATAGAGCTTAGACCAAAATGAAGTTTTAGAAAGGAGGATTGAACAAGTTATAGGATTGATTCCTAAATTGATGGAATGCAGATCACCATCACCAGTATACACATTTATTCTTAAAGAGTAACTTGTAAATTTTAGGTTGCCTAGAATTGTGGAAGGGTTTAATCCCTCTATTGCAACTCCACATGAGTTTTATGATGCATTTCAATATATTCCAATGCCTCTAAAGAATTTATTGTGTGAATTGTACCTCCATAATTTGGCAATGCCTAATGACATAGAGTGGAACTCACTCTTGTATATAGGGGAATTGTAGTTGAGTATAGCAATGTTTTGGATGCTAAGTGAGATAAGTAGGGAATGTCAAGCTGTATCTTACAAGAATAGTGAAATGATAGTACCTTTACTCATGAGACCAATAGTTCAACACTCTAGAAAGGTATTTTTGGATTGGATTTCTATTATAAGCAACCTTGCTAAAGCTAGTAAAATATGTTTAGTCATAGAAAAGGGCTTTGTAGATTGGGATCAACACTCCTCTGAAGATGTTGATATAGCCATTGTTTCTTCAAGATATTTGTGGGCATAGATGCCACGTGACCTGAGGATAAGAGAACCCCACTCTCCTCAAAATTTAACTCTTGCTACTTTTAGGATTCCATGGTATATTGATTTGGGAAGGAATTAGTGCAAATATTGGCTCCATTAAAGTATCAACCCCCTATTCTGTAGTGCCTGCCCCTGGTTCACATTTTGTTATCATTGCTGAACTCTTTTAGAGCTAGTTTCATGTTGATGGTTAGTAACATTATTATGAGATTATCAGATATTGTGTTATGGATTCAGTTGATATGTGATGAGATTACTTAGACTCTACATTTCATGTATGTATGATGATTATTTTCAGTGTTTGCAGTTATTAATGATGATTAGTAAGATGATTTATTATCATATGTGTTTTCTTATGGATACTTACCCCATACTTGCATGTGTATGGTGTGCGTGTTTGCTTTGTGTGTTTGCTTTTGTATGGTGTGTCTGATGTGGTTAAGGAAGGGAGTCGTAGTCACCTGCTAGTCGGGATCTACACGATGCACCACTTCCTGCCATTGCCTGTTTAGTTTAGTATATATTGTGTTTGTACATGCATGACTTTTATGCAGGTTGCACGTACTGGGTATCGACTTCCCTGAATTGCCAGGATGAGCGTACCCTATCACATTATCTCAATGATAAGAGAAGGGAGATAAATTCTCAAGTCCAAATCCCAAACCTAAAAACCATTTGTTTTAGTGAGTTAGGACAAGTATCAAAGTTGAATACTCACCGAATGTGTCGGATGACATATTTCGTGATTTTTAACCCTTTAGATTTATTTTATATGATTTGTTCTATGATGGGTTTTCATATTTTATCTTGGAGGTCTATGGTGAATTTTTTATTAATTAAGTCTTAATAAATAGATTTAATTAATAAATTATTTATTTAAGAAACTTAATAAAATATCATGATCTTTGATTTTTTGATTGTAATTAATTAAATGTGAATTATTGGAGAAAAAAAATTAAATAAAAGAAAAATAGAAATTAAAATTATTAATAATTATAAAATAAAATAATAATAATAAAAGTTATAAAAATTAAAATGAAAGTTATAAAATTTAAATAGAAATTATTTAAAAAGTAAATTGGAGTTATAAGCTTGCTTGAGAATTAACATGTGTCAACAACATGGGAGTTAGTGCATCAATTAAGCACAAGGTGTCTACAACTCTATGAATCATCAAAAAGGATTGGAAAAGACTCATGCTTAGTTGGTGACACCTTCCAGCTGTTTCAAGAAGCATTCCAAAGGTTTTTTGAGAGCTCTTTATATTTAGGCATTCATAGAAGATTAGATATAGCGTGGAGAGCAATTGGAGCATGGGATGACTCAAGAACTCTGAAGAAGGGAGCTTGCTCTACGGGTTTTTTGAAGAAGAGCGAATTAGCATCAGAATTCGGATAGATTGTTGTGATTTTACTTATGTTATTTTCGCATCATGTATTCCTGTCTTATTCGTGTCTTCCATATGTCTTCTGAAAAATTTCATATTTTTACTGTATGCATTTTCAATTTGGGCAATTAAATTTATTTGAAAATTTTATATGCATGGATTTTTAAAAAAAAAAGAAGGGAAAACGGGGCTAGGGTTGAGATTCATAGCCAAACCCATTAGATTAATTATTGGAAATTTTGGAGATCAAAGATCTATGGAGGAATTCTGAAAAAATGAAATTGTAATCATAAAATTGTCATGTCGCTGCCCCTTAGATAGACCTGAACTCAGTCATTCATAAATTTTTATCGTGATTGAATTGGTTCGATCGCTCCGATCAGAATCGGCGCAATTTGGCCCTCTCTAACATATTTTAATTTCAGCCCGATCCAACGGTTCATTTAGGAGATATGACCATCTTACTAGGACTGTTTTATTCAAAGACTGATATTTTTCTATTTTCCATAACCAAGAGTTCTTTATGCTTAAACTTCACAAAAATAATATATATCAAAGCACAAAATGAATTAAAGATATTATTGTAATCTTTCCTTATTAGAATCTTATTAATATGCATTATTTTTATATGATTTATTATCTAATCTAATTAAATCAAATTTAATTAAGAATAGTTAATAGTAGAAGTGTAATTAATTATTAGTCAATTTAAGTAAATGAAATTTTTTTAAGTGAGGAAAAATTATAAGAGAAGAGATATTAATGATTTAGTTGTTATTCATTGATTGGTTCGAATATCAATCATTATAATTGAATATTGAAATTATTAGTGAGTTATTATTTATTAATAATTGTTAAGTTATTAATGAAAGATAGTATAGATAAGTTTATACAATTATTAATTGATTCAATTAAGTTCAATCTAATTGAGATTAGTTAATAATTGAAGTATAGTAATAAGAATTTAGTTGAGATCAAATTAAGGGGGGAAAAATATAATGAAAATGAATTCATGTTATCATGAATGAAATTGTGATTAATGAAGATGATAATGTTTAGAATTTGGAGATTATTCATGTTAAAATCTACAATGAGTCTTATTGGTTTGTGATAGGGATCTTTTCAAACAACGTTTATATAAACCAAATATTATTAGATCAATTAGAAAATGGAGTTTAATGGTTGACTTTTAATTTAATGTATTATTAAATAATTAAAAAAGGATAATCTATATTATGTTGATTTAAATTAAGAGGCATTAATGATATTGGATTAGGGTGTACTTGACAAGGAGTCATTATTACATTATAACACCATTATAACATTACTATGTTTTGAATTGTTATGTTATTGTTAATACATTTGAATTATTAGATAACTTATTGTTATACCTTAATCGTGCTAAGAATCAGTTAAATATTAACTAATGATGTTTGTAAGGTTTCTTTAAGATCAATTAATAATAATTTTGATGAGTTTATTATTTATTAATGTTTGTTGGGTCTAACAAACTATTAATAAATAATGGTTTAAATAGATATCAACAAATTTGATTAGAGTTAATCTAGTGGAGATTATTTATTGATTGAAGTTTTGTAAAAGATAATAATTTTTGAAGTTGGATTATAATTGATTTTAATCAATTGATGTTCATTGAGTTGTCAATATAATTATATTATGCGATAGAGTTTTAACTTCAAATGATTATCATTAATACGAAATCGTTAAGAAAGACGAATGTAGTCATTATGGATAAGATTTTCAAAATAACTTGTCAATATTGTTATTATTAAAATATTAATATTTGTGTATTGGATTGAAGTTGACTTTGACTTATAAACTATTGTTAGTCAACTAATATTCAGTGGGTTGATGGCTTGGTTGTGAAATTATTAATTAAATCAATTAACTAGAGCTAATTATATTTAATTAATAATTAAGTTATGTAATAGAGATTTAATTGATATAATTCTTTTAATGAGACTGTAGAAATATTGATATCATGTTGATAGGTCTTATTCTTATGACTTGAATAATGACTTTAGATATTTTAATAGTGAGACTTAGTAATATTTAATTGAAAACTAATAAGATGTTAATAGGTCATGGATGGTATACCTATGTTAATGGATCATAAAATTGTGCACCTAAGTTAATTAGTGGATTAGATTGATCATTTTAATTAATTTATAATCTCTTATTCGAAGAATGATAATTGGTCCTCTTATAATATAACGAATAATGATCCTAAAAAAGTTGAAAGGTTAATCAATTAGAATATGGATCATGGTTAAATATAGAGAACAATTTAATTAAATGTCAATGATGATTAGTCTAGTGAACACTTATCCTTAAGTTATTCTTAGAATGTAATTCTTAATAATGGAAGGATAATGCTATCGGGGAGCAAATGGGTTGACTTGTAGGTCAAATGATGAAACTTAAGACACTTGAAAATATACTTGCAAACAGAAAACTGGAAACCTCTACATTTGATTCAACTATGTAAGATAGCAAAACCAAAACATGTGTCTGCATCGTGTATTCTATATGCTTCTTATTTTGGGTTTTGGGTTAACTAGTGTTGACTAGTCCTAAGTTGTTACCAGAGGCTCGAGGGTTATGAGATGTGATGGCATGTTGATTTTATTTGGTCTCGATCTTTATAAGCTCAACCATGGTAATGTGATCGTATGCTCTATGAAATGTTTGTATTTGTTCATCAGTCTTCATGTTAGAAGCTGAGATGTATGTGTATGAGACACTTGAGCTAATCATTTTGAGTCATCGATCAGTTATCCTTGGATTATTTTTTAGTTGCCATGATGAGACTAAAATGTGGATTTATTTTTTGATGATGTCAGGTTGTGACATGTTTGACTCAACCATTTTGGAGTCTTCGATCAGTATGATTTTGAGATATTTTTGGTTGCTTGTTGAGAACCAATGGATATGGTGATTTATTTTGAGATACAATTTTGTTATTGAGAACAAATGGATACTTATGATTATCTGTGATTTCTTCAGTTGCCAATAGAGAACTGTTGTGGTCATGATTTTCTATGGATGCTTTTCAGATGCTCATGGAGATTTGATGATTCTTATCCTGGAAGTTTGATGATTTTTTATTATGGATATTTGATGTTTTTATGTATATTTGATGATTTTATTATGGATTATCTTTTGTGATTTTGAAATTTATGATTCCATGAGCTTAGGGTAGGTAATCTACTTATAGTGTCGAGAAGTGGCTTACAATGAGGGTCGAGGCCCTAAGTGGCTGCGAGGGTAACTAATTGTAAGTTTTGTTAATAAGTGATAACATTTACACATTAAATGGGGATTAAATGAACCTAAAAGGATAATTGTTTTAGTTCTCGCTCATGCCTTGAGTTCTTGTACAAGCTAGGATGGGAGTAGTGAGAACGCATGGTTGAGACCATGCATTCCATAGTATGCCTCGTCAGTACGAGAGGATACTAGTGGCCGCATGAGATCAGTATGTACCCGTGGAGTTTAGCTAACTACCAGGGTAACTTGTACGTGATAATTGCGATGACACTTTCCTGCTTGCATAGTAGGTTCCTACATGTCATTGTGTGTCTCTAGGAAGTAGATGTCAGTTTCGTGATTGGAACTTTTGAGTTAGTATACTTTTAGGATTCCTGGACTATAGAGATTTGTGCTGTGTTATGGATAGCGTATTTGGAACTTGAGATTATCTCCTTAGCACGGTGGGAGTGGACCACTTAGGTACCACACGGTCTGGTGGTAGTGTATTTTCCACTCTTATCATTTGAGATTCATTGAGACATCATGGCTGATGCATCCTTTGTGATGGTGGATATGTATCCTTTCATTGATGATTTGCATATGTTAGATGATGGTATCCTATGCTTTACTTTGCATGTTAGTAAGATGTTTTAGGAGTGACATTCCTACTATGATAATACCGATGATCTCTTCGGTGCTTTGGAATGTTACGCATGAAGGGATGGCTAGGATCCACGATGGTCTAATGATGCTATTTACGGTTGGGAGGAACCGTGCACTTAATTTATTTTGTTTGATCTTTATGATGAATGTTAATGTCTTCTATGATGATGTATCATGTGATTATCTCTACTTTGATGTATCATGGATTGGAATAGGATGATGTACCTTATTTCACATATGTATATTCTTTTAAGCCTTCATACCCTATGATATGTACAGTGGATGATTGAGCATTTGGAAATGTAATGTATGAACGTTGGACTTATCATTATTATTCATGTGGATGTTGTACTAGATGGATTCATGTATGTTAGTTAGTTTAGATGTAACTCAACGTTAAAGAATTCTTAAAGAATGAAATCAGTTATGTATATTATGTTTACTATTAGATGGACATTGTTATTGCTTCCATTATTATGTACAAGTTATATAAGGTATTTACTTTCATGTTATAAAAAAAAAAATGTTACCAAACTTAGTGAAATTTTAGGTTAATTCTTTGGATCCCTTGGCGGGGCATTACATTTGGTATTAGAGCTCGAGTTTCAACATTGAGAGCTCTGGGTATATTGGAATGTCACTAGTTGTTAACTAGTTAAACAAAATGAAAACTTTGAACTATCATGTGTATCTCTTTCAAACTAAAAACTTGAAAACTAGGTGAACTAAAACAGAACTTGAAACTGTTACTTGCATATTTTTCATACTTCAACACTTAGCTTTCAAAATTGAAAATTTTAATGAAAACTTAAACGAAGGCAAAACTAAAAATTGAAAACTTATTCTAGTTGCAAAACATGTATCTTTTATCTAAGTTTCAAGACATTATACCTTTGTTTATCTTTGCAAGCATTAAGTTGCTCTTGTTTAGAATGTATTGAGGGATATATTTCAGTAGTTGTTAAAAGAATGATGTTGGATCGATATGATTTTTGATTTACTATTAAACCAGAATCATATTGCTCTAAGTGTGTTATAAAATTCTCAGTGGAATCATATTCTCCTATAGGGAGGAAAAGGGTTCAATGAGACCCTCATAGTGAGTATCTTAGCTTTTCATTCTTGTAGGCTTCTAGGAATAAGCCTAATCCCGGGGGGGTGGATGTAGTGCCTGCCCCTAGTTCACATTTTGTTATCATTGCTGAACTCTTTTAGAGCTAGTTTCATGTTGATGGTTAGAAACATTATTATGAGATTATCAGATATTGTGCTATGGATTCAGTTGATATGTGATGAGATTACTTAGACTCTACATTTCATGTATGTATGATGATTATTTTCAGTGTTTGTAGTTATTAATGATGATTAGTAAGATGATTTATTATCATATGTATTTTCTTATGGATACTTACCCCATACTTGCATGTGTATGGTGTGCGTGTTTTCTTTGTGTGTTTGCTTTTGTATGGTGTGTCTGATGTGGTTAACGAAGGGAGTCATAGTCACCTGCTAGTCGAGATCTACACGATGCACCACTTCCTGTCATTGTCTGTTTAGTTTAGTATATATTGTGTTTGTACATGCATGGTTTTTATGCAGGTTGTAGGTACCGGGTATCGACTTCCCTGAATTGCCAAGATGAGCGTACCCTATCACATTATCTCAATGATAAGAGAAGAGAGATAAATTCTCAAGTCCAAATCCCAAACCTAAAAACCATTTGTCCTAGTGAGTTAGGACAAGTATCAAAGTTGAATACCCACTGAATGTGTCGAATGACATATTTCATGATTTTTAACCTTTTAGATTTATTTTGTATGATTTGTTCTATGATGAATTTTTATATTTTATCTTGGAGGTCTATGGTGAATTTTCCATTAATTAAGTCTTAATAAATAGATTTAATTAATAAATTATTTATTTGAGAAACTTAATAAAATATCATGATCTTTGATATTTTGATTGTAATTAATTAAATGTGAATTATTGGGGAAAAAAATTAAATAAAAGAAAACTAGAAATTAAAATTAATAATAATTATAAAATAAAATAATAATAATAAAATTTATAAAAATTAAAATGAAAGTTATAAAATTTAAATAGAAATTATTTAAAAAGTAAATTGGAGTTATAAGCTTGCTTGAGAATTAACATGTGTCAACAACACAGGGGTTAGTGCATCAATTAAGCACAAGGTGTCTACAACTCTACGAATCATCAAAAAGGATTGGAAAAGACTCATGCTTAGTTGGTGACACCTTCCAGCTGTTTCAAGAAGCATTCCAAAGGTTTCTTGAGAGCTCTTTATATTCAGGCATTCATAAAAGCTTAGATATAGCATGGAGAGCAATTGGAGCATGGGATGACTCAAGAACTCTGAAGAAGGGAGATTGCTCTGCGGGTTTTCTGAGGAAGAGCGAATTAGCATCAGATTTTGGATAGATTCTTGTGATTTTACTTATGCTATTTTCGCATCATGCATTCCTGTCTTCGTCGTGTCTTCCATATGTCTTATGAGGAATTTCATATTTTTATTGTATGCATTTTCAATTTGGGCAATTAAATTTATTTGAGAATTTTATATGAATGGATTTAAAAAATGAAAAAAAAGGGAAAAAGGGGCTAGGGTTGAGATTCATAGACAAACCCATTAGATTAATTATTGAAAATTTTGGAGATCAAAGATCTATGGAGGAATTCTGGAAAATTGAAATTGTAATCATAAAATTGTCTTGTCGTTGCCCCTTGGATAGACCCGAACTCAGTCTTTCATAAATTTTTATTGTGATTAAATTTATTCGATTGCTTCAGTCAGAATTGGCGCAACTTGGCCCTCTCCAACATATTTTAATTTCAGCCCGATCCAACAGTTCATTTAGGAGATATGACCGTCGTACTGAGATTGTTTTATTCAAGGACAGATATTTCTCCATTTTCCATAACCAAGAGTTCTTTATGCTTAAACTTCACAAAAATAATATATATCAAAGCATGAAATGAATTAAAGATATTATTGTAATCTTTCCTTATTAGAATCTTATTAATATGCATTAGGTTTATATGATTTATTATCTAATCTAATTAAATCAAATTTAATTAAGATTAGTTAATAGTACAAGAAGTGTAATTAATTATTAGTCAATTTAAGTAAATGGATTTTTTTTAAGTGAGAAAAAATTAGAAGAGAAGAGATATTAATGATTTAGTTGTTATTCATTGATTGGTTCGAATATCAATCATTATAATTGAATATTGAAATTATTAGTGAGTTATTATTTATTAATAATTGTTAAGTTATTAATGAAAGATAGTATAGATAAGTTTATATAATTATTAATTGATTCAATTAAGTTCAATATAATTGAGATTAGTTAGTAATTGAAGTATAATAATAAGAATTCAGTTGAGATCAAATTAAGGGGGGAAAAATACAATGGAAATGAATTCATGTTATCATGAATGAAATTGTGATTAATGAAGATGATAATGTTTAGAATTTGGAGATTATTCGTGTTAAAATTTACAATAAGTCTTATTGGTTTGTGATAGGGATCTTTTCAAACAATGTTTATATAGACAAAATATTATTAGATCAATTAGAAAATAGACTTTAATGGTTGACTTTTAATTTAATGTATTATTAAATAATTAAGAAAGGATAATCTATATTATGTTGATTTAAATTAAGAGGTGTTAATGATATTGGATTAGGGTGTACTTAACAAGGAGTCATTATTACATTATAACACCATTATAACATTGCTATGTTTTGAATTGTTATGTTATTGTTAATACGTTTGAATTATTAGATAACTTATTGTTATACCTTAATCGTGCTAAGAATCAGTTAAATATTAACCAATGAAGTTTGTAAGATTTCTTTAAGATCAATTAATAATAGTTTTGATGAGTTTATTATTTATTAATGTTTGTTGGGTCTAACAAACTATTAATAAATAATGGTTTAAATAGATATCAACAAATTTGATTAGAGTTAATCTAGTGGAGATTATTTATTGATTGAAATTTTGTAAAAGATAATAATTTTTGAAGTTGGATTATAATTGATTTTAATCAATTGATGTTCATTGAGTTGTCAATATAATTATATTATGTGATAGAGTTTTAACTTCAAATGATTATCATTAATACGAAATCGTTAAGAAAGATGAATGTAGTCATTATGGATAAGATTTTCAAAATAACTTGTTAATATTATTATTATTAAAATATTAATATTTGTGTATTGGATTGAAGTTGACTTTGACTTATAAACTATTGTTAGTCAACTAATATTCATTGGGTTGATGGTTTGGTTGTGAAATTATTAATTAAATCAATTAACTAGAGCTAATTAGATTTAATTAATAAATAAGTTATGTAATAGAGATTTAATTGATATAATTCTTTTAATGAGATTGTATAAATATTGATATCAAGTTGATAGGTCTTATTCTTATGACTTGAATAATGAAATTAGATATTTTAATAGTGAGACCTAGTAATATTTAATTGAAAACTAATAAGATGTTAATAGGTCATGGATGGTGTACCTATGTTAATGGATCATGAAATTGTGCACCTAAGTTAATTAGTGGATTAGATTGATCATTTTAATTAAGTTATAATCTCTTATTCGAAGAATGATAATTGGTCCTCTTATAATATAACGAATAATGATTTTAGAAAAGTTGAAATGTTAATCAATTAGAATATGGATTATGGTTAAATATAGAGAACAATTTATTTAAAGGTCAATGATGATCAGTCTAGTGAACACTTATCCTTAAGTTATTCTTAGAATATAATTCTTAATAATGGAAGGATAATGCTGTCAGGGAGCAAATGGGTTGACTTGTAGGTCAAATGATCAAACTTAAGACACTTGAAAATATACTTACAAATAGAAAACTGGAAACCTCTACACTTGATTCAACTATGTAAGATAGAAAAACCAAAACATGTGTCTGTATCGTGTATTCTATATGCTTCTTATTTTGGGTTTTGGGTTAACTAGTGTTGACCAATCCTAGGTTGTTACCAGAGGCTTGAGGGTTATGAGATGTGATGGCATGTTGATTTTATTTGGTCTCGATATTTATAAGCTCAACCATGGTAATGTGATTGTATGCTCTATGAAATGTTTGTATTTGTTCATTAGTCTTCATGTGAGAAGCTGAGATGTATGTGTATGAGACACTTGAGCTAATCATTTTTGAGTCAACGATCAGTTGTCTTTGGATTATTTTCTAGTCGCCATGATGGGACTAAAATATGGATTTATTTCTTGATGATGTCAGGTTGTGACATGTTTGACTCAACCATTTTGGAGTCTTCGATCAGTATGATTTTGAGATATTCTTGGTTTCTTGTTGAGAACCAATGGATATGGTGATTTATCTTGAGATATATTTTGGTTATTGAGAACAAATGGATACTTATGATTATCATTGATGTCTTCAGTTACCAATAGAGAATTGTTGTGGTCATGATTTTATTATGGATTATCTTTTGTGATTTTGAAATTTATGATTCCATGAGCTTAGGGTAGGTAATCTACTTGTAATGTCGAAAAGTGGCTTGCAATGAGGGTCGGGGCCCTAACTGGCTGCCAGGGTAACTCATTGTAAGTTTGGTTAATAAGTGATAGCATTTACACACTAAATGGAGATTAAATGAACCTAAAAAGATAATTTTTTTGGTTCTCGTCCATGCCTTGAGTGCTTGTACAGGCTAGGATGGGAGTAGTGAGAATGCAGGGTTGCGACCGTGCATTCCGTAGTATGCCTCGTCAGTACGAGAGGATACTAGTGGTCGCATGAGATCAGTATGGACCCGTGGAGTTTAGCTAACTATTAGGGTAACTTGTAGGTGATAATGGTGATGACACTTTCTCTCTTGCATAGTAGGTTCCTACATGTCATTGTGTGCCTCTAGAAAGTAGATGTCAGTTTCGTGATTGAAACCTTTGAGTTACTATACTTTTAGGATTCCTGGACTATAGAGATTTGTGTTGTGTTATGGATAGCCTGTTTGGGACTTGAGATTATCTCCTCAGCATGGTGGGAGTGGACCACTTAGGTACCACGCGGTCGGGTGGTAGTGTATTTTCCACTCTTATCATTTGAGATTCATTGAGACATTGTGGTTGATGCGTCCTTCGTGATGGTGGATATGTATCCTTTCATTGATGATTTGCATATGTTAGATGATGATATACTATGCTTTACTTTGCATGTTAGTAGGATGTTTTAGGAGTGACATTCTTACTATGATAATACCGATGATCTTTTCGGTGCTTTGGAATGTTACGCATGGAGGGATGGCTAGGATCTACGATGGTCTAATGATGCTATTTACGGTTGGGAGGAACCGTGCACTTAGTTTATTTTGTTTGATCTTTATGATGGGTGTATATGTCTTCTATGATGATGTATCATGGATTGGAATAGGATGATGTACCTTATTTCACATATGTATATATTCTTTTAAGCCCTCATACCCTGTAACATGTACAGTGGATGATTGAGCATTTGGAAATGTAATGTATGAACATTGGACTTATCATTATTATTCATGTGGATGTTGTACTAGATGGATTCATGTATGTTAGTTAGTTTAGATGTAACTCAATGTTAAGGGATTCTTAAAGAATGAAATCAGTTATGCATGTTATGTTTATTTTTAGATGGACATTGCTATTGCTTCTGTTATTATGTACAAGTTATATGTGGTATTTACTTTCATGTTATAAAAAAAAAAAAAAAATGTTACCAAACTTAGTGAAATTCTAGGTTAATTCTTTGGATCCCTTGGCGGGGCATTACATATTCTCTTGCACCCACTGCTAGTGGTAAATAATAATGTAGAGGATCATGATATGACAATAAAATTTTGGCAAAAAAAAAGGCTCAAGGAAAATTATGGGTATTTTGACTATGTTAAGAATGAGCCAAGGGAAAGGATAGCAAGTGATTGGAGAGTTCAGGACAGAATCAAAAACTTCATGGTTGCTACGAACCAACAATAGCTAAGTCGAGGGAAATGATGGGCCTCTAAAAGACCATTGTATTAAGATGTTTTTATTTTGTTTTAAAGAAATTATCTTGTAGAAACAATCATGACTTTACGATTTTAAGAAAACGAACTTATGTTTTCATGTATATGCTTCACATATGATAATACATTAAGTAGAACTATGGATAGTTAAAATATGCTATAATTTATTGAATCTATGGACAAAAATGGTAAAATGAAGTGACGTTGCATGCTGATAAATTTTTCCTTATTTATGCTATGTCTTGGGTAGTTTTCCTCCTATAGCCATAAGATTTGCAAGAGTGGTAATTTGAACTTACACTTTTCTAATATTGATGATAAAATAAATAAATAAATGTGGAAGCGATGTTTGAATTGAATGTTTTTAAAGTACTTGTTGTAAATATTCAAGGTTCAACACCCCAGCATTAAAGGAAAAGCTAACCGGATTGTTGAATCATTGTGAGTGGAACAAGTCATTATATGATTTCTATTGGAATAGCACATGAATGTAGCTTCGACGACCTGCTATATTCCTAGAGGATTTATTTATGGTTAATGATGATTTTATTTCAAAATTTATGAGTCTATAATTGATCCTCATTAATGAAGTGATCATAGAGTTAAGAAGTAGTTGTAGTTTCCTTTTAAATAACATCTATTGTAGATTTAAGGGAAATTTTTGGAAAGAAGAAGATATGTTGATTTTCATAGTAGTTGAGTGAGATTTAGTTTTTAGTCAAGTGTAATTCTTTCACCATGAATGAATAGAATGATTAGTTCAAGTTTATTTCTTTTATCTTGATTGTCTTTTATGTTCACTCATCCAACAGGGCCCACATGGTGAGTGAATAATACCATTAGAATAGATTTCGTTTCCTTGTTTGTTTCCTTGCAAGGTAGAATTATGTTGCTCCTGAAGCCATGGATAATAGAACCAATGAATTGTTCCTACATCATAGGTGAGCAGATAGGTTTACTGTTGCAATATTACTTTCAAGCTTTAAGTTAGGTTGTTTTTTGAGTTGCTAGCATAGAATTCCTTCATCATTTTCTTCACATTAGTTGTAATTACTTGAAGGAGAATTAGAACATAGACTTTGCATTCATCCTCTCAAGTTTATGCTCCCAAGATAAAAAATTAAATAAATTCATTGTATTATTTTAAGTAAAACACATGATATTGTCTGGCCATGGAATCACTATGAAAGGATGTCCAGTCCCTTTTTATTAAGGTAATATGCAAACTAGACACTAGGCTAGGTAGAAAAAGATAGATATTGAATCAAATAAGTAAGCAATAAAGAGAAACCAAGTGTTCCTTCCCCCTCATGATTGAAATTGAAATGAAGGAGATGCTAAGAAAGAACAAGATAGATGTAATCAAATCATAATAAGGGTTTATTGATGAAACTCTCACACATGGGACCCAAGGCACGAACCTAATGGTCCCTCAATGAGAAACACCATGATGAAAGAACAAAAATGATGATCAATAAGCATGAAGACATATGCCCCAAGACTAAATTTGACTAGAAACACAAAGCATCAAAAAGAAAGATCAATTCAAGAAGAAAGAATGAGGGGAAAGCGAATGAAAGAAAAATAAATGAAAGAGATGGAAAGAAGAGGTAAAATACCTCAAAGAAATATGAATTGTTTAAGATAGAAATTTTGATTGTGATCATGAACAAAAGATGTGAAATAAAGAGCACAATGTGATCACAACTGATAAGGGATCACAAAAGATGAAGGAGACCTCCAAAAAGAAGAAACAAAACCTCCAAAAAGAAAAGGAGACAAAAATGTGTGTTCATGTCCATATGATGCTTCTACTCATTTTATGTATTTGCTCATTTAGGCCAAGAATAAGGTCTTGGTTTTAATCACAAAGCTTCAATACACAACCTCCATTGGTTGGAACCATGAAGATATGAATGTAATCTAAATTGCATGGAAAATGCATAACCATCACTAGCCACCAAAGTAACCATGAAGGTATGAATGTAATCAGAAGCATCACACAACCATCACTGATTACTGAGATGACTATGAAGATATGAATGAGTCCTAAGATCAAAGCACACAAGCAAGAAATAAAACAAAAATGTGTCTCATGGTCCATAGTTCTCTAGCTATGCATCCTAGAGAAAGCAAAGAGACACTCAACAGAAATCACCTTCAATCAAATCACACAGTAAAAAAAGAAGTTGCATACCCCTAGTCCTCTAGCTATGCATCCCAAAGAGACTGTGGAGGGAATAAAAGAGTAGTAAGTGCAATAAATAGGTATATATAAAAAAGTGAATAGTCAACATATGAGGTAAAGATTAAAGTATAGCTTGGGCATTAGCTTTAAAATTTCAAATGAGATAATCAACACTGATTTTTGAGAGGTAAAAGGCTCACAAGTAGGAAAGCATCTCAATTCTCCCAAAGTAGTTGAGAAACACTGTTTGGGGTGGTGTTGAAAAAAAACCATTGTGGTATTGAAAACACCATTTATGAAGTGTCTCAAAGACTAGCATATCCAAGAGACCTATGTTAACATAGATGTATTCCCCCTAGACAAAGATTAAGACAAATTCTAGAGCAAGGAGTAAAAATAAGGCATGATGGAGGAATGGCTAAGTGTTGAGGAGATATGTTGATAGATAGGAGTGCAAAGGCCTCATGTAGCACATGCCACTTGAATTTATTACAAATTTTAAAATTAAATTTTTTTTTTTCCAATATTTGATTTTTTTGGGATTTTTGGAATATATCAATTTTTTAAAATATTTTAAGACCCATAAATATCTATAATGTATAAATATGCCCCAAGGAATAATGGACATTAGGAGTAGAACCTTTTCAGATGAAGCACATTGATGGGATCGGGAAGCTGATCTCCCTTGGGTGTAGATAACAAATAGGCTATTGATCCAAAATTAGCTATAATAATGTAAGGACCCAACCAATTAGGCTCTAACTTTCCTTTTTGAGCTCTATTTTGTTGATTCTTAGGATTCTCGTGTGGAACAAGTTCTCCCACTGAAAAGTCTCTAGGGTGAATCTTCTTATTGTAACTCATAGATAACCTTTTCTAATAAACTCTCATGTGATCAAAGGAAACCTTTCTTTTCTCATCAAGTAATTCAAGTTCTTGTAATCTCATAATTTTGTAATTTTCATATGTCACTAAACCTTTAAGAGTAACTTTCAATGATGGAATCTCAAACACTAAAGGAAAACCAAGTTTAGAACCATAAACCAATTAGAAAAAGGTGTAGCACCAGTACCTTCAAAATAAGTCCAATCAAAATTTATCTTCTTCCATTGGAAAAATGTAGCAAAAGACTCTTTTTCTTTTGTAGACAATGACTGAGCTAGGTGAATAATCTATGTTGACAAACAGATTGCTCTTTTTCAATAAACTTCAAGATGCCCTAATATGAAAGAAATGAGCATCTACCAATAGTTGGATAATCAATCATTGAGTTGATAGATTTCCTCTAAATTGAAAGGTACAACTACCTTATGAATGATATGAAATGAATTTGTTTAATTCCTAAAGTACCTAGGTATGTTCTTAACCCAAGAACGGAAGAGGAAAACAAATCTAGCCCTATATAGAACTAACTCAGGCAGTGAAATACAATTCCAAACCTAACCAACTCAAAGAATTCACAATACCTGTGACTCCCTAGCATTGGTGATGCAATATGAATACCACTTAGGAAAATGCAATGTAGAAAGAAGAATTTTTTTATCTAATTTATGTGATAGGAATCGATGCAAATTCTTCGATTCACAAAAGATTCAACTTTTGACTAAAGATACAAGAAAGTGCTCAAAAATTGAATACATCAATTCTTCAAGTGACTATAATGAGAAAGATAACACTCAAATACTTAGATTAAAAAATGAAACCCATGTTTATTCTCAATGCACAAATACAATACTATGATTTTATTTGCCTATAGCTTATACCAAATCTATTACATAGATCAAAATAGAAAACTCCAATCCATCGAGTGAAATGAAAAAATAAAATGGTATATTCCCTCTACTCAAGCTCATTAACTATTTTAAAAGGAAAATATCCCCCTCTCTAACGAAAAGGTTTTACAATAAATACATTCTCCAACAACCATTTTGGTTTCTCTTGGTGATTTTTTAATTTTGTACCTGACTCTTGTCTCTTTGATTTCTCACCTTTTTTCTTTTGAAAACTTATATGATTATTAACTTTAAAGTTAATTATGATACATATTAACAAATTTATATTATATTTTAACAATAGTTATTTAAATACATTAATTAAGATGAAAATCTTTCCTTTGTTGGGCAGACAAAAAAATAAATACTACTGCCAGTAAAAATGAGTCATGTTTTGGAGGGCATATCTTCTTCTTCCACTATTGGATCAAGTTCATTATTGGATTTTTTTTCCAAATCTAATTTTCTACATTTTGACTGAAGTAATTGGAAAAATAGTCATAGAGTCAAAAGATATGTGCTATTGAATGATAGTCTATATGACTGTTACAAAATCAAAATTGATGAAATAAAGTTTCTAGCCACTCTTCTTTCTAAACATGTTCTTGTAACCCAAATTTATTTAATTTACTAGTATTTTATCTTCCATTCTTACCATGGTGATTCTCTATTGAATTTTGGGAGTGATTCTCTAGAATGCCTATGACATAAAGTCTCAAATGGAGGTTGAAAAGTGTATCAAGTTCCCAGTTTTCCACTTCTTATTTGTTGGAGGTAAAATTTGCACATTCTAATAACAACTAAACTTTGTAAATAACTAACAAGAAATACTTCTTATTTTCTATTGAGTTACTATTTATAGAACACTGCAATTCATTCTTGGCAAAAATTTGACTTTTGTCTTCTCTTTTTTGCGAAAAACTCCAACCTGATTGCGAAAGGCATAGCAGAAACTAAATTTCCCACTTCATATTTAATGTCATGTTAATATCCAAATCTTAAAGGGATAAATCATTATGAGATTATCATTTTAAAAAAAATCAATTAAGAGATCTTTTCCATCTCTCTATTGTGGATTTGATGGTTCGTGGAAATTCCATGTTTGAGTGTGCAAAGTGCACCTAATCTTCAAATTTTCACTTCCATGTAGTGGGCACAATTTTGATGTAGATTGATTCATGAATTACATTTCTAGAGTGATCTTGATAATAGGCCTCATATATCTTCAATGTGGATTTAGATTTACCTTTTTTTCTCCTCATGCAAAAAACTAAACTTTGACTCCAAAAGGCATAGCCAAAAATGAATTTTCAGCTATGCATTTCCCTTTGATGAAAAATGAAACATTTTCTTCTCCAATAGAAATTTGGAAAATGACTTTTCCATTTTAGTAAACATGTAACTCTTTTCTTGGCATAGATTTGTTTTTCTATTCATCTCTTCACATGCTTTACGTCTAGTTTTAGATCTGCATTTTGGATTTTCATCTATTATATCTCTCAGCATTTATTTAGCCTATATAGATAATAGATCTTTAGAAAACATGTGTTTAAAATGAGACTAAATTTACTAATAGTCCAAACGTAAATCATAGGAACCTCTACATCAAATACCTTAGAACATTGAAACTTCATAGAAATATGGTTATGTAAAACCATAAACATTTGGGGAAACTCTCTATGAGGGAAAAGTTAAAAGTTTTAAAATAGTGTACCTAAAGTATGCTTGCAGGTAGCTCTAACTTAGGAATATGAACTATAGACTACATAGAGAATCCAACATCGCTAGTTTAAAAAAAATTGTTATCCATGGGCTATAGAGGCTAGGAAAAATGAGGTCAACTAATAGTTGCTTGTAGGGAGGGTGGTGGGGAGCAGGGCCAAAATTGAAACCAAAAAATGAACAACAACACAACAAAAAAGCTAAACTAGGCACACCAATTTCAAAAAAGAAAACTTATTTACGAAAATGGGTGAGGAGACCTCACCGAAGGGAAAGAAAGCTGGAAGAAACTCATACATGACCATTAACTAGTTGTGAGAAGGAGCCATTCCAGAACAATGCATGATATCCCAATGAAATAATCCATCTCAATTGTAGTTTGATGACCCCTTCAATTCTGAAAATCAACTCAATAGAATGAAGAAATCTTGAAAGAAAAATAGTATACCAAAAGAGCCATGTTTCATCATAGACTTCCAACATTTCTTTTATCTCATCGCATGGAAGATTGGAGGACATTCCCAAATTCAAATTGACTTAAATGATTCAACCATAATTCCAAAGGAAATATTGCATCACCTTTATCATTTACACTCTTGGGAGTATCATAAACAAAACAACTTTAGGCACTCAACATGTATCCAAAATAAAGACGTGATTTTTTAATTGTGTCAACTTTAACAAAAACAACTTCATCATTCTTCTCACACATTAAATCTAGAAATTCTTCCTTCAAAATAGGGATATAAGGTGAATCAATACTTGAAAACTTTACAGAGGCATTGTTTTCTCCAATGATTGGTAAGGGTTGAGATGTGACTTCCTCCTCACACAACAATGTGCTTGATGAAATCATTAATGGTACCAACTACTGCCAACTTTTAAGTTCTACAACTTTAGCCATATTTTCATTTTGACACTCAAAAGAAAAACTAGAACTCACAAATTCTTCATGTGACAAAGTTTTCTCATGATGCATTACTGAAACTGATATTTCTTGAATACTACTTTCTACCACCATTGGGTCAAATTTAAAACTTAAACTTTCTTTATTTTCAACATAGTTGAAATCTTCATCATTCAAACAATTGGGTCGAAAATGTAAATTATGCAAACATTCATCATTACTTACTAGAAGATCTTGTTGCATATGTTTGTCTTCTTCATGACCATTAATAGGAAAGGAGAAGTACGAACATTTCCAGAAAAGAAGTTTGTAATCCAACAAGCTTCAATAAAACCATGTCCTTTTACAAATTCATCATAACTGAAGATGAATCTAGAAGTATGCTGAAAATTAGTAACCAAAATGTTTTTTTGAACAATGACATTTCATCATAGACCACATCATAAATATTTGATTCTTTTGCAATTTCCTACATATCACTTTTCAAACATTCAACCATTGTCTATGAAGGAGAAAAATATAAAGATTTTGAAAATGATACTGGAACATACTCACATTTATAAGAGTTATCTTCATTAATGAATTTAGAATATAAACTATGATTGAAATAATATGAATCTCCTTCATCCATAGGATCAGACCACACTAAAACATCTTCATCACTCTTTGTAGCTATCGAACCTAAAAAGTCTTTATCTGAATTTAAAACTTCAATACTTGAATTAGTTGTAGAAAAAGATTTACATTTATCTAGGACTAAAAATTGATTTAGTTCCATTTTGTGACAATGAAAAATGTAATCCAAGTCTTTATCCTCTCCATGATGTTGCAACACTTCACAAGCCCTTGAAAATTCCTTCTCAAAATATGTTATTGCACCTTCTTCTCCAACTAAAATTTCAAACTAGAAGAGTGATCATCAACACATGTCTCAACCTCTTCATCAACAAACAATTCATCAAGAACACTCAATTTTGCATTCTCATCAAAATAAAATGATTCTAATACCAAATCATAATAAACTTGTGTAGGTTGAAAATCATCTTTATTATCATCTTCTTTAAACATAAAAGTTTCACATTCTGCTTGTGCACAAATTAAAGGGTGATTTTCATAAGAAACTTTATGCAAAGATCACCATCTTCATCAAATTAAAAAATTTCAATACCAGAAGCAAAAAAAAGCATGAATTTTTTTTCTTTTTAACTTTTCTTATCATTTCTTTGCCATTGCTAAAAGTAGCTTTGTTCACTAAGAATTGTGTCTCTAGAAGCTGGGGTATTTATTTCTCTCCAAGAACCAAGCAATTGACTAATATGGGTACTTCACTTTCTAATTTTCCTTTTGGTGTCTTTGTTGGAACAAGTTTCTTTCTTATTTGGTTTTGGAAATTAGAATATCTTTGTTTCACAAACCATAACAATAGAGCAGATTGATGATCCTTGCAAGAACTTAATCCCTTTCTTTTAGCTTCAAAAATGCTTTGTTTAAATTTTTTCCAAAGGAATTGTAAGGTGGAATCACTTTCAACATTTAATCCTACAATTGTCAGTTTACTTCTGATTTGTTTCTTGGTTTGAATGTCATGTTCACTCAAGACTGAAAAATTATAACAAGCATTGTTTGGTGGAACTTTTAGAACTTGATCATCATCTACCTTCAATTCTTTGCTTAGCTACAACACACTATTTTTACAGTATTGTAATAACTTTGTTTTCACTTCCAATTCTTTCATCTTCTGATATCTACCACAAACAATTCTTCATAACATAACTGGTACATGATCTTGTTCAATGCTTAGGTTCATTTTTTTCCTACAAGCGATTCTTTTTTTAAAAGCATCAAACATATCATGAAAAATTGAATCATGTTTTTGATGAAGTTCTAATGAGGAATGATATGGAATTTTTCCTTTCACAACTTTAATACGCATGGTCTTTAATAATAGAATTGCCAATCTCCTACAAGTAGATATAATAATAATTCTAAAAGTGAAAACATTGAACTCCTCAACCAAAAATTATTAGAATCAATAATAGAGTCACCAATCGCTAGATAGCAAAGATAATAATAAAATCGAGGAAACAATCTTCAACACTAATCTTCCTTTCCACCTCTCTAGTAGAGTCGCCAAAAATCTATTGGTAAAAAGATTATTCTTTTTCAATAAACTCCCAAATGCCCAAATGTGAACAAAATAATCATCTACCAATAGTTGGATAATCTATCATTGAGTTGATAGATTTCCTCTGAATTGATAGGTACAACTTCCTTAAGAATGATTAGTAATGAATTTATTTAATTCCTAAACTAATTGGGTACATTATTAATGAGAGAATAGAAGAGGAAAACCAAGCCACCCCTAGAGAGAACTAACTCATGTAGTGAAATACAATTTCGAACCTAACCACCTCCAAGAATTTACAATACTTATGACTCCCCAGCATTGGCAATGCAATACGAATGCTGCTTATGTAGATGCAATGTAGAAAGAAGAGAAATCTGATCTAAATTTTATGATAGGAATTGATGCAAATTCTCCAATTCACAACAAATTCAACTTTTGATTCAAGATACAAGAAAGTTCTCAAAAATTCAATACATGAATTTTCCAATTGATTATAATCAGAAAGATAACACTCAAATACTCATATTCAAAAATGAAACCCTTCTCTATTTTCAATGCACAAGTACAATGATCTAATTTTATTTGCCTACAACTTATGCCAAATTTATTATAGAGATCAAAATAGGAAACTCCAATATATAAAGTGAAATGCCAAAATAAAATGGTATATCCCCTCTAGTCCAGCTCTTCGACTATTTGTAGAGGAAAAATTCCCCCTCTAACAAAAGGATTTTACAATAAATACATTCTCCAACAACCAATTTTGTTTCTTCTGATGACTTTTCAATTTTGTACAATTGACACTTGTCTCTTTGATTTCTCATTTTCCATTTCAAAAATTGATATGCTTATTAACTTTAAAGTTAATAATGGTACATCATAAAATATTTAAATTATATTTTAACAATTGATATATTTAAATATGTTAAATCAAGATCAAAATCTTTCCTTTTCTAGGGGGACAGAAAAATAAATACTGCTACTAGTAAAAGTGGGTCATATTTTGAGGGTCATATATCTTTTTATTCCACCATTCGATCTAGCTCATTTTTGGATATGTTTTTTAAAACCTAATTTTTTTCATTTTGACAGTAGTGATTGGAAAAATGATCACCAAGTCAAAAGATATGAGCTACTGAATGCTAGTCTATGTCACTGTTACAAAATCAGAATTGATGAAATAAAGTTTCTAGCCACTCTTCTTTCAAATGTTCTTGTAACCTAGGTGCCTTAAATTTTCTAGTATTTTATCTTCCATTCTTACCATGTTGATTCTCTACTAAACTTTGGGAGTGAGTATCTAAGAATGTTTATGTCATAAAGTCCCAAATGGAGGTCAAAAAGAGTATCAAGTTCTCAATTTTTTGCTTCTTTATTGTAGGTGAAATTTGCACATTCTAATAATAGCTAAACTTTGTAAATAATTAACAAGTAATATTTATTTTCTATTAAGTTACTGGTTATAGGACACTCCAATTCATTCTTGGTAGAAATTTGACTTTTGTATTATTCCTTTTGCTGAAAACTCAAACCTGATTGCGAAAGGCATAGCAAAAAATGAATTTTTCAATTCATATTTAATGTAATGTTGATGTCCAAATCTTTAAGGGATAAATCATTATGAGATTATCATTCTTTGATTAATCAATTAAGAGATCTTTTCCATCTCTCTATTATGGATTTGATACTTTGTAGAAATTCCCCGTTTTAGTGTAGAAAGCATACCCAATCTTCAAATTTCCACTTTGATGTAGTGGGCAGAATTTTGATGTAGATCAATTCATGAATTAGTTTTTTGGAGTGATCTTGATACAAGACCCTATATATCTTCATTATGGATTGAGATTTTCTTTTTCTATCCTCATGGAGAAAATAAAACTTTGACTATGAAAGGCATAGCCAGAAATGAGTTTTCCGCTACACTTTTCCCTTTGATGAAAAATGAAACGTTTTCTTCTCCAATGGAAAGCTTGAAAATGAATTCTGCATTTTAGTAAATATTTTTCTCTTTTCTTGACATAGATTTTATTTTCTATTCATCTCTTTACATGCTTTCCTTCTAGTTTTAGATTTGCATTCTAGACTTTCATCAGTTATATCTCTTAGGCTTTATTCAATCTACATAGGCAATTGATCTTCACAACACATGTGTTTATAGTGAAACTAATTTTTCTCAAAATCAAAACCTAAATCCATGGAAGCCCTACATCAAATACCTTAGAACATTGAAACATCATAGAAATATGGTTAGGGAAAACCATAAACATTTTGGGAAACTCTTTATGAGATTGACTTTAAAAGTTTTAAAATAGTCTATCTAAAGTACACTTACAATTGATAGTTTATATAAAGAATCTAACATCTCTAGTAAAAACAAGTTCCAACCCTTACCATGTCTCCAAAATAAAGACATGATTTTTTAAATGTATCAACTTTAACCTAAACAACTCCATCATTCTATTCACACATTAAATCTAAAAATTCTTCCTACAAGATAGGGATATAAGGTGAATCAATACCTAAAATCTTTATAGAGGCATTCTTTATTCCAATGACTAGTAATGATTAAGATGCAACTTCCTCCTCACACAACAATGTGCTTGTTGAAATTATTAATGGTATCAACTACTACAACCTTTTAACTTTTGCAACTTTAGCCATATTTTCATTTTGACACTCAAAAGAAAAATCAAAACTCACAAATTCTTTAGGTGGTAGAGTTTTCTCATGATGCATTGTTGAAACTAATATTTCCTGAATACTACTTTCTACCTCCATTGGGTGAAATTTAAAACTAAAACTTTCTTTATTTTCAATGTAGCTGAAATCTTATTTATTTGAACAATTAGGCCAAAAATTTAAAATATGCAAACATTTCATCATTACTTACTAGAAGATCTTCTTGCATATGTTGCTCTTCTTCATGACCATTAACAAACAAGGAGAAGTATGAATAATTGCAGAAAAGAAGCTTGTGCTCCAACAAGCTCCAACAAAACCATGGCCTTCCTATGACTTTATCATAATTGAAGCTGATTTGAGAAGTATACTAAAAATAGTAACCCAAATGTTTTTTTTAACAACCACATTTCATCATAAATCTCTGATTGTTTTGCAGTTTCCTACATATCACTTTTCAAACATTCAACCATTCTTTGTGAAGGAGAAAAATAGAAAGATTCTTAGAATGATACTGGAACATTTTCACATTTATCAGATTTATCTTCATCGATGAATTCAAAATATAAACTAGGACTAAAATAATATTAATCTCCTTAATCAATAGGATCATACCAAAGTGAAACATCTTCAACACTCTTTATAGCTATAAAACTTGAAAAATCTTTATCCAAATTTAAAATTTCAATACTTGAATCAGTTGTAGAAGGAGACTTACAATTATCCAACACCAAAAATTGATTAAGTTCCATTTCATGAAAAAGAAAAATGTGATTGGGCTCTTTATCATCTCCATGATGTTGCAACACTTCACTAGCCCTTGAAAATTCCTTCTCAAAATTTGTTCTTACACCTTCTTCCCCAACAAAAATTTTAGACTAAGAAGAGTGATTATCAACACATGTTTCAGCCTCTTCATCAGCACATAGTTCATCAAGAACACTCAACTTTGCATTTTCATCAAAATAAAATGATCAGATAATGTCAAATCATAATAAACTTGTTTTTATTATCATCTTCTTTAAACTTAAAAGTTTCATATTCTTCTTATGCATAAATTAAAGGGTGATTTTCATAACAAACTTTGTGCAAAGAAACATCACTATCTTCATCAAATTTGAAACTTTCAATATTGGGAGCAAACAAAAGCATGAATTTTTTTTCTTTTTTCACTTTGCTTACCATTTCTTTGCCACCACTAAAAGTACCTTTGTTCACTTATAATTGTGTCTCTAGAAGCTATGGTATTTCTTGCTCTTCGAGAACCAAACAATTGACTGATATGCGCGTCCTTCACTTACTGAACTTCCTTTAGGAATCTTTGCTAAAACAACTTTCTTTCTTCTCTGGTTTTGGACATTAGAATATCTTTCTTGCACACACCTTAACAAAAAAGAAAAAGGATGACCTTCAAAAGAGCTTAATTCCTTTCTTTTGGCTTCAGAAATACTTTGTTTAAATGTCATCCAAATGAATTGTAATTTGGGATCACTTTCAACATTTAGTTCTATAATTGTGGGTTTACTTCTGATTTGTTTCTTTGGTTAAATGTCATGTTCACTTAGGACTGAAAAATTATAAGAAACATTATCAAGTGGAACTTTTACAACTTGATCATCATCTACATTTAATTCTTTTCTTAGTTGCAACACCCATTTTTTACAATGTTGTAATAGATTTGTTTTCACTTCTAGCTCTTTCATCTTGTGATATCCAACACAAACACTTATCCATAACATAACTGATACATGGTCTTCTTCAATTCTTAGGTTTATTTTTCACCCACATGTGATGCTTTCCTTAAAAGCATCAAACCTATCATGCAAAACTAAATCATGTGTTTGATGAAGTTCTAATTAAGAAGGATTTGGCCTTCTTCCTATCACAACTTTAATAAGTGTGGAACTTTAATAATAGAGTCACCAATATCCTACAAGTAGAGATAATAATAATGCTACAAATTAATACACTAGACACCTCAACCAAAAAACTATGATAATCAATAACAGAGTTTCCAATCTCTGGATAATAGAGATAATAATAAAACTAAGGAAACAATCTTCAACACTAATCTTCTTTTCCACCTCCCCAACAAGGTCGCCAAAAATATATTGGTAAATGGATTTTTTTTCCAATAAACTCTGAAATGCCCAAATCTAAAAGAAATGACCATCTATCAACAATTGGATAATCTATCATTGAGTTGATAGATTTCCTCTGAATTGAAAGGTGCAACTCCCTTATGACTGATATGAATGAATTTGTTTAATTCTTAGGCTAATTGGGTACGTTCTTAACATAAGAACAGAAGAGTGAAACCAAGCTAGCACTAGAAAGAACTAACTAAGGCAATGAAATACATTTCTAAACCTAACCAACTTCAATCATTCACAATACCTATGACTCCCTAGCATCGGTGATGCAATATGAATACTACTTATGCAAATGTAATGCAAAAAGAAGATAAATATGATCTATTTTTTGTGATAGGAATCAATGCAAATTCTCCAATTCACAACTGATTCAACTTTTGACACAAGATACAAGAAATTGCTCAAAATTTGAATACATCAATTCTTCGATTGATTACAATCAGAAAGATAACACTCAAATACTCAAATTCAAAAATGAAACCCTTCTTTGTTTTCAACACGGAAATATAATACTATGATTTTATTCACATACAACTTATGCCCAATCTATTATAGAAATCAAAATGGAAAACTCCAATACACACTAGTAAATTTGGAACCAATTTTTGACCAATTTTGGTTGAATTTTGACCAAGGTTCATCGCTATTTTTCTCATTGAAATTTTGACCAAATTGTAGGTTGGTCAAAATTTTGATGAATGAATTACAGGTTGGTTGAAATTTTGATGAATGTATTCATCAAAATTTTAACCAACATCCTATTTGGTTGAAATTTTGATGAGAAAAATAGTGACCAACCTTGGTTGAAATTTGGCTTCAAATGTACTAGTGACATAAAGTGAAATGCCAAAATAAAATGGTATATCCCCTCTAGTCTAACTCTCTGACTAAGTAATGTAGATACCATTCTTGCTCTACTGAATTTGAAGACCAACAAAGAATTTGATCTCACTAAACATAGACATTTCAAATTCCTTGTTCATTTGCTCTGACAACTCTTTGCATAGATCATCATTCCCTATAAACAAAGTATCATCCACAAATATTTCTACCAAAAAAATCTTGTTATCTAGTCCTTCCTTGATATACAAGCTACTATTATCATTAGTTCTATGAAAACCAATCTGAATAACATAGTTATGCAATCATTCATACCATGCTCTAGGGGCTTGTTTCAGACCATACAATGCTTTATGCAATTTTTAGACCATGTCCTTCTTGTCTAGATCAAAAAATCCTTTAGGTTGCTCAATGTAGACTTCTTCATCCAGAATACCATTGAGGAATGTAGATTTGACATCCATCTGATATACCTTAAATCCTTTGTATGTAGCATATCCAAGTAAGGTCCTAACACCTTCCAATATTTTAATAGGAGAAAAAGTCTCTCCATAATCAATTCCTTCTTCTTGAGAGTAGCCTTTACATACTAGTCTAGCTTTGTTTCTTGATACCTTACCTTCTTCATTCAACTTATTTCTAAATACCCAATTAGTTCCAATCACATTTTTGTGTTTAGGCCTAGGTTCAAGAGTCCATGTTTTGTTCTTCTCTATTTTCTCTATCTCTTTATTCATAGCCTCAATCCAACTTTCATTTTCCAATGCATTTTGACATTTCTAGGTTCAAAATCAACAAGTAAACAAGTATGTTTTAGCTTACTTCTTGTCATAGTACCTTCAAATTTGTCTCCAATAATTTGATTTGGTGCATGATGTCTCCTAACATACTTGGCCAATACAGGTTCATTGGCTTTTGATTGAGTTGCATTGTCATCCTCTTGAAGTTCAACTACAAGTTTTGGCTAATCTAGCTTAGTAGGTATCAGCTCAATAGCATCTGAATGTGACTCAGATTCCTGCAACTTGGTTTGAACTTCTTACAACTCAGTGACTAAAGGCTTGGGAGTAGAAGTCTCTTGATTGACTTTTGTATCTAGCACTATAGAAGGTTCAATGAAAAAAAATCTTCTATAGTCTCCTGGGTCCTTTCTGCTTTCTTCTTCAGTCCTTTCTACAAACTCATTAACTTTCACATGTGCACTTTCTATGATTTTCTGAGTAGACAAATTCAAACATCTATATGCCTTACTCTTGCAAGAATATCCTACAAATATGGCTTCATCACCCTTCACATCAAATTTTCGTTTTCTAGATTCTTTCAAAATATAACATTTGCTTCCAAATACTTTTAGGTAACTTACATTGGGCTTATAGCCATACCATAACTGATAGGGTGTTTTGGATGAGTCCTTCTTCAAATGTACTTGGTTCAAGGTATGAACTGCAGTGCTAATAGCTTCTTTCCAATATTTGATAGCAATGTTCTTTTCAATCATTAGAGTTGTTACACAGACCATGATAGATCTATTCCTCCTTTTAGCTATTTCATTTTGCTCAGGAGTTTTAGGAGCTGATACTTGTCTTCTGATTCATCTTTCAATTCAAAATTTATTGAATTCATGGGACATGAATTCACCACCTTTGTCTGATCTCAAGCATTTTAGTCTTTTCCCTATTTCCTTTTCTACTCAAGCCAAATACCACTTGAACTTCTCAAATTCTTTTGACTTCTCTCTTAGATACATGATAGTCATCATTCGAGAGTAATCATCAACAAAAAGAATGAAATTTTTTTCTCTAGTATAGCTCTCAACTCCAATGGGTCGACATAAATCAATATGCACAATTTCCAAAAAAAAATTAGACTAATAGTTTTTACTTTTAAAGCTAGTCTTTCCCATCTTACCAATCTGACAATTCTTGCATACACCAACATCAAGTTTCTTTATACTAGGAATGCCTCTTACTTTACTGAATTTGCTTATTTTCACCAGGTTATCAAAATTCACATGACATAACCTTTTGTGCCATAACAAACTTTCTTCAACTTCAGCAATAAAACATGACCATTCACCAAGTTCAAGATAGAACAAGTTGCCTTTTGTCTATATGCTTGATCCAATCAGCTTTCCTTTGTCATCTTGTAGCCTTGTTTTTCCATGCATGGATTCTACCTTGAATCCAATATTGATTAGTTGTGCCACACTCAATAGATTGTGGTTTAGTCCTTCAACCCAATAGGCATTATCATATACAAGCTCTTTGGTTAATGAGATTCTTCCTCTTCTTTTGATACAACAAGGTTCATTATTACCAAATCTCACACTACCACCATCATAGTCTTCAAATTATTCAAACTTTTTTTTGTCACCAGTCATATGATGAGGACAACCATTGTCTATTATCCATGTATTATTTTTTCTTATATAAGAGATAAGTGCAATCTTATCTTCCTCATCATTATTAGAGTCATCTTTCACAACAATGTAAACAATTTCATCTTCACTATTGTTAGAATCCTTAGAATCCTTAGCCATGAAACATGTTTTTTTACCTTTGTCCTTGAATTATTCCAAGTCTTTCTTTCCATTACATTTGTAACCTTTCTTCTCATCATTGTTTTCCTTGTTTTGGCACCTAGTAGCAATATGACCAATTTACTCACATGAAAAATAGATTAGAGGAATTTTATCTTTGTATTTTCCTTTGCCTCTAGAATATTTCCTTGCAAGTGGAGATTCAACCACCTCAAGACCACTGTCAAAACTCTCTTCTAATTCTTCTTTACTTTCTAACTAAGAATCCCTTATGTTTTTGACTTTTTCTTTGAGTGAAAGCTTGGCTTCAAATGCTTATACAATGTTCTTGGAAGATGGAACATAGTTGTCATACTTATATAGCTCAAATGCAGGCAATCTTCCTACTATGGCCTCTAAATTTATTTTATGATTTGTTTCACATCTTCTTTCCTAAACTACAGATACTCTTATTGCATAAATGGGAAGCAATGTTCTAAGAGCTTTACACAAAATTGTTTCCTCTTTGATATCTCCTCTAGAAGCCTTGATTGCACTTATGATTGATTTGACTCTTTCAAGATATTTAGCAATTATCTCATCCTCCCTCATTTTCATATGATCAAATTTTCCTCTTAGACTTTCTACTTTCGCTCTTCTCACATTGTCATCATCTCTGTAGATATCTTTTAGCTTATTCCACATAGAAAAGGCAGTTTTGCAGTCCTTGATGTCATCAAATTCTTCATAGCCTAAGGTTGATGCAATCTCTATCACCATGGTGTTATGAGTCTTCTTCTTAGCAATTTCATTGATAGATAATGTACCATGCTAAAAATTTATCCCTATTAAGCCTTTGAATTTCCCTCTTGTAAGACATTTTGATCTTTAGCTTATATCCTTGAAATCCTTCCTACAAGCACCAAATGATCTGATACTAATTGTTGGAAATATAGATGGAGTAACTGAGAGGGTGGGTGAATTAGTTGCCACAAACACAAATTCATAGATCCCTTAGATGTCTTATAAAACTAGTTACTATTGTCACTCAACAACTATACAAAAAAATGTTGTAACTTGGTAGATGCAGTGTATGTTATCTTTAACAGAACTTAAACATTCATAGTGATTAACATGCATGCATAAATAAATAACATGAACACAAGAGACACCAGATTTAATGTTGAAATCCAATATGAGACAAATCACCTACTAGTTTTCACTCTTCTGAAGTGAGTCCTGTTAGGAGCCAACCCTATTAAAGGTTATAAAACACACTATTAGGTGTGACCTTGTTAAATCATTTAATCACCCTACTAGGAGTGGCCCTACAAGAGGACTTTAGAATAATTCAATAGAACTATCACCTTGTTAGAGGATTTACAAAATGGCTATTAGACCAACTCTGTTAAGAGATTTAGAAATCACCGCTACAATGGTGAGAAAGTAACAATGACTTGACTTGAATGAGATGCAACTAAATTTCTGATACAGATCTTAGTTCTACTTTGCTAGATCCTCTCCTAATGAAATAAAATTTTGGTAGTCCTCAAGGATATCTGATCCTTCTTCAAAATTCACTCACACTTTCCTCAACACACTTGCATGCTCACTCATTACAATTTAGAATTTACAACTTGACCTTCTATTTGTACCTTGCAAATTCTGAAGTCAGCTCATTTACAAGTTACATTTATCAATAATCATAACCTTAGTCGGCTACAATCATTACATAAAAATATTAAGCTTTATTTCCCAACCCAATGAAATCCTTCATTGGTCGACCCTGCTTGGTAAACATTGCTCTAGAAATGATTTCCAGTATTAACTAAATGAAGCTTGATGAACACTACAAACTCAACAAAATCCTTTGGAGACCAAGTGAACTTCATAAACGCTGACTTTCCTTTGCTAACCTTGTGAACTCAGTTACCACTGACTTCTACCATAGAATTCTTCAACACCCAAGTGAGCTTGATAGACACTGTTTCCATAGAGTAATTTTTAGGAATGCTCGGTAGACTCTAAAATTTGTTTTTTTGACCAACTGATCTTGGTGGACTCTATCTATCAACTAATATGACATTTGTGTAACATCGAAGACAAGACACAATTGAACAATTGTATCCAACAACTATGACAAAAAGGTTGTACAATAAATACATTCTCCAACAACCATTTTTGTTTCTTATGATGATTTTTCAATTTTGTAACTGAATCTTGTCTCTTTGATTTCTCATCTTTTTCCTTTCAAAAAATGATATGCTTATTAACTTAAAAGTTAATAATGATACATATTAACATATTTAAATTATATTTTAACAATTTTTATTTAAATATGTTAAATCAAGATCAAAGTATTTCCTTTTATGGATTGATAAAAAAATAAATACTTCTGCTTGTAAAAATGAGTCATGTTTTAGGGGGCATATCTCTTTCTCCAACCATTTGATCAAGCTTGTTTTTGAACATAATTTTCCAAACCTAATTTTTTATTTTAATTTACAAGGGGGAAGATTTACTTCTGAGGGGGGTGGGTGAATCAGAAGTAGCTAACTTAAACCTTTTCAAAAAATTTTAATTGAAATCATTCACATGCATCTAATCCATCTAATAAACATGAAAGTAAAGACATGCATAAAAATAGATAACACAAGAATTTGGTAACCCAGAAACCTTCCAAAATGAGAAGGTAAACTTGGGGTGGGGATGACAGACACAAAGTATCACTATAGCAATATGTAACTATTTAAGGTTACAAAGTTTGACCATGTCCAATGGTCTGCCATGTGAAAGGCCTATCTTGTTAAAGACTTTACATCCTGTTAAAAGTGACCTAGTTAAAGGATTTACAAATATTCATTTGGAATGTTACCCTAGTAAAGGATTTATAGTCCTGTCAAGTATCTACAATGTGGCTATTAAACCTATATAGTTGCTAGTCCAACCTATCAACATAGTATTTCCATTCTCACAATACAACATGGTTAGAAAGTATAGAAGAATGTCTTGACCTGATAACTTGCAATCTTCAATTATTGATTCTAGATGCTTGTTTTTCTCTTTCTACTCTAATCCTTGCTGATCTAATCTATCTCTTCCCAAAATTTTGATACTCTGTTGTTCATCAATTGAATGTTGCAATGTTGTTCTTCCTTCCAAGTCTTTAAACACCCCTCTCAATTTCACTATAGTTCACCCATACACTTCTAACATATGCATATAATGGGGTATTTTCCTCCTTTTAAAGTTTTCAAAGTGTTAGGGTTAGGTATGAATCTATGATCCATATTCACTCTTTATTTCTCGCTCAATTCTTGCACTTTTTCCTATTGGTTGCATGCCTTCTCCATTTTTCTTATGGGTTGCATGCTGATTACATAGGAAATCCAAAAAATTCTATCTTATCTTCAAGATTATTTGAGAGTCATCCTATGTCAACTCCAAAAATGATTTACATCTAAGTTTGTGAAGATACAAACTCATATGTTGATTCTATGTGACTCGACACTTACTACTCCCTGATGCTCAGCACATATAGAAATTCTAGTTCACTCAGCTCCTATAGTAATTCTATTTTGCTTGACATCTATAATCTACTCAGCATCTATAGTGACTTAGCATCACTTATCACTCGACACTTAATCTTCACTCTACACTTGTAGTTCACTCGGCACCTATTTAATCTCTAGCTTGGCACACACTATAGCTCGGCTTCTATATTATACTTGGCATCATCTTGAGAATTTGGTTAAGTCTTTTGACACTCAATTGTTAAAACCAATCTGAGACTAACAATCTCTCTGTTTGACATGAGTGGAAAAAACACTTAACTAAACATTATGGATCTCATCTCTATGAGTATAATACATATTTTGTTTAGCATATCTACAAAACCTCAAAAACTTGTTTAAAATTTTGTATTCCTCAAAAGTTTTGTAACCCCCCTTGAGCTGTTGTTCCAATTCTATAACCAAAATTCCATTCATGCAACCAAAGACTATTGTGCTGAATTTATCTCATGTTGATGTGTCTAATACTCTTTGCCTTGTCATTCTTTTCCCTCTATTTCTATGTACCCTATATTTGCTTTATTTGTACTTTGTATCTGCTCCCGTTTTCACATCTTCTTGGAGTTTTGCATCTTTCTCAAAAGTTAAAAATTTTATATCATTTTATATCTCCCCTTTTGGGTATGTCTCCTCCAAAATGTTATATCTCCCTCATTTTTAGTATTTCCTATCTTTATTATATCACCCCCTTACATGAATATCTCAAATGAATTTCTCCCCCTTTTTGACACTTATGTCAAAGGGTCCTAAGAATTAATGGAATATTTAGCCAAAAATGTTGTATTTACACCTATGATTATCTTCAGAGAAGCATCCCAATTGTTTAAAGCAATTTCCAGTGGTTTTTGTTGGATGGTTGTCTCTACTACAAGATGACTAGGCCTTCTAGAGTAGAATGATTCTCACTTTGAGCTAGATCTTTGGGTAGCTGTGTGCTAGATATCTTAAGATTACATTCCAAGTTTAGTATTCTTTTGTTGGTTTCTTGTGTGAAATATGATGAATCACACAACTTGGAGTATAATGAGAATACATTCCAAAGTGTTGTTTTAACTTTCTCAATTTTCTTAGCCAATTTTGCTTGTGAAAGTGCTATTTCACTAGATATCTTCTCATTGACTTACAATTGAAACTTCTTTTTGGACCACTCTAATAATTTGACATTTGTATCAAGGTTTTCATTTTGTACCTAGTCCACTATGTTGAACAATTGCTCCATGATTGGCTTGGTTTCATCAGGTATTGGCAAGCTAAATGCATCAAGAAATATATATTTGATTTCCACTAATACTTGCTTTTGTCTATACTCATTTTTGAGTATCTCTTGCTTCTTCCTTCTCTCTAGTGCCTCTTGTACTTCATTAATATGAGCTAGGTTTATTGTCTTGGAGTCATACCTAGGTATGACTATTTCCTCATCAAGTTTAGGGTCTCCATAATGAAGTACCCTTGCTACCTTGGTGGAGCTCGAGCCTAGTACTAAAATTTTTAATGGTATTGCATCACTGCTTAGTTGTTTGGTAGGAGTCCCTGAGGTAGGAAAGTTCACCAATTTTTTTATTACCTCTTGCTCTTTTTCTTTAGGGGCCTTTTCCTATTCCTTCTATTCTTCTCCACTACCTTGATCAATGAAAATTATTTGAGGAGGTGCACCTTGGTCTTGTGTTGTAGGAACATCTTGTCCTATTTTTTCCTTTTTTGCTTCCTCGAGAGTTGTTGCTACTTTGACTGTATGATCAACCTTAGTAGTTGTGTTCTCTGTTTCTTGCTCTTTTGGTTGATCTATTGTAGCTTTGGGAGACTGTGAAGGTGATTCTTGTGTGTTCACCTTCTCCTTTGTTATTTCTGCTATAGCCTTCTTCAACTCTTCCACACTCACCAAAATAGGATTTGTGCATAGTTGTGATTGTAATTTGGTTTGCTGAAGGTTCTTTTTGAGATCCTCTGTAGTCAATGGATTGATGTTTTGACTTGAGGTGTCAGGAACATCCTTGACAATGATAGTTTTTGCAGTTGTTGTATGTGGAGGACTTGGTGGTGGCATTTGGGTTTCTTGGACACTCTGTTCTAGCTGCAACTCTTCAACTATTACCTCTTCACCTTGTGACTTCTCCACTATTTCCTCTTCTTTTTCTTTCTCTCCCTCCTCATATTTTTCATTTTCTTCTTCTTCAAAATCATTTCTTCCCTCAAAGGGATCTTCTTGCCCTTCTTTGACTATTTGGAGTCCATATATAACCTTCTACATAAGAGTGGATTTTTGCACAACATCTTCAATTTGATTTTGTAGTCTACTAAAGGCTCTATATTTGGGTGCAAATTCGCTCCCTTGTTTCTTGCTAAACTTAGTTATTTGACCTTTTGTAAGGTTTTGCATCACATGAGCCAACGTTGACTCCCTTATATCCTTTTCCATATCAAGGCAGTAATGCCATTTATTCTCAACTAATGAGCTTAGCTATTTAGGCATTGAATTGTCTAGTTCAACTGGGGCGGTCTTGAACTTAGCCATCATAGTGTAGAAGGACTCTTCCACTATGTTTTTTTCTTCCCTTGAAAACTTATTAAAATCAATGGTCTTCAAACTAGTTAAATTTTCATTATCTCTAATGTTATTGCAAACATTTTCAAACTTAGATTTGGTAGAACGTAATACCAACATGTATTGTTCATTATCAGACTTTTTCAATTCTTCATCTAATTTAGTTTCCCTATGGGTCCTCCTTGGTCTATGGACTTCTACTATCCCTATTCTTTTGCCACGTGTGTAGTAGCCCTAGTATCTACCCTTATAGTTGGCTTGGTTGGGCTTTATTTTGTTGCTTTCTTCTTCCCCTTTCGCTATGCAACTGGTTGTTTCTGTGTTTTTCTTTTCTTTGGTTCAGCCTTTGGTGCTTCTTGCTCAACACCTTCCTCTTTTTCAACATCCTCCCTCATTTCTTGGGTTAGTGCAAGTGTGTCTTGTCCTTGTTCCTCTTCATCATCTTCAACTTCTTCTTTTTCTTCTTTTCATGTGCCCTCACCAAATTTGGCTTTAAGTTTCTTCACAAGTTTGCATTTTTTCTTTAGTGTGGAGGTAGCCTTTAACTCCATATCCACCTTTGACCTAACCACATCATAGGATCCAAAATGTGGTGCACTCTTATCCACTTCTTCTACTAGTAGTGCAGTTGTAGATGTTGATGCTTCATCTATATTTATTTCATAGCCAAGAGGTCTTGGCCATTTAATTCTTGGTATGGTAGCTTGTATATAAGTTTAGTCAATACCTACAAGAAAGAAAACATCATTTACATGCTTCTGTACCAATGAAACTGGTATTCTTAGCCTTTGCTTCATGGTTTTCTTGAAGTCTTCAAAATATCTAGTCACCAAGGTCTCAAAATTAGCTCCCATCTATTCAATATATTCATTAACTTTAGCTATGATTGATTTATTTTCTTTCCACACAAAATTTCCAAAAGAAGGAAACTCATTCTTCACATAGAAAAATATGTACATCAAAATAGCACCAAACTTGCATTGTGCTCCCTTGGTTCTTCCAGTTACAGTTCTGCAAGATCATAAGTATGATCCATTTTCATTAATTTGTAGCCTACATTCATTGCAATGCAAGGCACACTATTAAGTATGTTGGACTAGTATAACTTATATGCAATGACTCTAATAGTAGAGTCAACAAGAGGATCTTGAATGGTATCAATTTTCATTCCTCTCTTGTTCCACTTGGCACTAGTATTCTTTTCAATTGTGTCCTTGGCATCACTCCTAAGGTTCTTTGGTTGATCTAGGGTTGGGTACCTTGCCACTCTATGTACAATTCTTTTTCTAATTTTCACTGGACCATCTTCTAGCCATAAACTTTGATCATGTATTCTTTTAAGCACTAGCCTGATCCATTCAGTCTTGAAAACTGTGGGGAATTCTAGGGCATGCATTAAACCCTTTTTTCTTAACAATCTAATATTCTTCCTTCAACACTCCATTTTCACACAACTTTTCATAAGCTTCCCTCATCTCCATGTCACCTATGGCTCCAATCTTTCAAATTATAATCGTCTAACATCCTGAACCATAACTATTTTGGGGGTATGATAGATAGGGCTCCAAATGTGTTGGTTTTATATGCCACTTTAGGGATTGGGCTGAAATAAAGTTGTTTTACTTCATTAGACACTAGATAGACCTAAAATGGTTCCTTCTCTTGTGTTTTCCTAGAGCTAGAAGCCATTTACACAATCTAGGGTTTGTGCACAAAGAAAATATGAAACTGCGTAACTTAGCACAAACATATATACCTTGAAATCTTCTTAAACACTGGATTCTCTTCTTTGTAGTCATTCTTCACTCTTTTTTCATCTTTGCTCTTTGATCATGATGAAGAAAAATGATTGAAAATGTGATAATATACCCTAGTTTTGTTGCATTTAATACTTAGTGCATTTACAACTATCCACTCAGCTTCTTAAGGATTTCTACATCACTCAACTTCCATTTTCTTTTCATTATTTGATTTCCATAGAAGTATGCTTTATTCATCTTCAACTGAATCTTCTTCACTTGGCTTCCACTACCAACTCCATTGAACTAGTCATTTGGCTTCTACTAATTTTGACAGTCAACTCAACATGTATTAAAATTTACTCAGCATCTGAGGGCAACTCGACAACACTTGTGAAATCTTGAAATTTTAACCATGCATCTCTAATCATGTTGTTCTCTTCTTTTTAGTACTTTCTTGTTTAGGAATTGATGTATGATGAAACTTTGTAAATTAGTCCCTTATGCCTTCTTGTGCTTAGTTTGATGAAGTGTGACCACTTGACCTATTAGGTGAAGTGATCACTTCATTTGATGTCCTACTTTCATCTTTCTTCTTCCATGTCATATTCATCTCTTCTTTGATGTGTTCACCTTCTCTTTACCTTTGTTGATCTCTAGTTTGGGTGCCTTTGACCTTGTTGGGCAATTCTTTCTGATATGACCAGTCTTCAAGCAATTGAAACATGTGGTTTGACTTAACTATCTATTGTGGTTTCCTCTGAAATGTGTTCTTATGCAATTTTTAGGCATGTGTCCATATTGCTAACAGTAATGACAACTATACCTAGTGTTGTAGTCCCAATTGTAGTGATTTCCATGGTTATTTCCTCTTATTGACTAATTAGGTGTCCACATAGACTTTGATCTATACTCAGAAGCTCTATGTCCATACTTCTTGCAATTGTAGCAGTAACCTTCAAATTTTAGTGTTCTAATAGTCCTAGTCTTGTAGTCATGTGCTTGATGTCCTTGTTTTTTTCAATTATGATAGTAACCCACATTCTTAGGTTTTTGATGTTGATGGGCATTCTTGCTCCTATATACATTAGAGGTATGTCCCTTTTTACCATAGAACTAACAAGTAGGTTTAGTGTTCTCACCATTGTTACTCATTTCTTCCACAATCTTGGATGACTCTCCTTGTTCAGTGCTACTGTATCCTAGTCCTAAAGTATCATTGCTAGCCCTTAGTGATTTTAGTAGCTGCTCAAAGTACTTTATTGCCTCATTGGGTTTGTTGAAGCTCTCTGCAATCTCCTTCTCTCTTTTTAGGTCATTTTGCAATTGTTCATTTTGCATCTTTAGTGTACAGATCTCAATATCCTTGATATATAGTTCATGGTATGTATTTATCATTTGGCATAGGGTGTTTAGCTACATGTTTGAAATTCTTGCAAGCTCTATTGACTTTTCTTCCAATCTATTGGCAAGGTTCCTCTTATCTTCTTCAAGCATAGCATTATCTTCAATGACTCTTTTCTTTTTCTTAGTCACTTCACAAAGCATCATGGCTTGTGATTCTTGTTGAAGCTTGACTGTTCTGATTTCTTCTACTTGAGCTCTATTCTTCTCCATTAGGTCTACTATTGCTTCATCGATCTCTTTGGAATCTCCATTTAAAATTAGTTTTCAGGTGTCAATCTCCTTGTATTATGTATCATTGTCAGCTATGGCAATGTCTCTTCTTCTCTTTAAGGATTGTCTTACTTCCTCTCTGGCTTCTTCTAGAGCATGTAAAGAAAGTTGTATATTTATTGCCTAATTCTCTATGATCTTCTCAAGTTTGTAGATTTCCATTTCCAGATCTTTCTACAAGTTGTAAGGCTCCTTCTTGTGAGAACTTGGCTCTGATACCTATTGTTGGGATTTACAAGTCAGAAGATTTACTTTTGAGAGGGGGGGGTGTGAATTAGAAGTAGCTAACTTTAACACTTTCAAAACATTTTAACTGAAATCATTCACATGTATCTGATCCATCTAATAAACATGAAAGTAAAGACATGCATGAAAATAGATAACACAAGAATTTGGTAACCCAGAAACCCTCCAAAATGAGAAGGCAAAACTAGGGTGGGGATAACACCCACAAAGTATCACTATAGAAATATGTAACTATTTAAGGTTACAAAGTTTGACTACCCTGTGAAAGGCCTATCTTGTTAAAGACTTTACACCCTGTTAAAAGTGTCCTAGTTAAAGAATTTACAAACATTCATTTGGAATGTTACCCTGCCAAGGGATTTACAATTCTATCAAGGATCTACAATGTGGCTATTAAACCTATATAGTTTCTAAACTAACCTATCAACATATGATTTCCATTCTCACAATACAATGGTTAGAAATTATAGAAGAATTTCTTGACTTGATAACTTGCAATCTTCAATTGTTGATTCCAGATCCTTGTTAAAGGCCTACCCTGTGAAAGGCCTATCTTGTGAAAGGCCTATCTTGTTAAAGACTTTACACCCTCCAAAATCCAATGGTCTACCCTGTGAAAGGCCTATCTTGTTAAAGACTTTACACCCTGTTAAAAGTGACCTGGTTAAAAAATTTACAAACATTCATTTTGAATGTTACCCTGCTAAAGGATTTACAATCCTATCAAGGATCTACAATGTGGATATTAAACCTATATAGTTTCTAAAATAACCTATCAACATATGATTTCCATTCTCACAATACAATGGTTAGAAATTATAGAAGAATTTCTTGACTTGATAACTTGCAATCTCCAATTGTTGATTCCAGATCCTTGTTCTACTCTGTCTACTCTAATCCTTGCTAATCTAATGCGTCTCTTCTCAAAATTTTGATACTCTATTTTTGATCAATTAAATGATGCAATGTTGTTCTTCCTTCCAAGTCTTTAAGCAACCCTTTGAATTTCACTATAGTTCACCCATACACTTCTCACACGTGCATACAATGGGGTATTATCTTCCTTTTAAAGACTTCAAAGCTTAGGGTTAGGTATGAATCTACGATCAATATTCACTCTTCATTTCTCACACAATTCTTGCTCTTTTCCTATTGGTTGCATGCCTTCTCCATTTTTCTTATTGGTTGCATGTTGATTACATAGGAAACTCAAAAGATTTGATCTTATCTTCAAGATCCTTTGAGATTCATCCTATATCAGCTCCAAAAGATGTTTACATTTGAGTTTGTGAAGATACAAACTCATATGTTGATTTTATGTTACTTGACACTTACTACTCTCTGATGCCTAATACATATAGAAATTTTGTTTCACTCAGCTCCTATAGTAATTCTATTTTGTTTAGAATCTGTACTCTACTTGGCATCTATAGTGACTTGGCATCACTTATCACTTGACACTTGAAATTTGCTTTGCACTTGTAGTTCACTCAGCACCTATTGAATCTCCTGCTTGGGTTTTGTATTATACTCGACATCATCTTGAGAATTTGGTTAAGTGTGTTGACACTCAATTGTCAAAACCAATCTAAGATTGACATTTTCTGCATTTTGGCCACAGTGATTGGAAAAATAATCATAGAGTCAAAAGATATGAGCTACTAAATCCTGGTCTATATGATTGTTACAAAATCAGAATTGATCAAATAAAATTTCCAACCACTCTTCTTTCACATGTTCTTGTAACCCAGATGTCTTCAATTTTATAGTATGTTATCTTCTATACTTACCATGTTGACCCTTTGTTGAATTTTAGGAGTGAGTCTCTAGAATTCCTGTGGCAAAAAGTCTGGAATGGAGGTCAAGACATGTATCAAGTTCTTAGTTCTCCAATTCTTTGTTGTAGGTGAAATTTTCACATTCTAATAATAGCTACAATTTGTAAATAATTAACAAGTAATACATATTCTTTGGTATTAGGTTATTGGTTATAGAACAGTCCAATTTATTCTTGACAAAAATTTGACTTTTGTCCTCTCCCTTTTGAAAAAAACTCCAACTTGACTTCGAAAGGAATAGTGGAAAATGAATTTTCCACTTCATATTTAATGTCATATTGATGTCCAAATATTCAAGGGATAAATGATTATTAGATTACCATTCTTTTTCTAATCAATTGAGAGCTCTTTTCCATCTCTCTATTGTGGATTCAATGCTTGGTGGAAATTCCATTTTTAAGTGCAGAAAGCACACCAAATCTTTAGTTTTCCACTTCCATGGGCATAATTTTGATGTAGATTGATTCATCAATTACTTTTCTAGAGAGATCTTGATACTAGAACCCATATATCTTCATTGTGGATTGAGAATTTCCTTTTCTCTCCTAATGTGGAAAACTATACTTTGACTATAAAAAGCATAGCAAAAAATAAGTTTTTTGCAATGCCTTTCCCTTTGATGAAAAATGAAACATTTGCTTCTCGAATGGAAAATTTCAAAATGACTTCTCCATTTTAGTAAAAATTTCACTCTTTTCTTGGCATAGATTTGTTCTTCTATTCATCTCTTCACATTCTTTCCTTCTAATTTTAGATCTACATTGTAGAGTTTCATCTGTTATATCTCTCGACCTTTATTCAATCTACATAGATAGAAGATCTTCACAAAACATGTGTTTATAGAAAAATTGAATTTTTGAATAGTTGAAACCTAAATCCATCGAACCTCTACATCAAATACCGTAGAACATTGAAACTTCATAGGAACATGGTTAGGGGAAACCATAAACATTTGGGGAAACTCTTTATGAGGTCAACTTTAAAAGTTTGAAAATAGCATACCTAAAGTAAGCCTACACTATAGACTCTCATTCATTCCCAACTTTATGGGTTGAGTATGCTCTGTGAAAACTAAAGATCTATCTTGAAGATAACTAAACAATCTACCATGTACATCATCCATGAATGATTCTGATACCACCATAACATGATTTTCACCATTAGAATACTTTTTCTTGTGTTTTTCACTTCTCTTTATCTTATGGCTAATGTACTTGATATATGATTCTGGCATACTCATAGCTAGTTCACTAGTGGAAGAAACTACAAGTTCAATGGCATTAAGGAAACATGAAAAATCATAGTCATTTTAAAATGTGGGTAATTAAGATGTTTGGTTTTTTATTGGCTAATAAATAAAATTAGGGTGCATGAGAGATAAGGATGTGGAAGACTCATGTGAATTTTTTTATTAATCTTGTGTAGGATGTTTACACCACAATGGTTTGGGACCTTTTGATGTGGAAGTTTGATTGTTATCATGAGTAAATCTCTTTCTTTCCATTAAACAAGCAATATCCTTATGTTGGAATTCTCTATTAGGATCTTCAATACCTGAGTAACCAATTCCCATGTTTGTGCCATGTTGAGCTCTTCATGTAGAAGAATCATTAACTTGTTGGGCTCCTGAAGTGGAAGCTTCTTTGTCATGATTAAATAGAGTAGGCCCATCCCCCCAAAGAAAGTTCATCAAAGGGACCCAATCATCACACATATCCTATTTATTTATGGTATCAGATATATACTTCCTCATATTCATCATCGTAAACATCAAAGATGAGCCCATCATCATAATTATTTCCAAATACCAAACTAGTGATATCTCTATATTTTCTACCTTCAAGCCAATCAAGGGGTTCAAAATGTGCATCCATTCTATGACTCAAAGGACCATGACCAAGATAGCCCATATCTTTCACAAAAGTATAACCTTTCCCATAGTTAATAGGATTTGGGGAAATTTTTTTGTTGTGTTTAACCTTTTCATCCTTATAAATCTAGTTTATTACAATAATTTCTTCTTTCTCCTCCTCCATAGGAATAGATGATATAAAAAATATATAAATTTTTGTCTTAGTAGGAGAATAAGGTTTGATTTCATACGAAGTTAATTCATAGGATCGAGGTGAAATTGGAAGAGTAACAATAGCATTTATCTTGTATTCTCTAATTCCTATATCAAGATATTTAAATTTATCTTCACTTATAATTTGAAAATAGTATATATCTCATCAGAAGAGTTTTTAAGAGGAACATGTAACTCAGCTTAAATCTTGTTGATAGATAAAGTATTATCCCACACAATACAAATTGTTTTCTCATTATAAGAAATCTTAACACATTGATGATATATAGAAGGAACCACTTTCATGTCATGTGTCCATGGTCTACCCAATAAAATTTTGTATGCAAGAGGTTTAGTGTCAATGACTTGAAACACAATGTCTCTCTTAATTGGCCCAATTTGAATAGGTAAAGCAATCAACCCTTTAGACTTTCTCATAGCTTCATCATAAGATTTGATAGTGATTTTTCTGTGAGTATCAATGAATTTCTTTGAATATCCCAATTGTTTGATCAAACTAAAGCAACAAATATTTAGCCTTGCACCCCCATCTATTAACACATGCTTGGCAATGGTTCTATGGATCATGACTTCAATATGTAAGGAAAGGTTATGTGGATGACTTAAGTCTAGATCATCTTCCTCTAAAAAGGAAAGGTGATGTGAAGCAGTGATATGATTAACCATGTTCTAAAATGGATCAACATCTAAGTTGTTGGGAACATTAGCTATGTGCAAAGCATCTTCAAGGAGTTGCTTGTGTTTAGGAGACAACTCTAGAAACTCAAAGATATAAATCTTACCAGGAGTAGACTAAATTTGATTTGCAAGATCAAAATTAGGTTTATCATTTGAAGTAGACATGGGTTTAGACACAACATCTTTAGATGGCTCTTTCTTAGGTTTAGGTTGTGAAGGAGTATCCTTAAGAGTATAGGGAGGTTGACTCCGAGTGAGAACATCCAAATTCTTAGAGGTAGTAGAAGAACTAGAACCCTAAGATTAAATGGGTTTTTAATTTCCTCATCATTCAAACTATATTAATGATAGTAAGTATCTTTGAACTTGAGCACGTTAACACTTTCTTCTTTCATTGCAAGCATGTTGATGACTTGATCAGCATTGGCATATCCATAATCTTTACTGGTGTATGTATAATTCAGTTGAACATTTCCATTCTTAGGCTTGGATGATTCACCCTTTTCATACTTAGGCAAAGAATCTTTATAAGATTTATGATCATCATTAGTAGTAGGTCCAACACCATCAATTGTTAATTTTCCATTATCACTCAAGTTTTGAATATCATGTTTTAACCATTGACAATTTTTTGTAGTATGACTAGTCTTGCCCTAATGATAACAATAGTAAGCATCGTCATCACAACAATGTGCTCTTTCTAGTAGGAGCTTGCCAATTCTCAATCAAAATTAACATATATATGTATATATGTGTGTATGTATATATATATGTACACACACACACATGAATGATATATACATAATATCAAACTTTTAATTGTTAAAATTACTAAAAAAATAAGATTTCTTTTTAAAAATGTGTACAAAATTTAAAATGATGGATTAAAATGGTATGTTAGCATTTAAAGTATGATAAATATCATAATATTTGATTTTTAGTTATTTATATATTTTGAAAAATATAATAAAGTTATTATTTATGTTATGTTTTAAGTATTGGTTATTTATTTGGTACTAGATTATTTATCTTTTATTGATTGGTACAGCTCCACTACCCAAGCCAAACAAACTATGTCATAGTCTGAAAAAAATTAAATTATTATATTTATAGATTTCATTCTATTTATTATGTTATATATTAAATGGTGATTTTAATTAGAAGTGAAGTAAGTTCAACTTTGAATTAGTGACTAGAGTGATTAAAATTTTAGATAAATCTTAAATAGTAAAAAATATATCGATGATTAAAGTTGTAAATTTATAATAAATGTTAATTGTGGTTAATGGTTCTTCAAGAAAACATGGTCCCTGCTACCCAGGAGGTCTACCAATGGTCATGTCAAAATGAAAAGGCCTAGATTTTGGGGGTACCTTGAGTGGAGGGGAGTTGACATTTTTAGCTCCATCAGATCTAGTAGTTCTAGCATTTATACAATCTTCTAGCCATAGAGCTCTTGAGTCAGATCCATGCATGGTTGACCATAAACCGAGCTAGAAAAGTGTGTTAGTGGAAAAAATAGATTCTAGACCCACCCCTAAAATTACTCCCACTCTCTTGTATGGGAAATCTAGCCCAAACATTTGTTTACCAAATGTGGTTGTAGAAAATATTTCCAGAAGTTTAATTCTAAGCCTCATTGGAAGGATTTTTGAGTATAGACCTACCATAAGGATTATTAGGAAATGAGACTCTAATAGGTGGAATCTCAGAGGACTAGTCATGGTTTTTGCCATGATGGGGGAAATGTATCTATTTACATTCACAAATGAAGAGTAACTAGGTTTTGGCAGGTTCCTGAAAGATGGGGAAACACATGTTAGTTGTAGCCAAATGGAAGCCATGTTTTAACCTTGGTATTGACCTACAGAGAATAGGTTTGGTTTGGATTCATCTTTCAGAGTTGCCATTGGAATTTTTGGATGATAAAGTTTTCCAATGGATTGGGGTTTCATTTAGGCACTTCATGAAGATGGACTCCATTACCCAAAATAGGTCCCAGTTAGGATTTTGAAGAATTTGTGTGAATGTAGCCTTTAATAACATGCTCACAAAATGTATTATTCTAAGTCCAAAATGGGGAACTTGGAGGAAAGCTATCAATTATGAGAATGTAGAGTTATATTACCAAAATTGTAGATAGTATGGTCATGTAGTCTTTGGATGCAAAATGGATCTGAAGAAAAGAAAAGATAAAGAGATGGAATCCACAAAAAATTTGGGTGTCATATATTTGACTCTTGATGAATCTCTAGTGGCATCCTATGATTAGCCACTATGGTTAGGGGAGCTCAGGGGTAGATGAACTGAGATGGAGCTAAGACCAAGATTGGTAACAAGGGCACATAAAATCTGTTGGAGGAGGTAGAAATCCAAAAGGAGATAGATGAGGTGAAATTAATCAAGGTTAACAAGGCATACATACATGGTTTGGGTGATCCATTAGAGGTTGAGGGGTTTCACATGGAGATTGATTTAGAAAGGACAACTTAGAAGGAGGAGATGATGAAGTCTTAGATTAAAAAGGAAGAGGTAACTCCAGTCCAACCCAAGGATTCCTAGGGGATGAGTGTGGCAGTAGGAAATACAAGATGAATGGAAAACTATCATGGGGAACTCCTATGATTAAGATTCTATGTGTTGAGCTTTAAATGATAGAGATGTGCTCATCATCCTCAATAAAAGGTACCCTTTTAGTTTGGAGGGGGGTGGTAGGAAGCCAAACAAAAGGTGCCAGGCCAAAATAAGGGGGATATGGGCTCAGAAACAAGGCTTGGTAGGTCCCCAACGAGTGTTGCAAGGACAAAGGCTACTTCTTGGGACATAGCTAATGGGTCATAGAGGACCTTTGAGGATACCCAAAGAGGTCAAAAATGAAGTTAATTTCTTGGAATATCAAGGGAAGTTAATTTATTGGAATATCAAGGGCTTTAATAGCCCAAGGAAATAATTTATTGTGAAATATATGATCAAAGATCATAACGTGGATATAGTTCTCATTCAGGAAGCCAATATGAGTAAATAGAACTTTGATAAAATGGTTAGTTACCTATGGCTAGTGGAAAAATATTTTTATAGTGAAGCAAATGGGGCTTCTAGAGGGATTTCCACTATGTGGAATCCTAATAAATTTCAAGGAGTGGAGAAATCTAGAAGGAGATGAATGAGACAAGATTAATCAAGACTGACAAGATGGGTGTACATGATTTAGGTGATCACTTGGAGGCTAAGGGATTTTTTATGGAGACTGATGTGGAAATATTGACCTAGAAGGAGGAGGCACCAAAGTCTTGGAATAAAGAAAAAGAGGTAACTCTAGTCCAACTTGAGGGGAGGTGGCTGACTATGATAGAAGGAAAGGCCAAGATGAATGGCTCACTGCCATAGGGTACTCCTATGATTAATATTCCATGTGTTGAGCTTAAAACCACAGAGATGTGCTCATCATTCTCAAAACATGGTATCCCTTTTGTGTTGGATGGGGGGTGGAAAGAACCAAAATGAAAGAGGTGAGGCTAAAATAACATGGATTTGGGCTTATAAACAATTCTCGGTAGGTCACCAATGAGGGTCACAAGAAGAAAGGCTACCTGTTAGGACATAGCTAATGGGTTATAGAGGACCTTCAAGGATACCCAAAGATGTAAAAATTGACTATAATTTCTTGGGATATTAGGGGCTTTAATAGCTCGAGGAAATAATTTGTTGTGAAATATATGAGCAAAGATCATAACATGGATATAGTTACCATTAAAGAAGTCAAGATGAGTAAATATGACTTCAATAAAATGGCCAGTTACCTATGGCTAGTGGAAATATATTCTCATAGTGAATAAAATGCGAATTATGGGGGATTTCCACTATGTGGAACCTTAATAAATTTGAAGGAGTGGAGTTGTATTGTCACCCCCATTTTGTAGTGGTTTCCCCAAAGGATGAAAACCAAAATTAGGTATTGTTGAACATCTGTGCTCTGAACACTAGAGGTGGACAACTTCAACTTTGGGATGAAGCCTCTAACTATATGAAGAACTAGAAGGATACACATTTTATGTGTAATTTTAACATCTCCTTATCCCTTAAGAGAAAAAGGTTAGCCTAGATGATATCTCAAAGATTAATAAAGATCTGAAGGGATTCTTGAGTGGAAATAACCTTATGGACATTGAGATAAAGGGAGTCCAATATACCTAGTCTAATAACAGTATGAGAAGTTATTTTATTCAAATATGTCTTGATAGGGTCCTAATATCAGCAAGATGGGATATCCTTCCTTACACCTCTCTCTAGGGATTATCGAGGTTGGTATCTAACCACTCAATCCTCTTACTCACTTGGCATTCTAGTAAGAATCACATGAAGAAACCCTTTCGATATGAAATCATGTAGAATTCACATCCTCGATTCATACACCAGATCAATTTTGGTGGAACACTATAATACAAGGATCAACTATGTATCATATAGTAAGAAAGATATTAGTTATAAGAGGAGAAGTTGGCAAGTGGAGTAAAAGTGTCTTGAGAAATGATACTGAGGCTTTTGGACTTCTATAAGGGGGCTGAGTTAGCTAAGAGCATGGGAATTAGAATCCTAATTTTGGAGGGAGACTCTATGATAGTCATTAAAGTTGCTAAGGGAAAGAATAAGATGACCTAGAATGCAACATTGATCATTAGGGACACCCAATGTATCCTAAATAGTCTTAAGGATGTCAGCATATAACACATATACAAGTAAGGGAACTAGGTGGTGGACAACTTGGTGGGTTAGAAACATGGAGTTATTAATGATCAAGTTTGGTGGGAAGAGCAAGATCTCCAGATAGTGATCAAATCACTTGTTCATAAAGAGTCATTTAAATAATGATGTACAACCTAGTATACAAGAAGGGTTGTCACTCCATGATGGGCTTAGTTAAGATGATTAACTACCTATTATTTTAGTTGGGTGTGCTATGATGGTGATGATTTTAGAAGATGCCTTTATTTATGGTGCTACTTCTAGCAAACAGATGGTAATAATTATGCATAATGGGTAGAGGAAAGTTGATACTCCAAATAAAATTTGGGATAGTTTTCATGTCACCCAAGATGGGTTTCCAAATCTTGAGATAGGGTAATGAGATGTCATAGGGATTTGGTGATTTGGCCATTTGAGATTAACTTAATCACTATGATTCCCAAAAGGAATTTGTTCATTTGGGGGTTTCTTTTTTGTAAAAGCTATTTAATGATTTTTAAGGTTTTGTTTATCGATTTTGCCAAAAATCATATCATTAGTGTGGGGAAAATGGCAAGTGATCTCAATGATAGATAGAAGGAGTTGGTTTTAGATCTAGATGATGATGAGGTAATGGAAGGGGCACATTCAAAATTTGAACAATCAAGTTCATTAAGAAGATTGTTAGGGATGAAAAAGCAGCATGGTCTTAGCTAAAAGAGGATAGATTTTTTCCATTTATAGAAAGCACTGAGGGTCATGATCAGATGACTATGTTGCAATTTTTTTATTCCTAGAAGAACCGTTGGATAACCTTCAACAGGGTTACTTTTGAGGTCATAGAAAAATTGATAGACAATGCAATTGGCCTCTCATTGGAAGGGAAGTCATGGAGGAAGTAGCCTAGAGTTAAAGAAAATACAAGAAGATCCTAGAACCATGGAATATGGTCTCCTATGTTATCATGTGATGCGCTACCTTGGAGGATAGAGTTAAGGTATGCTATTACTACTATTTCCCTATTTTGAACTCCTTTTGAAACAAAGAATGAATTAATTTTCCTTTCCTCCTGTTACACTCTATCAATGATTGTATTTGGAATAGAAGGAAAAAATGGGGCTAAAAATTATATAGTGTACCATCAAGCCTTGATATTCTATCTTTTTAAATTTTATAAAGGTCTCCACTCTCAAATTCTAAGTATTTTCCCTCCTTTGAAAATTACTACTTAAATATTGTCTCACCCTACTAAACCCATCCTCAAAGAGGACCTAAAAACAACAACCAACAAAATTACAAAAGAGAAAATTGAAGTCTTAGATGATGGAAATATTAGAAACATAATTAAGGGCACAAGCATAATTAATTGCACTCAGCGGCCAATACGCTCTTCCTAATGCTAACCAAGAAAGACTAGGAGATTGATGATAAGAAGGTGGAGACAAATCATGCCCTATATGCAATCTTAGATGATGATTGGTTTTTCCTAATATTGGAAATTTTGATTAACCGTTAACAATTCCTCTGCTAGTGTGGTTATGTTTTTTATGTTTTTTATTGTACTGCTTTGTTATACTTTGAGTTTTCCCTCCTTTGAAAATTACTACTTAAATATTGTCTCACCCTACTAAACCCATCCTCAAAGAGGACCCAACAACAACAACCAACAAAATTACAGAAGAGAAAATTGAAGTCCTAGATGATGGAAATATTGGAAACATAATTAATTGCACTCAGCGGCCAATACGCTCTACCTAATACTAACCAAGAAAGACTAGGATATTGATGATAAGAAGGTGGAGACAAACCATGCCCTATATGAAATCTTAGATGATGATTGGTTTTGCCTAATATTGGAAAATTTGATTAACCACTAACAATTCCTTTGTTGGTGTGGTTATGTTTTTTTTTTTTTTATTATACTGCTTTTTAATACTTTGAGCCTCTAGGCATAGTTTGGTTTATGTCTTTCGAGTAATAATAGGGCTGATATTTATTTGATGGCCATGCTTTTGTATGTTGTTAAGAATCTAGATGCTCATGGTAGTATCTACTTCACTCTTATGGTTATGTTTTATTTTTTGAAATTTCATGTGTAGGTGAGGAAATATTAGATAGGGTGACCGTCAGTCACCTTATCTCTTCATAATAGTTGCAAAGAATCTTGGTAGGAATCTTCTATATTTGATGGTGAAACATGATATCAAGGGAATTAAGCCTACTACAACTCTACTTCTTGAGGTTCTCCAAAATTTTGTTGATGATACCTTTCTTTATGAAATATCCTCCATAAGAAAGGTGAATGTTTGGAAAGGACTTTGAATGGATATGTTGAAGTGTTGGGACAACATATAAATTATCAAAAAATTATATTATACTTTTGCAATACAGAGATGGCTATCTATGAAAGGATTACTAGGGAATTAGAATGTCAAGTTTCCTCCCTTCCTAACACTTATCTTGGTGTCCCCCACACAGTCAAGAAAGTGACCCCCCAATCCTAGAATACAATGATGGAGAGGATGCAAAGGATGTTGGTAGGTTGGAAAGGGAAGGTCTTAAGCAATGTTGGTAAGCTTTAATTACTCTTGGCCTCCTTGAAACGTATCCTAGTTTACCTCTTATATTTTTTTAATATGCATTAAATTAAGAGATATTATGGAGAAGATATAATGTAACTTCTTATGAATGAGAGTGGATGAAAAGAAGAAGTTAAACTTGGATAGCTAGGAAAAAGCATATAAGCTGAAATCCTAAGCAGATCTAAATCTAAGAAGAATTGGAAATCTCAATAAATCCCTCATGATGAAAGTTTGATGGAGATTGGGACAAAATTTTTCCCTATCATACCGCATTATGAGAGCTAAGTATTTGAATTCCCACCTTTTTCCCAGACTCTTTCTAGTGAAGTTGTTCTAACTAGTTCAAAGATATGGAGTAACATCACTAATTTAAGGGAGCAGTTGAGATGTGGCATATGATGGACCTAGGAAGATGGTAAGGAAATTAAATTCAAGAAGGATAGATAGATAGGGGAAGGTCATTTAGAAGAAACAAATTTCACCATTTTAATTGGAAAGGGGAAGATTGGGACAGAAGAAATGGTAAAACACTATATCCAAAATAATCAATGGAAGATATTTGAAACAAATAACTTAGATCAAATGAATAGAGCCTTAGTTGAAGAGCCTAACATCATGTTGACGGTTAACCATTTCCCTTCTTTCTTAGAGGAGGATAGAAAAATATGGGACAAATATGCAAATGGGTAATTTAGTCTAAAACTTTCTTATACTTTCGTAGTTGGCAATATGGGAAATTTGGATTGGAAAAATGTTTGACACCCTCACTTTCTACGCAAAATCAAATTATTCTAGTTATTAGTCATGGATAATAGTGCTCCTTGTTTAAATGCAACTCTAATTTAATTATTATTAAATAAATAATTATAATGAAACAATATTAAATTTTTAAAATTTTCTTTTTCTTTTTCTCCAACTTTCTAAATTAAATCTTTTAAGCTAAAGTACATAATTAATTAATTTATAATTAATGAAATATCATCATATTCTAATTTCTCTTTAACCAATTTTCTAAATTTAAACTTCTAAATTAAGACTTTTAAATTTAAGCACATATTTAATTGATTTTTTAATTAATTAAATATTCTCATGCTTTAGTGTTTTCATTATAATCAAATAATATTTAATAATCCTAAATATTATATGATTAACCAAAATATTATAATTAAATCATTTACCAAATAAATCACATAGCGAAATTCACATAAAAGTAACATTACCGAAATAGACCAAAGCTCAAAATCAAGCAACATAGACAAAGATAAACTCATAGGTTTAAAAAGGCTAGACAGTCTATTAGATGTCCTCCTTGTAGGACAAGTATTTAGGCTATGTCTAGGATTGGACCTGATCAGTATCTTCCAATTCTCACCATTTGAGCATTTTTTATTGGGCATGCTTATCCTGGCAATTTAGGGAAGTCGATCTCTGGTAGTTGCATCCTGCATAAAATATGAGCATGTACATGTATAGAAATATATCTAAACTAAACAGGTAATGGCAGAGAGTGGTACATCATGTAGATCCTGACTAGCAGGTGACAATGACTCCCTCCCTTAACCACATCAAACACATTAGACAAAAGATAAAATAGACACGTGCACCATTCACATGAAAGTATGGGGTGAGTACTAGAATAAATAACAAATCAAACATCAAATGCTCAGTTATAACAATGCATCATTATGAATATGAAATAGGCATAAAAGACTTTGGTAAATATAATGGAAAAACAAACTATAGGTAGGCACTACACTCCACTCTCAAATTTTAAGCATTTTCCCTCCTTTGAAAATTACTACTCAAAGCTCATCTCCCTCTACTATACCCATCCCCAAAGAGGACCCATGACAACAACCAAGAAAATATGGGAAGAGAAAATTTAGTTCCTAGATGTTGAAAGGATTGGAAACATAATTAAGGGCACAAACTAGTCAAGCAAGAGGCTGAGAAAGAAAATACCCTCCAGAAACCTTGCCATACCTAAACATGATAGCTCCAAGATAAAGTTTGGGCCTCATCCCAAATATAAAGTCATCAGAAGGAACTATGGGGAACATGAAGAAGAAGAAATAGAAAGTGAGGATAAAACCAAAGATATAGAGGAAGACAAACCTTTTCCCTCCAAGGTTTTATACATGTTTAAAACTATTACTCTAGATTTTGGAAAGTCCAAGAATGTCGAACATGGCACGATCAACTCATCGATTAGGATGGGCACTCTAGATAGCCAAGCCAAGGTAGAAAGCATCGAGGGAGAACATGAGGTTAAGGATGTGACATAGAGGGGTATGTGCAGGATCATGGTCAATAAAACTATGCCCTTAAGTGGCAATAAAAAATTAGAAAATCAGGGTTATGTCAACTTGATGTGCAATTTTCTACTTGTTATTAACTTGATATCAAAAAGTTGAGAGACAATAATCTCTAACAAATTGAATCTAGTTTCTAAACTACTAGGACTTATCTCAGAAAAATAAAATTAGATTAGTAAAAAGTTTGAATTTTAATGCAATATTACAAAAAATTTAGAACAAAAATAAGAAGTAGACATATGTCTGACCACCTTAATCAAAATCAAATGATAATATTTTTTAATAATATTCTAGATATAAGTAGTAGACTCATGCTTGGATGTGACACATATTTTTGCGTATTTTGATTCTAAATAATAATAAATACTTAATTTTTGACATTAGTATTTTTAGAATTAATAAACTTTCGTGTCTAACCACCTTATCTAATACAAAACTATATAAAATTCAATTTTTCATTTGTTTTTTCCTTGTAGTAGAAGAAACATAGAATGTGATGCATCTTTTGGATTTAAAAAATGTTGTATTATTTGAGAGTTATAGTTGTTTTTCAAGTAGTGTGTTAGTCAACACTTTATACATAACTCCATTATAAAATAAGTAATAATTACTTACTAAAATAATAATTTGACAAACCTTACATTTATGGAAAGATAAGAACATTCTTAAGAAATGTTTCTCATTTCATCAAATTTTGGTGAAAAAAAAGTTGTCAGCTACATGTTTGAAGTAAAAATCAGATAAAAATAGGCCAAAACTGCATTTTTAGGATGTTTTTAAAGTTGACCATATAGATTTGGTATCAAAAAATATAGTAGACCTTATAAAGATATTATTTATTTTCATTTAGTATCAGGGTGGATGGGAAAAAAGTTGGAATAGATTTTGAAATTGTTTGAGATATTTTAGAACTAGAGATTTTTCAGATCGCCACTTTTTGGCATACCATGATCTTGCACATACCCAAAGGGGAGATGGCATAGGGGGGAGATAATATTCAGTAGAAAGAAGTTACAACTAAAAAAGAGTACATCGAGAAGAGGAACTAGGTGGTAGAGAAACTAGAAAACTCCATTGTAGAGTTAGTTAAATTGAATGAGGACTTGGAGGATAAGTTCAATAGGGTTGCAAATTTCTAAATCCACATCATGCACTCAATGACCACTATGCTCTACCTAATGTAAACCAACTAAGATTAGGGGATTAATGATAAGGAGGTGGAGACAAATCATTCCATGTATGGCTTCTTGGCTAATGATTGGCTTTGCATGCTGCTGGGAAATTTGAGGAACCACTGACATTTCCCCTACTAGTTTGGTTATGTTTTGATTTGTTTATTATTTTGCTCAGTTATACTTTGAGCCTCTAGGCCCCTTTTGGTTTTTGTCATTGGATTGTTAGTAGGGTGAATATTTATCCGATGGCCATGTTATTGTATATATTATTAAGACTCTGGATGCTTGTAGTAGTATCCACTTCATTGTTATGGTTATGGGTAATTTTTTAAAATTTCAAAAGGGGGTGAGGCAATCTTGTGGTAGTAATTACCAACTAATCTTCAGAAAGTTGGTCTTTTATATATTGGGCTAGCTCCCATTTTGGCTACTACTAAATTTAGAAAACTCTATAATATAATGAAAGATGAGATATATGAAAATACATATTATAAATAGGAAAGGGAAAGAGCATGAAAGGTAAATAGTTCATTTTTTACAAAATAATACAAAGAAATGTCATCCCATGTAATCTATAATGATCACAAGATTTAGGAAGACTCTTTTGTTAAATATTATATCTTGAAATATTTTGTTAGAGATTCATGCAAAATGTGATGTTTTAGATAATGCAAGTGAATGATTTGATAAAATGTCTAAAAGGCATGTCATGTAAAAAAAAAATCTACAAAAAGAGTTTTGCAAAGAATTTCACAAAATCTTTGAATTAGTGAAGCATTATGAACTAATCATAGTAGTGTAAGCTTCATATACAGTCATTATAGACATATCATAACCTTGTGATCTTTGTCTATGATGTTATTAGTAGAAGATGGTTGCAATATTTCAATTGTGCGAGTAATCCATAATACATTACATACACATTGATTAATAGGTGTAGGGATGATATTTATCTAATGGCCCTGCTTTTTTATATTGTCAAGACTTTGGATGCTTATGGTAGTATCTAATTCACTCTAACGGTTATGAGTAATTTTTTGAAATTTGAAAAGCAGGTGAGGAAATCTTCTAGCAGTAATTATTGAATGATCTTCAGACAATTATACATTTTTGTATTGGGCCAGCACCCATTTTGGCTACTATGTAAATTCAAAAAACTTTATAGTACAATGAAAGATGAGATATATGAAAATACATATTATAAACAAGAAAGGTAAAGAGTTCATTTTTTTACAAAATGCTACGAAGAGATATCATCTTATGGAATGTACAACATTCACAAGATTTAGGGAGATTTTTTGTTAAATATTATATCTTGAAATATTTTGTTAGACATTCATGCAAAATGTGAAATTTTAGATAATGCAACTGAATGATTTGATAAAATGTCTATAAGGTGTGTCACGTAAAAGAAATGTGTACAAAAATATTTTTGAAAAGAATTTCACTAAATCTTTTAATTAGTGAAGCATTGTGGACTAATCATAACAATGCAAGCTATATATATTGATGCAGGAGCATCCAGAGGTATAAGGGCAATCTTGTGTCACCCAAAAAAAAAAAAATACTTAGACTTAGTTTCTGTTTCATGTGTTTTCATTTTTGGATACCCATTTGGGTCAAATAAAGGTTCCAACTCTCACTGTTCCACTATCAGTGTTCTAGGATAGAGTATTTGAACACCTTGGGATATGTGTAGATGCCAAAAAAATAGGAGTATGTAATTGAGCCATCATTTTGGTAAACTAGAAGGTTTAAATTGGTCGGATGATTGTAATTGTAATTTAGAGCATTCTAGAAAATGAATTAGGTCAAAAGGCCCCACGGTTTGAAAGTTATCATAGTTTTTCAATTTCTGGAGACCTCCTAAGAATGCTTCAAAGTTAGGTTAGGGGCATTAAATGACCTCAAACAGGGCTGAAAAATGGGGGACAAGCATAGCTATCCATAGGGCTATAGAGCACTTTGAGAGCTTTTCAAAAATGTAAATGGTTCGTCAATCGGAGCTACAGTTCAAAAGTTATGCTTCCTGGAAGTTCGGTTACCATTTCTGGATTCTTCTAATTTTGCACCAACTTCTAATGTGACTTCTAGAGCCTTCTATTTGGTCAGTGGATGCCTACTATCACTTTCTAGAATTTATTCCTAATCCTTAACCCTTCGGGGTCTATTTAAGAATATTTCTGGCATTCTAAAAGGTAGTTCGGAGTGGAGTTTGAGAGGAGGTACTGAAAGGAGAAATTATCTTCAAATTTATACTATTGTAAGCCCATAGGGCATGTTTTGAAGTTTATTTTCTCTGTACTGAATGTATTAGCTTATTTACAAATTTAATAAATTTTTCCCATTCTTGTTGTGTCCATTCTATGCTTAGGTTGTGACCCCATTAAGTGGTATCAGAGCTATTTTTTCTGAGTGTGTAGACAGAGCACCGACTATGAGGCAGTTTGCACCAGGACTGTATGGTTGTGGGTTTGAGTTAAGAAGATACCTCCATGAAGAGAGTGTGGTGGAAGGGTTGGAGCTATTAATCTTGAGGAGGTTAGAGCCCTCCAAAGGTAGGTACAAGCATTGTAGGAGGATCTCTATAGAGGAACAAATGTTGCCGCAGGCGACAAAAGTGAGGATGACAATGAAGAAGAAGAAATTGGACCATAAGGGGAATTTGATGGGGAAGTTTTGAATCAGTCAGAGGAAAGGCTTTTTAGGGCCATTACTAAGTTTGGAAAAAGACCTACAATTGATGTGGGTGTATTTTCAAGAAATTTGAAACCAGATGAGTTGATCGATTGGATCAATGAGCTGGAAGAATACTTTGAGTATGAGGATAACAGGGACCCAGATAGGGTTAAGTTTGCAAAGGCCAAACTGAAAGGACATGCCAAAATCTAGTTGCAAGAGGTTCAATTGAAAAGAAATAGAAGGGGAAAGGATAAGATCACAAGGTGGGATCATATGGTGGACAAATTGAAGAAGCAGTTCATTCCTGTTGATTATGAGCTTGACTTGTTTAAGAAGATGCATGGGTTAAAGCAAGCTAGAAAATCAATACAGGAATATATAGAGGATTTTTATTGAATTTTGATTAGAGCGAGGCATGCAAAAGAAAATAAAGAGAAGGTTGTAGAAGAAAATAAGGAGAAGGTTGCTCATTATATCAGTGGGTTGCAACCTAGCATCCAAGAGGAATTAAGTCTGGTAAGAATGACAAGCGTTGAAGAGGCATACTAGTTTTCCCTACGAGTTGAAGAGAAGCTAAATAAGAGGTTTGAAGGGAGACAAAGAGGGTGTGGTCAAGGAGGAAGGGGTAGTGGTAGGTCATCTGGAGGCAAAAATGAAACCCAAAAGAAAAATGAAGATGTGGGTACTAGCAGGAACCAGGGTAATGAGGGTTTCAACCGCTCTCGAGATCAAGACTTTGGAAATCAGAGAGGAAGTGGTAGAGGACATGGAAAAGGAAGAGGAGGCTTCTTTGGTACCTATTTCCATTGCAATGAAGAAGGTCATCGTGCCTTTGAATGTCCTCAATGACAAGGAAGGACAGATACAAGAGCTGAGGGTCAAGCTAGGGTTGTTGATGTAGATGAGGATGCACAATCATCACATTCAAAAGATGTAGAAAGAGGAGAGACTTTTGTAAATGAAAGGGTCCAACTAAGTGGTGAGATTGAACCAGGAAAAAGGAGGAGTTTATTCAATACCAGGAGCAATTGTGAGGATAAATGTTGTGATGTGATCACTAATGGTGGTAGCATTGATAACTTGGTGTCAGAGGAGATGGTCTCTAAGCTAAAGCTCAAGAGGGAGAAACACCCCATAGCCCTATCAGATTGCTTGGGTGAAAGATGATCATAAGGTCCTGGTAAGTGAACAATGTTTAGTCAAATTCAAAATTGGGAGTTACCATGATGAAGTTCTCTGTGATGTTATTCCAATGGATGTTTTCCATCTATTGTTGGGAAGACCGTGGCAATTTGATAGGCATGCAGTACATGATGGTCATGCAAACACATACTCTCTAAAAAAGGATGGAGTTTGCCACAAACTGAAGCCCATGAAAAAGGAAGGTGAAAAGGTATGTAGAAATGCTAGGATTTGTCTTGTTGATGGAAGGAAGTTTTTAGATGGCATGAAACATCAGCATATGTGCTATGCTTTGATCCCTAGGAAAGATAAAGAAGGTAGTAGTGAAATACCACTTGAAGTTTCAGATTTACTAGGTGAGTTTGGAGATATCATCTTTGATAATATTCCAGAAGGATTACCACTAGTAAGAAAAATGAGTCATCAGATAGATTTAATTACAAGAGCTAGTTTGCCTAACAAGGTTTCTCACAGGATGACTCCTACTAAAACTGAGCAGCTAAATAGATAGTTTTAGGAGCTATTGAGGAAGGACTTGATTTAGGAGAGCCTAAGTCCTTGTGCAGTACCTGTAGTACTAGCACCAAAGAAGGATGGAGAGTGGAGGAAGTGTACAAACTCTCAAAATATAAATAGGATAACCATCAAGTATCGGTTTCCTTTGCCAAGAATGGATGATCTTATGGACTATTTGAGTGGAGCTCAGTACTTCACAAAGATAGATCTCAAGAGTGGCTATCATTAGATACAAATATGAGAAGGAGATGACTGGAAAATAGCCTTCAAGACCAAGGAGGGTCTTTATGAGTGGTTAGTCATGCCCTTTGGATTGACGAACGCCCCAAGCACCTTCATGCGGCTTATGAATGAGGTACTTAAGAAGTTCTTGGGAAAAAAAATTATTTTCTATTTGGATGATATTTTAATTTTCAGCAAGGATTTGGAAGAACATTTATTGCATATTCATAGTGTCCTTGAAAGGTTAAGGGAAGAGAAACTGTTAATTAATCTGAAGAAGTGTATCTTTGCAAAAATGGAATTAGTCTACTTGGGGTTTTTTATATCACCTAAAGGTCTCAAAATGGATCCAGAGAAGGTAAAAGCCATCTTGGAATGGCCTACTCCAAGGTATTCTACTGAGGTAATATCATTTCATGGTTTGGTTAGTTTTTACAAGAAGTTCATTAAGAATTTCAGTGGCATATGTGCACCCTTGACTGACACAATAAGAGGGGATAGAAAAGAGTTCAAATGGACTGCGACAGCTGCGAGAAGTTTTGAATTGTTGAAGAAGAAGGTGATAGAACAACCTGTGTTGGCACTTCTAGATTTTTGAAAGGTGTTCCAGGTGGATTGTGATGCTAGTGGAAGCACTATTGGGACTGTATTAAGCCAAGAAGGTAAGTCTATTGCATATTTTAGTGAAAAATTGAATGATGCAAAAAAGAAGTATTATGTTTATGATCAAGAGTTCTATGCAATAGTTCAAGTCTTAAAGAAATGGAGGCATTATTTTTTTCCAAAGGAATTTGTTTTATATACTGATCACCAGGCATTACAGTACCTAAATAGCCAAGGTAAATTGAATCAGAGGCATATGAAGTGGGTAGAGTTCTTGCAGAGCTATATATTTGTGTTGAAGCATAGAAGTGGAAAATTTAACAGGGTTGTAGATGCACTAAGTAGGAGATAGTTGTTTCTTAGAGTAATGTAGGTTGAAGTAGTTGGGTTTGATGAACTCAAGAATCTATACCCTAAGGATCCTAATTTTGCTGAAGCGTAGAAAGCTTGTAAAGAGCCTATTGTTGTAGATAGAACTAAGTGGTTAGACTATCTGATTCAGGATGGTATGTTGTTCAAGGGTAGTCAATTATGCATTCCAAGGAGTTCCATGAGGGAAAATCCGATTAAGGAAAAACACAGTGGAGGGATGGAAGGACATTTTGGTCGAGATAAGACCATTTCCATTCTTAGAGAATATTATTTTTGGCCTCAGATTTCACAGGATGTGAAGAAGTTTGTATACAGTTGTCAACTTTGTCAAGTTGCCAAGGGATTTAGTCATAATATTGGACTATATCAGCCATTGCCTATTCCATCAAAGCCATGGGAGGACATAAGTATGGATTTTGTTCTTGGATTTCCAAGGACACAAAGGGGTAATGACTTAGTATTTGTTGTGGTTGATAGGTTCTCCAAAATGGCACATTTCATTGCATACCACAAAACTCATGATGATGTCCATATTGCAGACTTGTTTTTCAAAGAGGTGGTAAGACTACATGGTCTCCCAAGGAGTGTAGTTTTTGACAGAGATACTAAATTTGTGGGGTATTTCTGGAGAACATTGTGGAAGAGGTTGAGAACATACTTAAAATTTAGTTCCACACATCACCCGCAGACTAACAGCCAAATAGAAGTTTGGGCAATTTACTGAGATGTTTAGTTGGGGATAAGCCCAAGGGGTGGGATTTGATTCTCCCACAAGCAGAGTTTGCTTACTATAACTCTATAAATAGGAGTACTGGAAAATCACCATTCCAAATTGTATATGGAAGTAGCCCAAGGACTGCACTAGAATTGAGGAAGATAGAGCAAGGGGAGAGGACCTATGCTGAAGCTGAAGAATTTGTTGAACATATCAAGTGTCTACATGAGGAGGTTCAGGCACACATTACCAAGATGATTCAAGAGTATAAAGCTAGGGCTGATCAAAGGAGAAGACATAAGGAATTCCAAGTAGGGGATCTACTCATGGTACACTTATGAAAAGAAAGATTTTCAGCCAATACTTACAACAAGCTGAAAATGAAGAAATTTGGCCTCTGCAAAATTTTGAAGAAACATGACTCAGGAAATGCATATGAGGTGGAGTTGCCAGATGGTATTCACATTTCTCCTATTTTCAACATTGCAGACTTAACAGAGTATCATGATGATGGTGCAGATGAGGAGCCGATGTTAGAGCCATGTCCAATTCTTGCTTCTAAGAAGGAGGAGATAAAACACATTCTAGATCATCGAGTGGGCAGGAGTACTAGAAATAGGTAGTATGAAGAGTATCTAGTCAAGTGGAAACGACAGTCAATAGAGGACTCAACTTAGATATCAACAGCTAAGGTTTCCCATTTGGGATTTCCTCTACCATTCATAAAGTGACAAGGTCACTTTTCAATCTACCCTGGGTGTCTAATGCAGGAGCATCCAGAGGTATAACGGCAATCCTATGTCACCCAAAAAAAAAAGTACTTAGACTTAGTTTCTATTTCATGTGTTTTCATTTCTGGATACCCATTTGGGTCAAATAAAGGTTCCAACTCTCATAGTTCCACTATCAGTGTTCTAGGATAGAGTATTTGAACACCTCGGGATACGTGTAGATGCCAAAAAAATAGGAGTATGTAGTTGAGCCATAATTTTGGTAAACTAGAAGGTGTAAGTTGGTTGGATGATTTTAATTGTAATTTAGTGCATTCCAGAAAAAGAATTAGGTCAAAAGGCCCCATGGTTTGAAAGTTATCGCAATTTTTCAATTTTTGGAGACCTCCTACGAATGCTTCAAAGTCAGGTTAGGGGCATTAAATGACCTTGAATATGGCCAAGAAATGGGGGATGAGTGAAGCTATCCACAGGACTATAGAGCATAGTGAAAGCTTTTCGAAAATGTAAACGGTTTGTCAATCGAAGCTACGGTTCAAAAGTTATGCTTCTCAGAAGTTCGATTACCATTTTTGGATTCATCTAATTTTGTGTCGACTTCTAATTTGGCTTCCAGAGCCTTCTATTTGGTCGGTGGATGCCTACTAGCACTTTCTAGAATGGATTCCTAATCCTTAACCCACTGGGGTCTATTTAAGAACATTTATGGCATTGTAAAAGGTAGTTCGGAGTGGAGTTTGAGAGGAGGTACTGAAAGGAGAAATTATCTCCAGATTTATACTATTGTAAGCCCATAGGGAATGTTTTGAAGTCTATTTTTTCTGTATTGAATGTATTCGCTTATTTAAAAAGTTAATAAATTTTTCCCATTCCTGTTGTGTCCCCATCATATATAGTCATTATAGACACATCATAACCTTGTGATCTTTGTCTATGATCTCATTAGTAGAAGACGATTTCAATATTTCAATTGCATGAGTAATCCATACTGCATTTAATAGACATTGATTAATATGTATATGTCAATTAGATAGGCACTAGTTGTGTGGACATATATTCTTGGCGTTATTTATGTATATAGGTCAAGGATTTACAACTTGAAAATTTTAGGTCTATCATAGATATGCTATAAGTATGCAAATTATATTTTACTCTCATATATATTAGAAGTGGCTAGGTGTCTATTATAAATAGTGAAATCATTGAAAGTGCAAAATCGAAAAAATTCTTAAATAGAGTTAAACTGATGAACACATACAATATATATACTGGCTAAATAATATATTTCAACTTACAATAGATTCAACTATTGCACCATTTTTTTGGGTACAAATACTAGTTATACATTTTTATGATTACTCAAACATAATTTAGTATTATTCGCCTTCCCACAATTACTAATAAAATTATTTAAAAGATACTCAAATTTGTCCTATTTGGACTCATCTTACATGATGTCAACCTAAGAATTTTTCATCAATAATGTGGAATTTTTTTATTAGAGTTTATATAACTATTAAACTCTAGTAGTTATATAAGAAATTATAACTATCTTCAAAGGAGGGAGCAATTTTGGTAGGAATAATTAGAAATTATCTAGGTGTTGGTATCAAGGGATACTCTAGGAAATGCAAAAGTGTCTCGAGCCATGAGGCTGCAGCTTTTGGGCTTCTATAGGGGGTCGAGTTAGCTAAGAGCATGGGAATTCAAAATTTGATTGTGGAAGGAGAATCTATTATAGTCATTAAAGTTTTTAAGGGAGAGAATAAGATGACGTAGAATGCTACATCGATCATTAGGGACACCCAGTGTATCCTTAAGGGTCTGAATGAGATCAGCATACAACACATATACAAGGAAGGGATCTAGGTGGCAGATAGCCTAGTGGGTTATAGACATGGAGTTATTAATGATCAAGTTTTGTGGGACAAGCAAGATCTCCCAATGATGATCAAATCACCTATTTATAAAGAGTAATTTAAATAATGATGTATAGTCTAGTGTACATCAAGGGTTTTCATTCCATGATGGGTTTAATTAAGATGATTAACTATCCTACTATTTTAGTTAGGTGTACTATGATTGTGATGATTTTAGAGGATTTCTTTGTCTATGGCACTAATTCTAGTGAAGAGATGTTAATCATTATGCGTAATGGGAAAAGGAAAGTTGATACTCCAAATAAAATTTGTAGAGGATTTTCATGTTACCCAAGATGGGTTTCCAAATCTCAAAATAGGGTAATGAGATGCCACGAGTATTTGGTGATCTAGTCATATAAGATTAACTTAATCACTATGATTCCGAAAAGGCATTTGTTCTTTTGGATTCTATTTTTTAGCTGTAAAAGCTATTGCATGATTCACAAGGTTTTGTCTATGGTTTTTGTCAAAACTCTTATCAATAGTATGGGGAAAATGGTGGCTGATCTCAATGATAGATATAGGGAAATGATTGTAGATCTAAATGATGATGAGGTAATGGAAGGGTAAAATTTGAGACTTGAACAATCAACTTCATTAAGAAGATTGTTAGGGATGATAAAGTGGCATGGTCCTAGCTGAAAGAGGGAGGATTTGTTGCATTATAGACAGCAATGAGGGACATGATGAGAAGACTACATGGCAATTTATTGATCCCTAGAAGAACCATTGGGTCATCATTGATGGGGTTTTTTTTGAGGTCATAGAAAAACTCATGGAGAATGTAACTAGTCTCTCATTGGAAGGGAAGATATCGTGGAACCAGCCTAGAGTTAAAGACATTACAAGAAGAAACTAGAACCATGGAATATGGTGTGCTATGTTATCATGTGCTATGCTACTCTAGAGGATAGAGTTGAGGTTGTTGGATACAATTGATTAATTGTGTGTTGTCTTTGATGTTACACAAATGTCATATCAATTGACAGATAGTGCTTACCGAGCTCTCTTGGTTAATGAAGATAGTTTTCCTTGTCTACCAAGCATTCAGAGGTTTACTCTGAATAGATGATAGTGTTTACTAAGCTAACTCAGGCATCAAAGGAATTTAGGCAGAAAAGAGTGTTAACTGAGCTCACTCAGTTAACAAAGGGAAAGTTGGAAATAGTTAGTATTCACCAAGTTCACTCAGTTGCTAAAGGTTTTCTTCAAGTTTGTAGTGTTAACTAAGATTTTGCTGATTAACATAGAGAATTGTTCAAAGTTAGTTTATATTGAGCAGGGTTAGCGTACAAAGGATTTTTCTTGTTTTGGCATATAAAGCTTAATTAATTTATGTATTGATTCTAGTTGACTATAATGATGAATATTGGTTATTATAATTTGAATTTTGGCTGACTTGACAATCTAGAAGGTATAAATAAACAGTAAATTTGAGATTTCTAGTGTGTGTGCAAGCATTTTGATTGAATTGAAAAGGAAAGAGAGGGAGCGTACTTGGAGGATAAGCAGGTATCCTTGTGGAGAAGAAAAGTAATGTTCAATCAAGAAGGATCAAGTTTGAGAAAAAAAGAGATCTAGATTCAGCAATTTAGTTGCATCGCAATCAAGTCATTTCATTATTACTCTCTAACCATTGTAGGAGTGATCTAAAATCTCTTAACAAAGTTGGTTTAATAGCCAGTTGTAAATCCTCTAACAAAGTGGCAATTCCATTGAATTGTTTTAAGACTTCTTGCAAGGCCACTCCTAGTAGGGTGATTAAATCCTCTAATAGGGTCACACACTAACAGTGTCTTTTGTAAGCTTTAATAGGGTTGGCTCCTAATAAGGCTTACTTCAGAAGAGTGAAAAAAGGTAACTTGTTACATTTGTTGTTTTTAACAAATTGGATTTCCACATTAAATATTGGTATCTCATGTGTTCATGTTATTTCTCTTATGCTCGCAAGATTAATTACTATTAATTTTTAAGATCTACGAAAAGTAATTCACACTCCATTTACAAAGTTACAAAATTTTCTGTGTGCTTACCGAGTAACAATAGCAATCAGTTTTCTCAGTCTAAATTTTATTGTTGACATCTAAGGGATCTAGGATTTATTTTAGTGGTAAACAAAGATAGAGATTCTTATAAGAGAGAGATTCCAAAGCTAAACAAAGACAACTTTTCAGCATGCCAGAGACTTGTGAGACTTGATCTAGCCACCATTAGTGATTTAGGCTGAAAATGCATTAATGAAGAATACAAAACTACTATTGGTACATTATTTATTGGAGATATTTCTGAGAAACAAAACTATAACATCATTATGATTGATATTGCATCTACTCTTAGCTATGATGAATTTGATGATATCAAAGATTTTAAAATTGCTTTTGATATGTGGAAAAGGCTAAAGGACATCTATAGTGGGGATGAAAATGTAAGTAGAGCTAAAGCAAAAAGAGGACAGTTTGATCAAATGAGAATGAGAGAAGATGAAAATGTTACCAAATATGTGAAAAGAATCAAAGTTAGTGTTAGTGCAATTAGAGCTTCTATAGGAGAAGTCAAGGAAGAAATTGTTGTAAGTAAAGTTCTTAGAACATTTCTTCCTATCTATGCAATTAGAGTATCAGCCATTCAAGAAAAGAGATGTGATCCAAATCACAAGTTAAGTTTGGATGCCTTAATAAGAAGATTGACAACTTTTGAGCTAGACAAATTTGACAATTATGTTCTAGCTTCCAAAAATGTTGAGTCTGCATTTCAAGCTAAACTTTCAGTCAAAGAGAAAGGCAAGAAAATAAAGGATAGTCAGTCAGAAAGTGAAGAGGAAACAAATGAAATTTCTAATAGTGATCTTGAAGTTGTTGAAGCTTTACTTGCAAAGAAATACTGTAGAGGTAGAGGAAAGTACAAAGGTAAAATTCCTTTCATCTACTTTTCATGTGAAGAAATTTGTCATATTGCTGTTAGGTGCCCAAATAGAGAAAGAAAAGATGAGAAGAAGGGCCACAAGTACAAAGGCAAGAAGGAATTCAAAAGTCACAAATCCTTCAAAGACAAAGGTAAGAAGACTTGTTTTATGGCTAAAGATTCTGATAATAGTGAAGATGAAATAGTATACATTGTTGTAAAAGATGAATCTGATGAATAAGAAGATAAGATGGCACTTATCTCTCATGTTAGTAAAAATGACACATGGATCATAGATATTGGATGTTCACATCATATGACTAAAGACAAAAAAAAAATTGAACACTTTGAACAGTATGATGGAGGTAGTGTAAGGTTTTGAAACAATGAACTCTGTTGTATAAAAGGGAAAAGTCACATATTATTTACCAATGAACTTGTATGTGACAATGCCTAATGGGTTGAAGGATTGAAACATAACCTACTAAGTGTAGCATAGCTAATCAACATTGGATTTAAGGTAGAATTCATGCATGGAAAGACAAGACTACTAGATGACAAAGGGAATTTGATTGGATTAGGAAAACAAACAAGAGGTAACCTATTTTATCTTGATTTTGGTGATTGCTCATGTTTTATTTTTCTCAAATGGAAGAAAGTTGGTTATGGCATAGAAGACCATGTCATGTAAAATTTGATAATATGGTTAAGATAAGACAATTTATAAAAGTAAGAGGTATCCCTTGTTTGAAGAAATCAGATGTTGGATAATGCAAAAATTATCAGATTGGAAAAATGGGAAAGACTTGTTTTAAGAGCGAAAACTATCAATCTGAAGATGTCTTGGAAATTGTGCATACTAATTTGTGTGGACCCATTGGAATAGAAAATTATAATGGAGAAAAATTTATTATTCTTTTTGTTGATGATTACTCTAGAATGATGATTGTTACGTATCTTAGAGAAAAGTCAGAAGCTTTTGAGAAATTCAAATGGTATCTAGCAAGAGTAGAAAAAGAAATAGAAAAAAGATTGAAATGCTTAATATTAGACAGAGGTGGTGAATTCATCTCCAATGAATTGAATAATTTCTACATTGAAAGAGGAATCAAAAGGTAAGTATTAGCCCCTAGTACTCCTGAGTAGAATGGAATAGCTAAAATAAGAAATAGATCCATCATAGATTGTGCAAGGACTCTAATGATTGAAAAGAATGTTGCTTTCAAATATTAGAAGGAAGCCATTAGCACTGCAGTTCATACTTTGAACTGAGTACAGTTGAAGAAGGATTCACATAAAAATCCCTATGAATTATGGTATGGCTACAAATCCAATGTAAGTTACCAGAAAGTATTTGGTCGTAAATGTTATATTTTGAAAGAGTCTAGAATAGACAAGTTTGATGTGAAAGGTGATGAAGGTATATTTGTAGAATATTGTTGCAAAAGTAAGAGATATAAATGTTTGAACTTGTCTACTCATAAAATCATAGAAAGTGCATATGTGAGAATTGACGAGTTTGCAAAAAAGACTGAAGAAGAAAGCAAAAGGGAACCAAAAGATTACAAAAGATTTGTTTACTTTGAACCTAATAAATTACCCGAAATATCTAATAATAAGGAGACTTCATCTCCCGAGTCTTCCTACAATATCAAATTGCAAGAAGTAAAAATCAAGTCATAAGGACCCGAGTCACATTCTAAACCGACCAAGTCAATATCTACCAAGTTTGAATGACTCAAGTTTGAAGTTGAAATTCAAAAAGAAGAAAGTTCAATTTATTCAAAAGGCAAAGAACCTATATTGGCCAAGTATGTTAGAAGGCATCATGCACTTGATCAAATTATTGGAGATAAATCATAAGGTAATATGATAGGTACATGTTTACTTGTTGATTTTGAACCTAGAAGTGTTAAGGATGCTATAGAAAATGGAAGTTCAATTGAGGCAATGAACAAAGAAGTAGGATAGATAGAAAAGAACAAAACTTGGACTTGTGTTCCTAGGCCTAAAGATAAAAATGTGATTGGAACAAAATTGGTATTCAAAAATTGGCTGAATGAAGATGGACAAGTATCAAGAAACAAATCTAGATTAGTGTGTAAAGGGTAGATTGATTTTGGTGAAACTTTTTCTCCTATTGCAAGATTAGAAGGTGTTAGGACCCTAGACTTGCATATGCTACTCACAAAGGATTCAAAATATATCAAATGGATCTTAAATCTACATTTCTGAATGGAATTCTTGATGAAGATGTCTACATTGAATAGCTAGAAAGTTTTGTTGATCTTGACAAAACGGATATGGTCTTCAAATTACACAAAGCACTATATGGTCTCAAAGAAACTCCTAGAGCTTGGTATGAAAGACTACATAACTACTTGATACAAATTGGATTTTAGAGAACAAATGGTAACAGTAGTTTTTACATCAAGAAAGGACCAGTTAACAAAATTGTGTTGGAAAAGATATTTTTGGATGACAATCTATTATAGGAAATGATGATCTATGCAAAGAATTTTCAAGAAAAATGAACAAAGAGTTTGAGATGTCCATGTTTGGTGAAATAAAATTCTTTGTTGGATTGCAGATACATCAGAACAAGAATAGTATCTATATCACCCAATCCAAGTATGTAAAAGAGATACTTAAGAAGTTTAGTATGGAAGATTCTAAACCAGTTGGTACCCCCATGTGTATTGGACTCAATCTTACCAAAGATGATGACTCCAAAGAAGTAGATCGAACCTTATACAAATCAATGATTGGAAAATTATAGCATGCAGTTCACACAAGGCCTGATATTGCTTTAGCAATTGAGCTAGTGGCAAGATTCTTAGCTAAACCTAGAGAAAATCATATGATGGCAATCAAAAGAATCTTGAGATATCTAAAAGGTACTGAGGACTATGGCTTATGGTAAAAAAATTGGAGGAAACATAAACCTAAAGGTATTCACTAATGTTGATTGGGTAGGAAATCTTGATGACAGAAAAGGCACAAGTGGTGGAGCTTTCTTTCTTGTAAAAGGTAAAAACAACAAGAAAGAAACAAAACTACACATCCCAATCCATAGCAGAAGTAGAGTATGTAGCAGTAGTTCAAACAATTGCTGGAAGGAATGAAGGCTAAAATCAAAGAGTTGGTAGTCATGTATTGTGATAACACCAGTGCAATTAACACATAAAAAAATATAGTGATGCATTCCAAAACAAAGCACATTGTTATAAAATATCACTTTGTCAAAGAATTGGTCCAGGACAAAGAAATTAGATTGGAATATGTCCATACAAAAGGACAATTTGCAACAACATTCACCAAGCCATTACCTAAGGATCCATTCTTGTATTGAAGAGGTAAACTATGGGTTATTCCCCTATCTAAAGCTCACTAAATGAAGTTTAGTGATGCATCAACAAGAACCTAGTTAAAAATCAATCAATTGATGCAATATAATCAAGATAATATTGCATATGAATCAGTACTCAAGGTACATTAATACAAATTTGGCATGTATTGTCTTCGGCATGTCTTGTCAAAGAGGGAGAAGTTTACTATCATATCGTTATCTTTTTAAAATTTTATAGAGGGAGAAGTTTGAAAAGAAAGTATGCAAAGGGAGAAAACAACATAAAGAAGAAGTTCTTGTGTAAAATTTAAAAGGGAGAAACTTTTTGTCAGAGGGAGTCTTGTTCTCAAAATTTCATTGTCCTATGACATGTTGTGTTTCCATCAATGCCAAAGAGAGAGATTGTTGGATAAATTAATTAATTATGTGTCGTCTTTGATGTTACAAAAATGTCATATCAATTGATAGACAGTGCTTATTGAGCTCTCTTAGTAAGCGAAGATCATTTTCCTTTTCTACTGAGCATTCACAAGTTTACTCTAAAGAGATGATAGTGTTTATCGAGGTGTCGAAGGAATTGAGGCAAAAAAGTGTGTTAGCCGAGCTCACTCAGTTAACAAAGGAAAAGTTTTACAAAGTTAGTATTCACTGAGTTCACTTAGCTGCCAAAGGATTTCTGCAAGTTCGTAGTGTTAAGCGAGCTTCTGTTGGTTAACACAGAGAATCATTCAAAGTTAGTTTCTATTGAGCAAGGTCAACTTACAAAGGATTTTTCTTGTTTTGGCATATGAAGCTTAATTACTCTATGTATTGATTGTAGCCGACTATAATAATGAATATTGGTTATTATAGTTTGAATTTGGGCCAACTTGACAATTTGGAAGGTATAAATAAAAGGTTAAGTTGAGATTTCTAGTGTGTGTGCAAGTGTGATGATTGAATTGAAAAGGAAAGAGAGAGAGCTAACTTGGAGGATAAGTAGGTATCCTTGTGGAGCAAAAAAGTAATATTCGATCAGGAAGGATCAAGTTTAAGTGGAAAAGAGATTTGGATTCAACAATTCAGTTGCATCACAATCAGGTCATTTCATTGTTACTCTCTAACCATTGTAGTAGTGATTTAAAATCTCTTAACAAAGTTGGTTTAACAGGTAGTTGTAAATCCTCTAACAAGGTGGCAATTCCATTGAATTGTTTTAAGACCTCTTGCAAGGCCACTCCTTGCAGGGTGATTAAATCCTCTAACAAGGTCACACCTAATAGTGTGTTTTGTATCCTTTAACAGGGCTGGCTCCTAATAGTGCTCACTTCAAAAGAGCAAAAAATAGTAACTAGTTACATTGGTAGTTTTTCCCAAATTGGGTTTCCACGTTAAATCTTGGTGTCTCATGTGTTCATGTTATTTCTCTTATGCTTGCAAGATTAATTACTACTAATGTTTTAAGATCTGCTAATTAGTAATTCACACTTTGTTTTTACTAAGTTACAACATTTTTGTATGTTTATTGAGTAACAACAGCAATCAGTTTTCTCAGTCTAAATTTTATTGTTGACATCTAAGGGATTTGGGATTTATTTTAGTGGTAATTGATTCACCCACCCCCCATCTTCTTGCCCCCCAACCTCTTAGTTACTCCTTCTATATTTCCAATAGAGGTATGCTATCACTACTATTTACCTATTTTAAACTATTTTTGAAATTCAAAATGAATTTATTTTCCTTTCCTCTTGTTACACTCTACGGATGATTGTATTTGGAATATAAGGAAAAAACATGAGTAAAAATTATATAGTGTAGCATCAACCCCTGATATTCTATCTTTTTAAATTTTATAAATGCCTAAACTCCAAAATTCTAAGCATTTTCACTCCTTTGAAAATTACTACTCAAATCTTGTCTCACCCTACTAAACCCATTCCCAAAGATGACCCCACAAAAATAACCAAGAAAATTATGGAAGAGAAAGCTGAAGTCCTAGATGCTGAAAATATAGGAAATATAATTGAGGGCACAAAATTAATTAATTGCACTTAGTGGCCACTACACTCTACCTAATGCAAAAAAAAAAGACTGAGGGATTGATGATAAGAAGGTGGAGAAAAAGCGTGCCCTATATGGCTTCCTAGCTGACAATTGGCTTTGCCTACTATTGGAAAATCTGATGAACCACTGGCAATTCCCTTGCTGGTATGGTTATGTTTTGTTTTGTTTATTATTTTTCCTTGTTATAATTTGAGCCTATGGGCCCCTTTTGGTTTTTGTCTTTGGATTGATAGTAGGGCTAATATTGATCAGATGGCCATGCTTTTGTACATTGTTAAGACTCTGAATGCTTATGGTAGTATCTACTTTACTCTTATGGTTATGGGTAATTTTTTAAAATTTTGAAAGTCATTGAGGCAATCCTCTAGTAGTAATTACCAACTGATCCTTGGTAGTTGCTCTTTTCTATATTGGGCCAGCCACCATTTTGGCTACTACTTAATTTCAATAAAAATTATAACAAAATGAAAGATGAGATATATGAAAACACATATTATAAACAAGAAAGGGAAAGAGCATGAAAAGGTAAAGAGTTCATTTTTTAACAAAATGCTACAAAGAGATATCATATCATGGAATGTAGAACAATCACAACACTTAAGGAGATTTTTCATTAAATATTATATCTTGATATATTTTGTTAGAGATTCATGCAAAATGTGAAGTTTTAGAGAATGCAAGTGAATGATTTGATAGAATGTCTAAAAGGTGTGGCATGTAAGAAAAAAGTGTACAAAAAGAGGTTTGCAAAGAATTTCATTAAATCTTTCAATTAGTGAAGCATTATGGACTATCATAATAGTGTAAGCTTTGTATAAAATCATTATAGACACATCATAACCTTGTGATCTTTGTCTATGATCTCATTAGTAGAAGAGGGTTACAATATTTCAATTGTGCGGGTAACCCATATTGCATTATAGAGACATTGATTAACATGTCTATGCCAATTAGACATGTGCTAGTTGCGTGGGCAAATTTTCTTGGCATTATTTATGGATATAGGTTGAGGATTTGCAACTGAAATTTTTTACTTCTATCATAGATATGCTATAATCGTGCAACTTATATATTATACTCTCATATATATGTCGAAGTGGCTAGGTGTATAGAAGTCCTGGAAAACATTTCCTTTGTACTTGCCTCCATTGTCTGACCGAAGAACCTTTATCTTCTTTCCTCTTGAGTTCTCCACAAGAGCCTTGAACTCTTGGAATCAACTGAAAACCTCATCCTTAGTCTTCAAGAAGTATATCTAGGTCTTTCTAGAGAAATCATCAATAAAAGTAACATAGTACTCATATCCTCTGAGAGATTTCATCAACATTAGTCCACAAACATCTGAATGTACTAGATCAAGAACACCCTTAGATCTGGTGTCACTCCTTGGAAAAGATGTTTTTGCAAACTTCCCCAACACACATCCCTTACGTACATCATCATGCTCTGTGCTCACCTTTGGAACACCTGTCACCATCTCACAAAGCAATCTAAGTGCTCCATGATGAATATGGCCCATCCTCCTATGCCATATCTCTCCAAGATCTCTAGGATTATTGTTGCTCATAAGTTCCTTAGGAGTATCAAACTGCAATCTATAAAGGTGACCACTCCTAACTCCAATAGTTATGGGTGATTCCCAATCCTTATGTTTAATCAACACATTTGTCCCTCTAAAGAGTACATTATACCCCCTATCCTGAAGAATAGATACAGAAATCAAATTCATACCTAAGCCTGGCACATATAACACATCATGAAGTGGAATTATCTTTCCATTCTCCCTCTGAAACTGAATAGTCCCTTTCCCAATGGGTTGAGTTTGGACAAGTTTCCCATAGAAATCTGGATGTTGGTGTCCTCCTCCTTGTAACTGGAGAAGTACTCTCTAACTCCTGTCATATGAAATGATGCCCCACTATCTATATACCAAACACACTGTGAAGTTGAGCTAACCATACAAGCTATGAGTGAAAACTCATCTTCCATTCTATTGGAGAGTTCTTTCGCACTTGCTGAAGCTGCCACCTTCTTCTTATCCTTCTTCCTCTCTGGGCAATCACTGACATAGTGTCCAAACTCATGACATCCAAAGCACTTGACCTTAGAAAGGTCCTTCTTCTTCTTCTCACTTTGTGAATTTCATCCTTTGCTAGATCCTTTCTTTGCTTTCCCTTTACCCACTAGGGAAACGTTGTCTTGTTCCACCTCATTTTTTTTACTCTTGTTGGCCCCATTAACAAGACTTAGTCTAAACTCCTCCTGAGTGAAATTAGTCCATAGTCGACCCCAACTCGATAAAGTATCTCGTCCATTGATAACTTGAACAAAGACACTTCATTGTTTAGTAAACCCATTTAGGGCTATTCTCACTAGTTCGTCATCACTAGGGTTATCTCCAACAGTTGCTAACTCATCTTTGAAAAGTCTGAGTCTGGTGAGGTAACTTGTGATGTTTTCTCCCTAATTCATTTGAGTATTCTTTAGCTTCTCTCTGAGAATCAACTTCCTGTTGGTGGTAGCATTCTGGTATGGATTCAGAATGACATCCCACATCTTCTTCGTCGTATCTAGCTCTGCAATATGTGGAACAATATGATCCTTGACACCATCAAGGATAATCCTCCTCACTTTGGCATCATCCTTCCTATATGCTGCAAGCTATGTTGCATCCATTGGTATAGGTACAACACTGGTAGCATAATCCTTGATACCATTCTCTTCCAACAATAAAGAAATTTTGGTCTTCTAGACACCAAAATTTGAGGCACCATCCAATCTATCCTGATCTCTCAAACTAGCTGAAGCCATCTCAAGGGTTTAAAGCAATGATAAATCTAAAGAGATCAAAATTTTTTTCCTAGGGCAAACCTCTTCTACCCTTAACAACGCTCTGATACCTAGTGAAAAATCTAACTATTGCAGTCACTGATTATTAATCTCCTATCATAAACGATTATTAAACTGCTGAAAATAAATTCCCTGCTAATATCAAAAAATAACACAACTGCAACTTCACTTATAAAATATGGAAAGAAATGCGCAACACAATGAACACAATATTTTCAAACAAATTGTCCCTGGAAAAACCCCTAAGGGAAAACCAGTTCTACAGATGAGGAATTATATTAAACTTCAGCAAATCAAGAGATACAAAATTCCTTGCCTCTTACTAGCAGAACTCCGAAAACCTCCTAATTTCTCCCACTAATATTCCCCACTACTATCCCCATGCTAACACTGCACCCTTGCTAACACTGCAAGACAATTTTCTATCACTGCAAAATGCTTCTCAAAACTTCATGTTCTCCAAATACCCCCTAGACCCCCTTTTATACTACTCTTGTTGGTAAACAAACAGTCGAGATTGATTTACAATCAACGGTGGAGATATAAAACAACTTACCAACCCTAACAAAATTGTTTTCTAGTTGCTTCTAAAAGAAGTCAATTATTTAATAAATAATTGTCCTTGCTCTAACCAATTTGTTAGCAAAAACAATTAAATACTAAATAATAGCATATGGACAAACAACTGTCCAAGCTAACAAAACTAACACTATGTGGCTGCCACCTTGTGGTTTAGACCTTGTAATCAACTATTTTTAGAACTATCTCCAACACAGTGCAGAGAGTTATTTTCTGGGTATGCCTAAATTAGATAACTGGGGCATAGAAAAATATACTACTGAGGTTGATTTTATTGCATTGCATATGGTCAAGAATTGCAAGGCATTTACCTAGTCGTACAGACAATGAAATAAAGAACTATTGGAGGACAAGGATTAAAAGAAAGCTCAACACTGGAAACCCATCTTCACATGAATCAATCACTTCTAATTATATTTCAAATGGCTTAAAAAAATTTAACTAGATTTGTACAGGGTTTTCTTTTGGGTTTAACTGTTTGGTAAGGTTTTTGGATTTCAATTTAGCTACAGTTTATTGGCTTTTTAAGCTTTTGAACTTGCAGTATACTATTGAGTTTGAATATCTTTCCCTCGAGTGAATGTTGTCTGAGGTTGTATTCCATGTTCTAAGATGGTGTGAGCTTAAGCTTGGCCAGATTCTTAATAATTAAAGACCCGACTTGCTAGATCAAACCATATTCATTATCCTATGACCTCACTATTTCAGCAAGATTTACAAGATATATGAAACTATGAGTAGCTTTATCATTGCACCCATTGGCAATATGAAGCTGCCTTGAAACAACTCGAGGACTGTAATGTACCCTGCTAGAAGCTGTCAATTTCCTACATCCAGCATACACTACTATGCATCTAAATCAAATTAATTCAAGAAACTAAATAACTCATAATATATACAAAAAATTCTAAGACATTCTTTATACTTAAAAATAGATTCTATGAAATCAATGAATTGGAGAAAGAACATTGCTAACTCACCTTCAACACGTTGACAGGGTAGTTGCACTCCACCATCTTGATGACACACGACACGTAGAATAACTTAAGAGGTTAATAGCCAAGTTTCTTTTGAACCATGTTGATGTCTCACCAATTTATTTGAGAGTAAGATGCCACCAACCATTGCCACATTTTTACAAATTGATGAACCAACTATTGTAGCAGATGCAAAATGGACTTCAATTCAGCCTCCAATTAAAATCACAGAAACTAGAATCAATTGGAACAATGTAAAGATGAAGAAGATAAAGGGAAAGGGTTGGACAAAGTAATCTTGTGTAGAAGGACAAGGGAAGATATGTGGAGAAGAAAGATGAAAAAACATGGGTAATTACGTATAATAAATTAGTATTTTGTGAAATTCTATTGGTGTACTCGTCTTGATTAACTTTATTTCTTTCTTCCTTATTCCTTGGTTGTGGTGATCCTCGAGATTCTTAGATATATGGTAACGAAGTATAGTATTGTTATTGATGTTTAATGTTGTCTTGAATCATTGGGTTATTGTAAAAAAAAATACTACTCATTGTTAGATAGTAAATTTTGCATATTTTATGAGAAATGTGCCATAGTAACTGCATATTCTCATTTCGTGGAGAGAGGGAAGATTGTTAAAGGTTTTTTCTTCTTGAGATTGTCATATCATGAGCTTGCACCATAATTCTATTCCCCATAAGGGTATGGACCAAGAATCAACAAGTAATTGTTGTTGCAAGTAATTACAATGAATCAACATTCTTAAAAAAATGTGACAGGGGCTTGGTTAAGGTTAGCAAGTGTATTTGAGGGTCTCTATACAGTAATGATCTAATGAGTGAGGTATTAGGAGAAGGCCTCATGGTGCTCGATGGTCACAAATGGGCACATCACCGGCGAGCAATAAATCCATCTTTCCATACTGAAAAGCTCAAGGTTTTTTCAACTGGATTCCTCTTTATTCAAATAATTGGATCCTATAAAAATGGTTAAACTGACAATCCATGCTAATGGTAAACCAATAACCAATGTCCCTCTTCTAATAAAAAATAGATATTAAGTATTATGAATTTTTTTATTTAAGTATCATCATGATGTTAAATTACTAATAAATTAATATGTTATTAAAACTGTAGTTTTATGTACACCTAATTTTCTGTGGAAGGAATACGATGCCACTAAATTCGATATTATGATTCACCTGGTGCTAATTCTCACACTCCCCATTGCTGACACCTAGCTTCCATACAGTATAAAAGAGAGGCTAGGGGTAGTTATTGGTATTCATTATTTGTAGGGGTTATGGCTTACAATGAGAAAGATGTTGCATCAAGGAAAACTAGTTCTACTCCTATTGTGCTACACTGTAGTTCTTGTAGTTGTCGGCAAGAGGATGTTCCTAGATTCCACTTCCACTTCTAGCTCTAGCTCTTCCTCTTCCTACTTCTACTCTAGCTCAGGCTCTTGCTCGATCTCCCATTCTAGCTCTAGATGGAAGTACACTTTGGCTAAATAGGAGAGTTGGAGACAACATCATTGTTGCTAGACTTGACAGGTTGCTAATTCAAGAAGATATTCTTAACCTCTTCCTCATTTTCACTAGCAAGATTATCCAGTGCATGATTTTTGACCATAAACCAATTCTTTTGGATAGTTAGTAGCAATAAAAATAGGGGCCGTAATCCCTTTAAATACAATGCTGATTGAATTCACCTAATCAATTTCCCCTAAAAAGTTGAGTACAGATGGAATTCTTGATGCCCTTCTAGCAATGCTTAAGAAATTTGTAAGTTCAATATCTCTAAATTATAATTTCATTTGAGAAAATGGATAAAAACTTATTTTATCTTTGATGTGCCTAAGAAATCTTTGTTGCTCCAGGTTGAGAAAAAATGAAGAACTATTTGAAATACTGCCCCTCACTAAAGCTCTTAAATCAAAGAGATTTTTTTTCCTTTCCCAATTGCATAAAATAGTTGAAGCCATCAATTCCACCTTAGCATTGGTACCTAAAGAAGAGAACACTCTCACCTTCAATAGGTTCATGCCTATTTCTATTTGCAATTCATCTGACAAATTCATAACTAAAATCTTAGCCAACAAAATTAAAAAGATTTAAGTTTTAACATCCTTGAGGACCAAGGATGATTCATTCTAGGTAAGCAAATGTATGAAAATTATGTTATTGTTGCACTGGATACCAACAGCAAGGTGACTAAGAAAAGGATTTCCATTGAACTTGACATGGCAAATGCCTTTGACAGAATTGTCCTTAACTTCTTGATGCAAGTCTTGCAAGCTTTTGGGCACCCTTTTTTAGTAATGAAATGAATCTTTGACACATCATTGGCCCTTGGGTGGGTCTAATTATCAACAAATCTCCAGCTCAATTTCTTAAGGCCACTAAAAGTTTAGGTCAAAGCTGGTCAGTCTTTCCCTACCTATATATCATTTTAGAAGAAGCTTCATGTATGTCCCTATCCGCTTCAACGAGAGCTTCAATTGGTATTGGAATCAAGGTTATCAATGAGATCAAAAAAATTACTGATGCTTACTTCGCTAATAACACCATTTTGTAAGAAAGTCAATAACTTCAATGTTAGCCAGCTAAAGAGTTGTCTTGATAATTTCTACTTTCACTTTGAATGATGCCATTGATCCTAAAATATGCAAATTTTACAATAAGTATAAACGCCTCTTCTACTAATAACAAAGCTTTTCTAGATTCCTCAATTTGTGCACAATGATGTTAATCTCTTTTAATAGTTGAGTGTTCCTATTAACTTCAATTTGTAAAGCTCTAACTATTGACTTAACTCTTGGAAAAAATTTGGCATGCACATTCAAAGCTTCAACAATGGGAAGCTAAATCTCACATGTAGATTGGTTTGATAAAATCAGCCATTCTAATTCTTTAGTTTTCAAATAAAAAATAACATTTTATGGAAAGAGTGTAATCAGATCTATGAGAAGAAATTTCATTTTATTAGCTGAAGATAAAATTACTAAAGAAAAGTTGCAAGGTGGTTTGGGAATTAGATCTCACTCACAATAAGTACTACCCCAAGGACTGATCTTGTTTGGACATTCTTATATACTCCATTAAGTCTTCATTTTATTCTGTCAAATATGGTGATGGAAAATAATGCATGTGCTCACTAAATTCCATCCTTCAAAAGAAAGGCACCTCTAAAATATGGACTCTAGTTGTTAGAGATGCTGATAAAATTAAGCATCCTAAAGATAGCCATAGAATCATATCTTACTTCTTAGATGGTCCAACTCTCGATAATGAATGCTTAAGCTCTTTGACTGGCCCCTTTTTTGTCCATGAAGCAACTTGTGGCGAAAGCTTGAATACTGCATTTGACTAGAAAGGATTTTTTCAAAGTGTTCCGGTATTGATGGGCTTTCTAAGGAACTTCAAAATGAATGGGTGTTGATTAGGAAGAGATTTAGGAGCATTATTCCTACAAATTCATATAGGGCTGACATTTTAACTTGGAGAAAAATTAGTTCTACAAGGATGTATTTAGTTGATGTAATTTTCTTCTTCTCCAAGAAGGGTAACCTCTTAAAAGTCCTCTAGTCAAAGACTTAAAAAAGTTTCAGCATTACCTCTAAAGTTGCATGTCTCAGTGGCTTTTCAATCAGAACAAAGTTCTCACCAATGAAAAAGGGGCATTTTGGGACCTAATATTTGATTTAGATGCTACAACACCTATGAAACCCAACCTCACCTATAGTGTCTGCCCTCATTACATCTTTTTTGGACATTTTTGTTGTTATTATCAAACTATGTTAGACTAGCTTTATGTTGATGGATTAGCGGTATTGTTTTGAGACTATCAGACATTATGTTATGGATTCAATTGATATATGATGAGATCATTTAGACTTTACATTTCATGTATGCATGATGATCATTACATTGCTTTCAATTATTGTTGATGATTAGTTAGATCATTTATTATCTCATGTGTTTTATTATGGATACTTACCCCATACTTGCATGTGTATGGTGTGCGTGTTTGCTCATATTGTATGGCGTTTTTGATATGGTTAAGGAAGGGAGTCGTAGTCACCTGCTAGTCGGGATCTACACGATGCACCACTTCCTGCCATTGTCTATTTAGCTTAGCATTAAATATATTGTATGTACATGCATGGTTTTTCTATAGGTTGCAGGTAGCGGGTATCAACTTCCTTGAATTGCCAGGATGAATGTACCCTATTACACTATCTCAATGATAAGAGAAGGGAGATAAATTCTCAAGTCCAAATCCCAAACCCTTAAACCAATTGTCCTAGTGAGGTAGGACAAGTATCTGGATATTTTACCCACCGAATGTGTCAGATAACATATTTCATGATTTTTAACCCTTTACACTGATTTTGTGTGAATTATTCTATGATGGTTTTTCATATTTTATCTTGGAGGTCTATGGTGAATTTTCTATTAATTAAGTCTTAATAAATAGATTTAATTAATTAATTAATTAATTGGAGAAAATTATTATAATATCATGATCTTTGATATTTTGATTATAATTAATTAAATCAAAATTAATTGAGGAAAAATAATTAAATAAAAGAAAATTAGAAATTAAATTAATAATAAATATAAAATTAAAATAAAGTAATAAATAAATAATAATAATAAAAGTTATAAAAATTTAAATAGAAGTTATATAAAAAGTAAATTAGAGTTATAAGCTTGCCTAGGAGTTAAGGCACCTTTTTATTTCTCATATGTCAACAACACGGGGGTTAGTGCATCAATTAAGCACATGGTGTCTACAACCTTATGACTTGTCTAGAAGGTTGGAAAAGACACATGCTTAGTTGGTGACACCTTCTAGCTATTTCTAGAGACAGTCTAGGTGTTTCCTGAGAGCTCTTTATATTTAGGCATTCCTAGAAGCTTAGACATAGCGTTTGGAGAGCATTTGGAGCATTGGAGGACTCGGGAAATCTGAAGAAGGGAGGAGCTTGCTTTGCGAGTTTCCTAAGGAAGAGCGAATTAGCATCAGAATCTGAGTAGATTCTTGTGATTTTACTTATGCTATTTCTGCATCTTGCATTCATTGTCTTCTTCGTGTCTTCCATATGTCTTCTAAGGTTTTTCCTATTTAAATTGTATGCATTCTCAATATGGGTAGTTAAAGTTTATTTGAGAATCTTATTTGCATAAATCTGAAAAGAACATGGGGCTAGGGTTTAAATTGTAGCCAAAACCATTAGATGTATTATTGGATAAATTTGAGATCAAAAGTTTATAGGAAAATTCTGAAAAATGAAATTTTTAAGTAAATTGTGTGTATATATATATATATATGTTTATATTTTTGAATCTGCATACATACATACATATATATATATATATATATATATATATATTCCTTTCTATATGTTGTGATATTTGATAAAACTCTATATGTATATATATATATATATACATATATATTTATTTAATTAAAAGTTGAATGAATTTTCGTAGTGAAATCTCATTAAAATTGCATCGCGATTTGTATTCGCGCATGATAACGTTTATTAAAAAATGTTATGAAAAAAAAATTAAAATTTGGAATGGGGTGAGAGGGACTTATTTCCCCACACCCACCGATGGCTATGACCACACGGACTGTGGTACTGCAGAGTACCTACGATCTGCGGTGTACCTGCGATCCACAGGATGCATATATAATTGTGACTGGTGATTATTAAACTCGCTGTGTGTAATGTGCAGTTGTCATATGTTTTGTTAATTCAATTTTTTATATAATTCATTTTTATAAAATGATAATTATATATGTATATGTATTTATATATATGTATATATAAGTATATACATTATTAATAATAAATAATTAATATATTGATAGATAATTGGAATTTAAAGAGTAATTCTTTAATAAAAAATTATTTTATAATGTTGAGCAATATAGGTTCAATTTAATCTTTTTAATTTGGAAAGATGAATATGAAAATAATTTCAATTATTATTTTGAAAATGATGGGGGTCATTATCATCAAAATGTGTATATAAAAGACATTCAGAACATTAGAAAATTGATTTTAAGAGTTAGAGGGAAAAACCATTATCAGTCAATACAATACATGGGTTGGGAAAAACATACAAAATGGTCCTCCATTCATTCTCCAAACTTGGAAACATGAACTGAGACCTATAAATTTAATTCAAGTATGTAAATTTAGCAAAACCAGAACATGTGTTTGCATTGTGTATTCTTTATGCTATTGTTTTGGGTTTTGGGTTGACTAGTGTTGACCAGTTATAGGATGTCTACCAGAGGCTTGGGGGTTATGTGATTGTGATGTCATGATGATGTTTTAATCTTGATCTTTATAAACTCAACCATGGTTATGTGATGGAATGCTCTATGTAATGTTTGTAATTACTGATTGGTATAGTTGAGATTCTTATGTATGAGACACTTGACTTAACCATTTTTGGTTCATCGATTAGTTATCCTTGGTTTATGTTCTAGTCACCTGGATGGGACTGAAATGTGGATTTATTCTTCATGATTTCATGTTGTGACATGTTTTTACTCAACCATTTTGGAGTCTTTGATCAGTATGATTGAGATATATTTTGGTTATTGAGAACCAATGGATACTTTTGATTATCAGTGATACTTCAGTTGCCAATAGAGAGCTGTTGTGATCATGATTTTCTATGGATGCTTGCTCATGGAGATTTGATGCTTTTATGCATATTTGATGATTTTATTATGGATTATTATTTGTGATTTTGAGAGTTATGATTCCATGAGCTTAGGCTAGGATATCTACAGGTAGTGTCGGGAAGTGGCTTGCAATGGGGGCTGAGGCCTTAAGAGGCTGCCAGGGCAACTCATTGTAAGTTGGTTAATAAGTGAAAACATTCACACCTAATACTAACTGAATGAACCTAAAAAGATAATTGTTTTGTTCTCGCCCATGCCTTGAGTGCTTGTAAAAACTAGGATGGGAGTAGAGAGAACACATGGTTGCGACCTTGCATTCCATAGTATGCTTTGTCAATATGAGAGGATACTAGTGGCCGCATGAGGATTAGTATGGACCCATGGAATTTAGCTAACTACCAAGGTAACTTGTGCATGATATATGCGATGACACTTACCCACTTGCATAGTACATTCATACATGTCTTTGTGTGCCTCTAGGATTAGATGTTAGTTTTGTGTGATGGAACATTTGAGTTAGTATACTTTTAGGATTCCTGGACTTATAGAGATTTATGCTATGTGATTTTGGATAGCCTATTTGGGACTAGAGATTATCTCCTCAGGACGGTGGGAGTGGACCACTTAGGTACCACATTGTTAGGTGGTAGTGTTTTTCCACTCTTATCATTTGAGATTCATTGAGACATTGTGGTTGATGCATCCTTCATGATGGTGGATATGTATCCTTTCATTGATGATTAGCATATGTTAGATGATGTTATCTTATGCTTTTATTTTCATGTTAGATTACTTTCTGTATATGATGTAGTATATGTTAGGAGTGACATTCCTACTATGTTAATATCGATGATCTCTTTGATAATTTGGAATGTTACACACGAAGGGATGGAAAGGTCCCACGATGGTCTAATGATGCTATTAACGGTTGGGAGGAACCGTGCACTTAGTTTATTATGCTTGATCTTTATGATGGATGTTTATATCTTCTATGATGATGTATCATGTGTATCATGTGATTATCTTTACTTTGATGTATCATGGATTAGAATAGGATGATGTACCTTATTTCACATATGTATATTCTTGTAATATTTTCATACCCTATGACATGTATAGTGAATGATTGAGCATTTGGAATGAAATGTATAAACATTGGACTTATCATTATTATTTTATGTGGTTGTTATATTTGATGGATTCAATAATGTTATCTAGCGTAGATGTAATTCAACATTAAGGGATCCTTAAAGAATGTAATCTATGATCAATGTTATGTTTACTTTTAGATGGACATTGCTATTGCTTCCGTTATGGTGCATAAGTTATATGTGGTATTTACTTTCATATTTTTTTAAAAAAAAAATTCTACCAAACTTAGTGAAATTTTAGGTTAATTCTTTGGATCCCTTGGCGGGGCATTACGTCACCTTCTCTTTGACAAAAAGAAAGTGTTTTCTAGTTAGATTTCTCTCTCTCAATTTTGGTGTCTACTTTCAAACAAAATTGAAATTAGAATTCTGCACTTGGCAATAAAATTTAATTTTGTATGTAGCAAGTCCCTTATTAATTTTTTGTACTCTCCCTTACCTGTCTTTTGGTCCATTTGGATTGACAAGAACCAAATAATTTTTGTAGACACGGCTACCCTGAAGAACACCTTGATACAAAATATTTAGCAGGCTATGATGGAAAATGTCAAAGCTTATCTTGAGAAAAAATGAACTCTAACTGAGCTATTTAATGTGGAAATTCATTTTCTCAAGGAATGAAACCTTATGAAATTCATCAGCTACTCATCGATAGGTTTTCTTTGTCTAAAAATTCATTTCAGATATCCTTCTTTCTTTTTTTAGTGGTGCCTTGAAAGCCAAACTTAATATTTGTGCTACTAATTGTGTGGTTTGGTCTAAACCTCCTTTAAAGCTATCAGAATTCAACATAAAGCTTGAGCAAGCATCCAACAACATTGCTGAATTTATAATCTGGAAGTTTGGCCTTCCTTTTGAAATTAAAAAATTTAAAGAATCTTTAACATTTATGGAGATTCTAAGTTGGTAATCCAATTTCTTTTGGGAAAATATGTAGTCAAATTTGTATAGCTTCATATTGTGTTTAATCTAATTTTAAGATTATTTAGAATTTTGATCAGATTAGCCAGCAGTTTATTCCTCAAAAAAAGTAACTCTTGTTGATAGAAAGGCCAATGAAATCACCCTGCATAAGACATTTTCAAAGCTGAGGAGCTGTCAATCCTGATTGCCCCTAGGCACTTCATTGGATCTACTAGACCATCCTTGGTGTAATTTCTTTGTCAACGTCTATTATATTTTTTTAACATCTTCTTGTGATTAAATAAAGACTTCCCTTTATGAAAAAAAAAGGTGTTAAAACTAATTTTAAGAATGAGAATTAGAAAAGTACAACTCTTTGTCTTTCAAACTATATTATTTTCAATTTAATGAAAGATTGCATCCTGACATATTTGAACTGAAACCTTAGTAACCTACCTTAACAAATGTCATTAAAAATATTTTCTATGTATCCAAAGAAGCTTTAACTACTACTTTCCTCAATATGATGATCTAGTTTTTGTCCTTTCCATGTTCTCTATGAATGGATTCAAACTAGCAAGAAAAAAAATTGTGTAGAAAAAGATAAAAATGGCCTACACAAGGTTGAAAATGATACATGAGCAGAAAGCTATTATAAATTGTATCGTGGTAATAACAAATCAAAAGAATGCACATTAATCAAGTGCAAAACAATCAATTCTGGTAATGTTAAGAGAGTAAAATGCAGATTATTAATTCATGGAAAATCCTTCACAAACTTCCATCATGTCTTAAAAGTTAAAAAATAGCCAAAACTTGAGAACATAAAACTGAAATATCATGTGTATCCGGTGGTGAACAGATCTACTATTGTGGGTAGCATACCATAAAATGAATATAAAGGGTTTCACCCAAATATTGAATTTAATATTTGCATAATACCAACATTGCAAATAGAAAAACACATGAGATCTAGTATAGGTCCGTAAGAAAATTTATTACCCATGTGAAGGGCATATCTAGATATCAGAACAATAGGAAAACCCAGCTTCTTACAGAGAAACTAAACCCAAATATTTCTTTTCTTTCCTAACATCAAACTAAGTGCATCATTGCCAAGGCAATATGAACTAGGTTGCGTCTCTAAGACATTGATTGGTGCAACCTTCTGGTTGTGATGGGTGGGAGGATAAAGGCATTTGATTTGCCTGATTTATCTCATTCACAATTTGAAGACTAAATAGGGATCAGCTTTCTCGTGCTACATAGAGGAAAGTTCTTATTACACCTATGCCCCTCACTTAGCCTCGTCTGATTACCCTGTGAATCCTTCACTTTTCCTTGTTTGATTAGTGTTGAATCCCTTACTCTGCCTCTTCATGAATCAAACACAGAACCATGGAAGAAAAGAATTAGGGCATATAAAATAAAAATTGGGAGTCTAATACAAATAGCTAGATCAAGGCCTTGCATGATGATCCTTCTCGCCACTTTGATAATTTCAATAGATCAAGCCTCGGTCCTTGCCTTTGGAGAAGTAGTAGACATTGAGTTCCTGCGGAAGAATCATGAGTTTTGAGCAGTTGTGAACTAAGGATTATAATAATGAAAGCTTTATTAAACTCAAAAAGTGCTTTTGTCTTTACTCAAGAACAATTATAAATTAAAATATATAATTTAATTAATTAAAATGTGTTTAAGACAAAAATAAGATTTTGTCTTTATTTATCGTTGTAAATAGCTATGTCGCGTAGTAGTGACACCAAAATTGGTCATATTTCCTATCAAGTAGGATTGTAACCCAAGATTGAAGAGCATGTATGCTATAGTGAAAACCATTTCTCCAGTGTTCTTAGCATGGAGATCTCCATACCCAACAGGGCTTAAGGTTGTTATAGACTAATAAATGGAGGAGACATATGCAGTCCAGAGGCTTTCCTTCTTGAAGTTTGGGTATGTATTACCAATCTAGGTGTTTTTGGGGTTAGGATACCACTGTGCCTGTAGGTAGTAGAAACACCCACCACAATGGACAACAAAAGAGTCACCTAGAGCATCACAATCCCTTATAGTCATCCTTGTTTTAAGATGCAATGGAATCAAGAAATCAAATATCAATCATAGAGATTTATTGACTCCTTACAAAAATAAGCTTTATGCATCTTGTTTAGGAGTAATTCAAGTGCATTTCTTTCTCTAACCTACATCTCAGCAAAGAATTTTCCTAAGTTTTTTGTAGTGATCTTCAGGTGAACTTTTAGTTATTCAAAACCTTTCCAATTAATAGCTAATGCCTTAATAGACTTGAATTGTATTTTTAATTTAGGAGATTACTGCAACAAGTTTTGGATCTTAAAAAGAAAAAATGGAACTAATTGAATTTTGAAAGACATCAAACTTGGGCTTAGCAAGCTTGTTTTTGAGTGACCCACTCCTGGTACCCCAAACAATGAAGCTTTTGAGGCACCAGATCTCTAACCAATTACTGCATTCATCTCAGTTTTGATGTCCTATGCCATTGTATATCCTCCAATACATCAATATCCTTGCAAAAGGGCCTAATTATATAATTATATATAAAAGTTAATAGAATTGAAAAAGAAAAGCATTTACACACCTAACAGGCTATGGGCAGCTGTTGATTACACACTTGGACCTGCTGGAGAGCAACAAATTTTTTACCTCTAGTGCTATGTAAAACTTTCCTATACATGCAACATGCAAAATAACAAGGAACTAATGCCATATATACATGGTGAGAAATACAATTTGGAAAGAAAACTCTAATCCAAATGTATAATCATGAAGCAAAAGTTTCAGCTCAAATGCAAAACCATTATACTAGAACCAAATACTAAAATTCAATTCACACTTTCCAGTTGTAAATACATGAATTAGTGTAAGTTTGACATAGGAGTTTGTGCTGAGAATTTATATACCCTGAAGGCTACCTAGGCATGTTTGTTACCTTTAGCATTGTTGTCTAGTTTGCACACAATAACTACCCAACATTATCTCCAAATATCTGTGAAATCAATGTACCAGCAACCATACAATTGTCTATTAATGATGATTTACAAAATGAAGTCACACATTTTATGTGTTTAAATTAGTACCATTTTTCATACTACGCACTAGTTTGATAAGTATTTAAATAGGTGCATAAACTAATCAAACACCTTAAGGGATCCATCATCCATGGAATCTCTCAGATGAGGTAGCTTTAGTTGTTCCTCATACATTTTTGTCGCAATGGCATTTGCTATCCTTGGGTTCTGCTAGAGGAGAGGATCATTACCAACCAACCCATTAGCAGAGCCATTTAATAAACCTTCTATGCATTGTTGTTGTTATTGTGCTTGCCTCTACAAAATTTGCAATTGCTGCATTCGCATCAATTTCTGCCCCTCTACAATGTGGCTACGAATAAATGTCGCCTCTTCACAAAAACTTTAACTGGAAAATTTTAGGGAATCCATTCGCAAATTAATACTTAAACCCTTAACCATCCTCTAGCTCCTTTGTGTGCTCGATCAAATGATTTTTTTATTTTAAAGTCAAAGCCCATGTTGGTCAAAATTTTGACCAACATGTTGGTGTTCGTTGAAATTTTGACCAACATGGGTTAGATTTTTAAAAAAGAGAAAAATTTCCTTCTACAATCTGACCAACCTAAAACTTTTTAATTGATGGTTAAAAATTTTGGTAGAAAAATGAGATCAAATGTAGTAGTGCAGTTAAACACTTTTGGCAAATCTGAGCCATCTTAAAATCATACACAGTGGGAATTATTTGAAACTAAAGTAAAAGGTCGGTTGCTATCTTGTTATCTCCAGGAGGATTTCATTTAACTTGATTAAGTAGATGAGTGTATCTAGATCTAACAAAACCATGTAGTCTAGAGGAACCTAATTTTTCAACAGAGATTGTATTTTGAACACTGTGGACTTAATAGCAGGAAGAGTTACAATTTTCAATATAAGAACTTACATGATGTCTTCTCATGGAATGCAATGATTACAAGATATTTATGAAATGGATTAGTTGAAGGGATCTATAAAAATTCAATAAAATGAAACTGAAATGTGTAGACATAGATTCTACAACTTATGCTAAACTTCCTTGTTCTTGTACTAAAATAAGATCTTTAGAATAGTGCACAAGTATACATCAAAGTTTCAAACCAAGTTTCCTTTTGTGCCAAAATAAGATCTTTTAGCAAGTTTCTAGTTGTTGCACTATGGGTGATAGGCACAAAACATAAATCTAGGGCCAAGTTAATCAATTTACTTAGTTAAAATGATGGAATGGTGGCTATGGTTAATCACTATCCTAATGGATAACAGTTAGAAAACCTGTGAAACACAAAAAACTTTGTACAAACAAAAGAAGATTCAGTGGTATCCAACACACCATTTAGTAACAACTTACAACTACTTAGCGATCACAACTACTCTTTGAAATAGACAGGCCTCAACAGGGAGCCACTCTTATTGAGAAATAAAAGGGTTTAATTCAATTGTTTGAAGGGTAGAAGTATATTTCATTCAATTAGTAGAGAACCTAGGGGATTGGGTATGAAAAGCTCTCTCAGTTTTGGAGATTGGGGCACAATTTGGGATAAGGTAAAGGTTTAGTACAAGATATAGGAAATGACTATTTCATATTTAAAAAATATATTAAAAAAACTTAAAATTTCCATTTTAAAATATAACTAAACGAAAAAATCTTGAACAACCTAAAAGAATATGAATTTTTTTAATGTAATACTAAACAGTATATGAGATGCATAGTAATAATCCACTAGATATATAATTTTTCTAATAGTTATAACATGTATTAGGATTTGTGTTGCATTAACTGAAGTTACATAACAAGTAGTCAAAAGCATGAGTTAAGAAATGCCAAAAAAGAAAAAGAAAAATGTTTGTACATACTCCATGAATTTATCAAGTAACAAGCTCCAATATTTTAGAATCATCGAATGGGTATCCAAGAATCTTCTCTTGAAAATTAGAATCATTAGACTAAATTGCGCCCTACAAAAAAAACCCAATCATTATTGACTGCACAACCTAGTCTTCCTAATAATGATGAAATAGAAAATCAATGATAGTTTTCTATCCATGTGCAATAAAAAATGTGAACCATGACTAGATAGAGTTCATGAAATGAAAAGAACAATGGGTTACTCAAAGGTAAGAGTGCAACATGCTTGAATGAAGTTCACAATAATAAACATAAAGATCATAGTATCTAATAAAAGACTATGACAATGAAAGCTTATATAGCAGATGTAGAAGGCACAAAGGTTAAAAGTTACGTTGAAAAAAATATGTAAGAGACATAGAACTTCCAAAATGGAGGACTTAAGATGATGAAAAAGTACAACAACATTCACTGTGTTATTTATGCCATTCACTTGCTTTTTTATTTATTCCCAATTCGACGATGTTGTTTCAATCCCCTTTGTGCTATAGGTTGCTAAAGATCTATCTGTGAAGGACATCAATGCATTGGAGCAGCACGTAAAGAACTTGCTTTGCCCTTCAACGTCATTTTTCATCAATACCCTGTATGACCCATATAGGGAGGGTGCAGATTTTGTTCGTAGATACCCTTTCATTCTACACCATGGAAGTAGAAATAAGAATAAATAAGCACATAAAGAACTTGATTTGACCTTCAATGCCATTTTTCTTCAATATCCTGTACGATCCATACAGGGAGGGTGCATATTTTGTTCACAAATACCATTTCAATCTGTGCCATGGAAGCAGAAATAAGCATACAAGTCTTTCCGCCATAACTATGAATTAGGGCATGAAATAGAAAAGTTTTTCTGTGAAAATTGAGTGATGTGATCAACCATGTAGAGAAGATTTCCAACTGGCTTATTACACCCATCTTCCACACCTGCCTGTACATATTACAAGTTTCAAAGCATGAATCACCATCATCATTGTTGTCTTAATAAAGAATGTAAACCAAAAATATTCAGTAGTTAAAACTAAGTCCTAAGAATTAAAATACTAAGTAGAAGATATTTTTCACAGCAACTCAAATTGTGATATTGCTATAAGGATTCATCTGTGTAATTTTTGAGTCAAACTCATTTACCCATGTTTCATTAGTAGTGATTCACACAAACCAATCTCTCATAAAAAAGAATGGAATTAAATTACTTTTTAAAATTAAATTAGGGTTAATAGCTTGAAATTAATGCAATCACAATCTAAATGTCCAATTTTTCCATTGAATTCAAAAAGATTCATTATTTTTACCAAGGCCCAAGTGTCATGAAACCGTAATGATACCACCAATGAAATACGATTAGGATGCAAGAAGCCATATTCTTTTCTAATTGCCAATAATTAATTGAGAAAAAAAAAGCATTAAGGCAAGTAATTAAAATATTTTAAGATATCAATGGTCTTGAGGAATATTAACATGACTTCTTGCATTCAGAATGGTTAGCAATTATTTAGGAGAAGAGACATGTCGCTTCAAAAGAGACATTGACTCTAGTAGGGATTAGTGAGCTTAAGTCCTCCACATAAATATATATAGCTCACCATTCAAGAATAGGGAGGATGAAAGGGGGAAATAAGGAAGATATGCAGACGATAGAAAAAAATAGACATTTTAAGTTCTAAAAGAAATATAGTTTATAAAACCATATAAAGGAGCATAGTCAGAACTCTTCAGCAGCAATATTTAATTGAACTTTGAACAAAGACAATCAAGACATACCTGGTACAGACATATACATCCCCCTCTTGTTTCCAGCTATCATTTACAATATATATTATTCTTATATCAATTCTTGTGGTATTATCACTGCCTAGATATTATTTAATAATCAATTAGTTTGTAACTATTATGTATAATTGGGTAGAGATGCATATGCCTATAATGTGTTTGTAAACCCCCATCATTATAGAACAAAGATGGTCTAAGGAAGAAAGATTATAAGGATTGAAGAAAGGGCAGGCATCATACTTTTTGATGAGACCTTACCTTCACCATGCTTTCTATTGTCGAGGTAGATATTTGTGTCTCCATCTCCAACTCCTACTCAATGTCCATTGGTGTCAACATGTCGACTGTTATCTCCTCCATTACCCACTTGCTTAATGCACAACTCTCCTTCAAATCTTTCTGAATTTAGTATGGTTGATACTTGCTCTATAAGCACTACTTTATAAGTTGGTTTAATAGAAGTATGCTCTTTAGCCAAAGTTTTCATTTGAACTTCCATTTCTTTCTTTGATTCCTCCCACCATTCCATCATTGCCTGATGATTCAGCCATACAAAGCACAAACTATTCAAGATTCAGCAAGGATGAACCCTAGATGGCACATACGCTTTTAGTCTATGCCATGGAAGTAGAAATAAGCATAAATAAGCACATAAAGAGCTTGTTTTTCCCTTTAGTGCCATTTTTCTTCAATATCCTGTACGATCCATATAGGGAGGGTGCAGATTTTATTCGCAGATACCATTTTAATCTGCGCCATGGAAGCAGAAATAAGCATACAAGTCTTTCCTCCATAACAATGAATCAAGGTGTGAAATAGAAAAATTTTCATTTTAACATAATGAAGCCCATGTTGGCCAAAAATTTGACCAACACAGGCATGGATTTTTTTAAAATGATATTTTTCCTTGCCTATTTCAACCAATTTGACCCCATTTGAATAGATGGTAAAAAATTTTGGTCTAAAAATGGGTCAAATGTACTAGTGTTATGCCACTTTGATAATAATCAAACACAATAATCCTAATTATCTTTGGTCCACATTGATTTTATGTTTTAAATAATGTCTACATTATTTTAATATGTCATAGGCCTATGTGATTGTTGATAAATGTCTGAACAATAAAAAAATGGTTTTTGATAATTTCTTTTAAAATGATTAACAAGTTGTTGTTGTATGTTATTTGAAATTATTAAAAAGATGCTTTGCGTCAAATAATAATGATCACTGGGGACTACATGTTGGAGATAACAATGGGAAAGTAAGTTCTAAGTGTGTGTGTGTGGGGGGGGGGGGGGGGGGGGGGGGGGGGGCGGGGTGGGGGGAAGAGTGGGGTGAACCAACACTTCAAACTGTTACCTCTAAAACATTTCAAAATCATCCATCTCATAACTCAACATATAAGAGGAAATATGTAAGCATGCATTACATCCATATAAAAAAGTTAATTAACATACAACACAATAGATTTTGGTTACCCAAGAACCCTCCAAGGAGAAGGTAAAACTGGGGGGGATCACACCTATAAATCTTCTCTACTGGAGTAATAAAGTGTTGACAATTAGCTAATAAAGATATGTAATTATTATCATTTATAGCCACATATGATGTACATTCTTATAGGAAACCTCATAAATAAAGATATTTAGGTTTTGGTAGATAGAAAATTGTCTAAGTGTGAATTTGGTATACATCACTCTATTATTTTATTTGTAACTTGTTACTAATGTCATATTATAACTAGAAAAGTTAGATGGAGATAGTATACATGTTGATGATGATGTATATAACATTAGAAGTCAACATGGATTGTACAGAACAAAGATATTCATATTTAAGAAAAAAAAGATAGCAAAATTAAAGGAAATGAATTTTTTTATAGAAAATAATTAGTTGTCCAATTAGGGTCGACATCCAAGATGTTTACTCTATGTTGGAAAAGTGTATTTTGGTCTTAGCTAATCTAGCAAAAAATTATGAAAATGCATGGTATTTATGCAAAGGACATCTTGCAATAAGATGTGTGTGCACTATCTTGGAATTGTGTTGAATAATTGTATGCAAATTTTATAGAAATCATATATGTGAAGTTTGTGAAGCTATTTTGTTATCTAAGATCAAATTGAGAAGAAATAGATGTTCTAGAAGTCTAATTACTTATTTGGGCGGTGAGCTCTTCCTGTAATTGGAAGTACATGTTTGGGTAGTGGGCTCATCTTGCATCTATTGTACCACAACTCCTAACAGGGTTGGTACAACTCTTAATAGGGTTGGAATTTTGTAATAGGGATAGAAAGTCTCCTAATAGAGACTCCATATACTAAATTTTCTCATTGACTCCTATTAGGGTTCATCCTCTAACCAGGAACTTATATATCAATATATTATATAGTGGTTATCATCCCCACTAGGGTTTTCCCTTGGCTAGGGTTCCCTAGTTATAAAAATATGGTGTTATAAGTTATCTTTGTGCATTTTTGGTATTACAGTTCAACATTACTTTTTAACTTTTTTTATATATGGTTTAAAGTAAAAAATAATATCCAATTGGTGACTAAAGTTTGTAGATGACTAATTCACCCCCTATTCAGTAATCCTTATTTCTAACAATTGGTATCAAAGTCTAGTTACTCAAAAGAGGCTTAATAGCTTGTGTAAGATTCCTATGGATATGGAACAATAGATGAAGAACTTTGAAGAAAAAATTGAATGAATTAATCTCCTTACTAAAGAAAGAGACAAGCTAAAGGACAAATATGAAGACTCCAAAATATAAATTGGACAATTGAAAGTCTCAAATCCAAGCCTAAATGTACTAACTCTAAAGCTAGTGATGATGATTATTCAAAGCTGAAGATAGATTACAAGACCTTGAAGCATGAATCAAATATTATGAATATGAAGTTAACTTTGAGGAGTGATCCTAGAAAAATTGAAACTAATTTGAAGATTGAGAATATAGATCTTAGAGCAAGTCTAGCAAAGAAGACATTTGAGCTTGAAAAATTAAAAGAAGATAATTAAGAACTTCAAAAATATAATACTATTGTAAAAAGTGAACTAACATAGTGCAAGCAACAACTTGAGAAGCTTTATTCTAGTAGAGAAAAGCTTGATGAGTCAATGTCAATACAGAGACCTACTTATGATAAGACAGGTCTTGGTTATCAAATTAACATGTATGCAAAGAAAATTGATATTAGATTAGATCTAAAAGAAAAAGATAAATCCAATGACAAGATTGAATCTAGTCAATCTTTTGATAATCCTAAAGAAGTTGGACAAGACAAGGAAGTTGAGGTATTGAATGAACCAAAGAAAGTGGAATCTCCTAAGGAAACTAGGTATGAATTTAGAGGTAAGTGTTTTTCATGTAATGAAATAGGTCATATGAAAAGAGATTGTAAAAACAAGTCATTTAATCATGCTACATATTTTTATTGTCATAATTTTCATGGTATGGCTCATAAAGAAACTGATTGTAAGAATCCTAAATATGATAATGATAGAAGGAATAGTAGAATGTCTAGGAATACTAACCCTATAGATAGAAGAAGATGTAAAGAAAGGACATCAAGAGAAGGAAGACCTTATGAAGAAAGAAAATAACTCATGTGTTATAAGTGAAATAACTTTGGATACATAGATCTAAACTGTCATGCACCTAATTATTAGTAGAATCATAGAAGCAAAACACTAGTATGTCAGTTATGCAACCACTTTAGACATACAGAAAAATATTATAGAATCGACATAAACTTTGAAGATAGAAGGAACAATGGAAGAAACTTTAAAAAATAGAAGCAATGATGGAAGGAACATCATAAATGATAGAAGGAACCATGAGAGGAACTCTAGAACTAATAGAGACAATGAGGAACAACGAAATCTAATCAATGAACTTCGAGAAGAACTTAATGAGGCATTTGTAAAAGGATAAGGCATCTCAAAAGATAAGTTAGATGATGGTGAAATAGGAAGATCGAAGTTAGTAATCAACTTTGATTCAATTAAGTTGAATTAATCTTGTTTACAGTGAAAGAATTTGAAAAATTCATTCAAACATTGAATTGTGGGTAGTGAAGTTGGGAAAAGATGTATCAAGATAAGTTTAGATGGTATCTAAGCTCTCTTGTAATTTGGAGCTTACCCAAACTAGTTACAAAGGAATTAAGAGTTACTATTATTATAGATGAAGTTAATTCTGTAGTAGAAAATGAAAACTATGTTCTTACTAAGAATTTTGTGAAGCTAAGTTTTGTGGAGCATTATCATGATGGCATGAAGCTATAGTTAGGATCAGATAAATGGTCTTCAATAGTTATTTGATTACAAAATTAGATTGACATCTTTTTCATGTTTGCAAAATATGCAATTAATGGAAGTTCAAGTTGATGGAATAAATGGAGTAGAGACTTGATTTTCACTTCATTATGATTACATCAGAAGCAAAGAGCATTCAGAAGTGACTTGTCAAGGCAATTTTGAAGCAAACCCTATTTTTGAAAGACATATTTTATTATTTTTCTGCAAGAATTTATTTGATAAAAGTTTCTATTTGATAGAATCATCGATATGTTAGTAGTTCACAATGTTGAGAATGAGGAGAGACAAAAATTGAATATTGTTTCTATAAAACCCATAGAAGAAAGCCATGACTCAGCATTATCCACTACTCCAAAAAATGTAGTATATTAAGAGGATGTAGGAAGTTTGAATCTATTGGAAGTGAGTATATGAACAAGGAAATGGAATTAGTTTTGAATTACAATATGACTATGAAACCAAGATTCGAACACTTGAAGGAACTAGACCTATTCAAATATCTTTTCTACCATGAATTGGACACAAATGAGTGGACATGGTTCATACTAAGTAGAATACATGATGGAAAACTATGGGTGCAAGATAATGTAGTTGACATCTCAGCCTACCTTATTCATGATGTAACTGGTCTTTGTAACTAAGGAAGTATACCTATAGGTGAGAAAATGGTTAAGAAGAAAGTTTAGAGCTACACTAAGGTAGGATATAATGGAAAGCCATGGTGATCAGCACCATTAAGCAAGATGATGTAAGATTCCTGAGTAGAATCATTGCCAAATTCATCTATGTAGCCTACAAGATATGTGTTGAGAAGGAACAAGTAAATATTAGTGAAACTCTAAGAATTAAACTTCTAGAAACCCTAGAAAAGATTAAGAAGACTAAGAATGGTGTGTTTAGATTTAAGTCACTAATTAATCACATAGTCTTTCATGTGCTTAAAAGATTTTCATATTTATCAATCACAGAGATTATGAGAAGTGAGTGGTGTATAATGGAGAAGATCATAGAAGTGTGTAGAATACATCCAATAGATAAGATATTGGATAGTGGAAATTTGATTATGAAAACATTTCAGAATGAAATGAGTCAAAGATTCAAAATTGCACTTGCAATTGTAGATGTATTATCGAAGATATTTGTGTTATCGTTGACACATATTCTACTTATATTCAAGCAGTAGAACCTCAAAAAATATTTCTTGATCCCTTAGGTTATGTATTAAGTTTTCGAACAATAGTTGGATATATTGATTTACTATTGAAATCAGAGAAGGACCAAGCTAAATATAGATTTGGAACTTATGATGAGATTACCCAATCAGCTCATCAAGAATCCTTAGAGGAGGCATCTCACAAGAAGATAGAAACTATAGTGAAGAATGCTTTAACAGAAGTAGGTATGACTAAGATCATGTCACAAGCAATTAGGTAAACCATGAAGAAAGGTATACTGAATGTGAAACCTTTATTAATATCTACTATAGAAACATCTTCATAACATAGCATTCCTTATGTGGCAGTGTCATATTCAGACAAGTGAGCCAAAGAGAAAATCAGAGAGATTAGTGAAAGCTGTGACCACAAAGACTAAAAGGGTCAAGCAACAAGCCACTAGACCATGAAAATGACAAAAGACATTGTTGCCAATTGTTGAGTCTAGGGAAGAAGAAGAAGAAGAACATGAAGTCAAATAGACAAAGAAGTTAACAACTTCAAAGAAATTAGCAGGAAAAGCTCAGTAACCCTAGAAGTCAAAGATAGAAAAGATAAACTCATCTATTGCTAATGGAGGCAACTATGTTTAGATGAAAAAAATCTATGATATGTATAACAACTTTGAGAAAGATTTGATTGATATCTCTACTATGAGATTAATTATAGAAAATGATATAGAAGAGGACATAGATCATCACAAGTCTCTTATAAGAACAATATGCAAGAATGGTGAGAAAGAAGAAGTCAAGAGATTTTTCAACAATCTTGCACCTTACTTGAGAAACAAAATAAGACCATTTCTATTTATGGTGGGCAAGAAGGATAAGATAAGAAGAGAGACTAAAATAACTATAAGTTAGATGATGACAGAGTCCACTGTAGCATCTTCACCAGCATCGAGTACCTCAGAAATGTCAGTGAGAGGTGACACAATGGAGATAGATCAGACCAATGTTAGCATTCATATTGATCATACAAACCCATTTAAAGGTTTTGAACAAAATGATCCTCACACTGAAGATATTGAAGATATTCTGAGATAAATTAAAGAGGAGTAGAGGTTACTAGATGTTAGTAAACAATTTTTCCCATATGATTTTTATATGTAAAATAGAGAAAAATGCATACCAACAAATGAATTCCTATACAGGGCTAAAGAATTCTCTATTTAAAGTTATTTCAATAAAACAAGTGCATCTACCTTTATTGCAAACAAAGAATTTTTTGATCTTTAAACTCAACAGAAAGATCTTTTTAGAATACAATCTGCTAACAATGTTGAATCCACTTATTCTATCTCATCAATATGAAACAAAATTTTATGCTAAAGAACAACTCAATTTTAATTATCAAGATTATCCACATAACTAAAAATTAAACAATCAAGTAGGTACATTTAATAAAACTAACTTCTCATAGCATCCCAAGTTTTGAATTGACAACATCAGAATCAATAACAAACATAGCTACAAGATTTTTTCATAAATAGTATCTTTAGAAATACTAATTTAAACAGGCAGCTACTAGTATCTACTTACAAAGCCTTTAACCAAAATCAAACTGCAGAGTTCTAAAATGCTACTTCTAAAACTTGAAATTAAACCACAAACAAAACTAGTTTTGTCTATCGATCTACTAAAGATTAACCCTATGCCATACTAGTTATTACATATTTATAGGCATGGGGTTGGACAGTTGCCAAAATTACCCCACTAGGAGTAAGATAGTCTCTTGGTTAACATAATTGTTAACCAAAAAGAAAGAAAAGTAAAATGACAAAACAAAAAAAAAGAACAACTAAGCAACTATGCATAATTGCTTCTTTTAATTAGGTAGCACCATCTCCATTAGCCATGTTTCTTGCCACCTTCCACATTTTATAGGCAGTCAAAAAGGTTGAGATGATGAATTGATGTGGTAGACTAATGTAGGCAAACCACTGCTTCCAGATTTCCTTTTCTTTATTCAACTCAGCTATTCTCTCTTCATGTAGTTCTAAGTACTTTAGATTAATGATTAGCATGGCTTTAATATGTGCTACATTAGAAAAATGTTGCTTAGTTGGTGTCTTCTTGCCCTAAAGTTCTTGGAACTTTTTTTGAACCTCCCTAATTATCTCTTCAGATTAGGCAATAGAGTCATCTTCCTTACCTATGAACTATTTGACAAACCACTTAAGGTCACCTTCAATTATCTTGTATATGACCTTAAGTTCTTGCAATGTTTCTTTAATTTCAGTCACCCCTTAATTTTAGTCACCGCTTGTATTAGTTTTTTATTTCGCCATTCAATGTAGTCCTTGACAACATACAAGGTTTTTTCATCTAAACCTACCACAGGACATTCAGTCTGGAAATTCTGCAATCTGAATTCTTGGACATCTTCTAACCACATCACTACCTTTGCCCAATTATTTCTCTCCTTCTCATATCCCTCATTGCTCATTTCCACCTATTTAGAAATGGTTAATATTTCTTTCAAAGCCTTATCTCAGTGACCTATATGTTTCACGGTGTCATCTAGGATGCCTTGTACCCATTCTCCTTCTATTTTTGCAACTACTTTACATTTGTGCAGGTTCTCAAGAGATTGTTGGTTACTTGTAGAGGACACATTGACAATCACTGGCATCTCGTTGATTGGTTTTGCTTCAAGATGAAGGATAGCATTAATATATTGCACCATGTTCTTGATAGTTTCCTTCATTTCTTGTTTGTCCTATCCATCTTTCCATACTCTGTTTGTAATCTTTTTAGTAGAGGCTTTGAAGAATTCCATATCCACTTCATGGTTTTGTTTTCCTAGATAAAATTTTGTTATCTGGTAGTCTTGAGGAGACAGGGACTCACATGAGCTTCCATCGAGTGGTGTAGCTATCTTAGTTGACCAATGTCTAGAATTTTTATCAAACTTGATCCTTGCTTTAATCCTTGTCTTCTTTACCTTGGGTGTTTTTCCTAGACACTTACTGACTAAATCAGTGATTGTCATGGAAAGAGGAACCATGCTCCTCTTGTTCTCCATAGAAGTTTCCAACCATTTAGGTGTGACCAATTCTTTGTCTATAGTAGGGGAGAATTTGGCTAAGGCAAGATTGCTTTCTTGGCCCTCAGTATTAACTAGTAAGTTTTGAGATTCAGGTATACTGTCTACCATAGGCAGTTCTTCTAAAAACTCAAGATCAACTATTATGGTACGCTTGCTTTTGATGGTTGATGCCTTCCTCATGCTTGAATGGGTCACCTGATTTATTTTAGGAGTACTCTCTTGAACTTGAAGTTGAAGTGGCTCTATAACTACTTCAACTTCAACTTCAACCAGACTTGCAATAGGATCAAAAATATCTTGATTAGTGATGTCTTTTTCCTTTTTGGGAGCCTTTTTACTTTTTCTTTTTGAAAACATCCTAGAAAGGTCAAAAGTGGTAACAGTTTTTAATATTATCCAATTTGCGGTTCTAGCTAGCACATCCTTAGTGCAAGAGAAAACATCTTCTTCTTCTCTCCTTCCCCAACCAATTTTAGGAATGGGCATGCACTCAATCTGGTCAATGTATAATGGATCAAGCACCTTTTTAGAATCCTTCTCCTTCAACCCACATGTATCAAGACCCATGTTAAACATAATGATTTTTTTAACAGGTAGGCATGACCATAGCCTTTTCCTTACTTCAAATTCATTAAGGCGATTCACCCAATAATCTTCCAACTATGAAGTGTGAACAAGAGAGACAACATTTTAAACATTGTTTCTAACAAAACCTATATAATCAAAATCTTCCCGAGGGAAGAAGGGTTTAAAGCACAAATGAGCCAATGATTCCTTTTCTAACATAACTTGCTTTAGGCTGGGGCATCTATAATGTCCAATTTCAATAGGGGAAAAATATAGAAGAAGACCTCTTAGGAATCTGAAAAGACTCTACCATAGAGATGAATTGTCTACATATTTCAGATAAAACTATAGAGTCTAAAAATAATGAGGTAAGTTCAATAGTTCACCAGAAAAGCCACCCATCCTGATATATGTGAACCTGGGAAATTGAATATAAGAGTAGCTAGAGATTCATACAACTTGCCTGGCTTATTGAGATAGCCTATCATTTTCATGACCTTGAAGTTAAAACACTAGCCTTCCTAGAAAGACCTCATTTACCCTTCTAAAATCCTTACATAATGCAGCCTCCTGAAGATCACTGTAATACTGGTAAATGGGCATTTCGTCAGTCCAAGATGCATGTGGGAGATTTTCCCATTCTTTAGATGCTGCTAGGATATAAATCAAATAGCAAGATAATAAAAATGGACTAGACTTGGTGACAGTTATTAAACCTTTGTGCAAACTCTTGGCAATTAGGTCAGCCCAGTCAATGAACTTACTTCCTTCAATAATCTTTTGGATGAAGAAATACATCCAAGACTCCTAATGAAATGTATGTTCATTTCCCTTAATCATATTTATTAGGAGTACAATGTCTACAACTTCCTTTATGAAATGCTCAATAGTTAAAGGTTTTGGCAACCTTGAACTCCCCTCTATAGGTTTCAAGAGCTAGGATTGGGCTACCTTATTATCGTAGCTACTTTTTCTTTTACCATATAGGCACTCTACTTCTTCAAATGTCCATGAATCATAAGCTCTTTGTGGGGAATTCTAAAGGCTGAGTAGACACTGGTTATATTAATCCTAACTATTACCTCCGCTAAAACTTTCTTGATGCACCTAGTGTCTAGGTCATAACAGTTTGCACACTTGATAACAAGTTCTGGGCATGTGATTGTAGCGTGAAAAGTGGTAGGTTCCAATAACCCACTATTAGCTAGTTTTTGATAAATGGGGCTCCACTGGGTGTTTCTATCTCTCTTAATGACATCAGTTAAATTTTTATTAACCAGAAATGTGTTCCAAATTTTAGGAAAAGAGCTAAGTAGACATGGCTTTTCGAACTTGGGCATTTTGGAACAAAATAACATCATGACTAACTATGAAAGATTGGATAGAAAAGATACAAATTGAAATATTTCAAAACAAAATGAGCACAAATCAAATTATAGAGGGTTATGGCAACACACTTATAGTTTCACAGAGCTACCACCTGCAATTTGTTATTCCTACTTGATGGCGCTAGGATTTCTTTACAAATGGAAAAATGAGTGGGAAAAAGGTAAAATGAATGCATTTAAGGGATGAATTACCAATGAAATTGTAGGAAAAATATGGAAAATAAAAGAAATAATTACTTATTCATGTGCCATGCATCGAAAAAGACCCTTTTAGTAATTTGTTTTAAATGCCCATCAAATTCGCACACCTATTAACACTCCATGTCATAATGAAATGACAAATTTGCCTTTTTGCGAAATCTTGATATATTTGGACATGTACCACCTTAAAGTTCTTATTTATTATCTTGTGTTCCATGGCAAGTGTTTTTATTGGGACCCACCTTGCTTTTTGACTCGAAGATTAGAAACCTACATGGAAACAAAGCGTCAGTATACCAAATTAACATCAAAGTTGAAGTTGAAGTTTGGGTGGATCGGCCTTCAACTTTAACTTCGAGATCACCAAGACTAACTTGAGATAGGAAGTGGACTTCAACGCATGGAAGATTGATGCGAGATCAAACTAGAAGTTGAATTTAGATGAAACTTTAGGTTCACCTTTAGGATTAAAAAAAGACTCAAAACTGAACCATCCTAGGACATGTGAAAAATATATGTGATAACAATTAGTTCCAACTTTGGAATGTGACTAGAAGGATCATGGATGAACTTGGGAACTTTAGCTTTGCAGAACAACTCAAAAAGAACAAAAAACACAACAAAAAGAATGGAGCAAGAAAAGAGAAAAACCAAAAAAGTGGTATTTACAATGAGATAGACAACAAACTCAAAATTGATACAGTTTGAGGTCCTACCCATTATAGGATAGGGGAAGATCATCTCCATTAAGGTATTGTAGCTTGAAGGCATTTGGACCTAGTTCTCAGATATTACAAATGGGCCTTTCCATAAACTCTCAAATTTGGTGTGGGCTCCTTTAGGTTCCTTCCTCTTGTCCCACAATAGTACTTGATCTCCTTTCATGAATCTTCGTGGCCTTTCCTTTCAGTTAAAATGTCTTTTGACCCTTGCTTGATGATATGTGATATGATCCACTAGCTCTCTTCTTTCTTCTTCTATTTTCTAGATGTACAATATTCTCTTTTCAATGGAAAACTGAAACATTTCATCTTCAATTGCTTTTTGCAAATTTAGTGTAGCTAGCTCCAAAGGCAAGGACAATTGTGCTTCAACTCCATACACTAGTTCAAAAGGTGTCATGTTGATGGCTCTTTTCAGAGAAGTTCTATCAGCCCAAACTGCTTCATATAACTTCTTGTGCCAATATTTTCCCTTTTCATCTACCAGCTTTTCCATAATATTCACTAGGTTTTTATTCATGGACTCTGCCTGTCCATTGCCTTGAGGGAAATAATCTGAAGCATGAGACAATTGGACACCATAATCATAACAATACAATTGAATTTCCCAGCATGAAAAATTCTATGCATTATCAGTCACTATTTTGTTGGGAATACTAAAATAGGTCAAAATATTTTCTATCAAGAACTTACACACTACTTGTGATGTTTTTGCTTTAATAGGAATTGCCTCAACCCATTTAGTAAAATAATCAGTAGTAGTAAGGATGTGTGTATGTCTTGCACTCAAATTTTGATTAATAGGCGCTATAAAATCCAATCCCCACTGTTGAAAGGGTTCTTGTATAGTCACAAGTTTTAGAGGGATAGCAGCTAGTTGTGGTTTCACAGTAAACAATTTACATTTCTCATAATTTATTACCTAATGATAGATAGCTTTAAACATACCTGGCCAATAGTATCCAGTTCTCAAATTTTTAAAAGTTGTCATTGTTGATGAAAAATGACCACTGTGGGCTCCATCATGGAAGGTTTTTAGTATTTTTTCCTATTGTTCAATGTCGACACACCTTAAAAACATACCATCCAAACCTCTTTTGTACATGATATCATCAATGATCACAAACTTGGCTGCCCTAAGTTGAAGAGTCCTTCGGTCCTTTCCTTTTAAATGATCAGGACATCTTCCATATGTTAAGAAATAAGCTATGTCAAAAAACCACTCATCTTTCAAGCCAACAAACAAACAATTGGGGTAAGGTTCTTCTTTTTCTCTTTCTACAATAAGTTTACACAACCCTTGCCCTCAAACCAATTTAGTTGGTCAGATATCTAGATCAAATTCTTTCACTTTTGCTACCCATATTTCTCAATTATTGACTGCTACATCTTGCTGTGTGAGGATACTCTTGACTATAGTGGATGACACATAAACTATAGAATGTGAATTCAAAATATAGTACCGAATGTATTTCACTACTTTGACAACAGCAAAGGCTTGTTTTTCAAATAAGAAGTAATTCAACTCATGTTTCTTCAATGGAACACTCATAAAAGAGATAGACATCTCTTCTCCTTGGGTCATTTTTTTGAAGCAATATCCCTAACATGGTATGTTCTGATGCATAGCAATACATTATAAAATCTTTTTTGAAATTAGGGTGAAAAAGTGTTGGAGCTTTAGCAATGGCCTCCTTTACCTCTTTGAATGCTTTAGATGATGGTTCATCCCATTTAAAAATTTTCTTTTCACTAAGCAATTTTGCCATAGGTTTGATGGTCTCTACAAAATTAGGTACAAATTTTCTCAGAAAATTGATCTGTCCAAAAAAGGATTTAACACCATTGCAATTGATAGGAAGGCATAGTTGTTGAATAGCTTTTACCCTCTCTAGGTCAATTTTGATTCCTTCTTTTGAGACCATGTGCCTGAGTAACTTTCCCTCTGCTACAACAAAAACTAATTTCTTAGGATTCAAAGAAATTCCACGTTCCCTACATTTTTTGAGCACCTTCCTTAGGTCCTTCAGGTGCTTCTTTTGCCTTCTTGAAAACACTATCATATCATCAAGATACACTGTGATGCACCTACCTAGTATGTTACCAAAAGTTGAATTCATAGCTCACTGAAAGGTGGCACTAGTATTTATTAAGCCAAAAGGCATTCTTTTGTAGGCAAAGGTGCCCCATGGTGTTGTAAATGTTGTTTTATATTGATCTTCTTCAGCAACTTCTATTTGATTATAACTTGAGAAACCATCTAGGAATGACATCATTTTTGAACCAACAACTATTATAATAATTTGATCCATTATTGGCAAAGCAAAGTTATCTTTCAAACTTGCTTGAGGTTTCTAAAATCAACACAAATCCTTATTTCTCCATTCTTTTTCCTTACTAGTACTATGTTGGCCACCTAGGTAGAATGGTGAATTAGAAAGATGATGCAAGCATTAAGCATTTTATCTATTTCTTCAAAAATTACATCAGAAACCTTTGGATTATACATTCTTAACTTTTTCCTAAAAGGAGTAGTATTGTGTTTTAGAGTGATGTGATGCTTGAATTGACCATTTCTAGAAGTCTTTAAGTCATCATAAGACCAGGGAAAGACATCTATATATTCTATAAGAAGCTTGATGAATCTTGATTTCTCACCTTCTTCACAATAGGTTCCCAAATTGATAATTTTGGGATTATGTTTATCTCCCAAATTCACCTTTTCATAATCAACATTTGAATCTTTTTTAGGTGATGAATTTTGAGCTAAGAAAGTATCTCACCTATCAAAGAGTTTTTCAAGCTCAACCAAGCCTTTTGGTATTGAATTTCCTTTTAATTGTAACACATCACTTTCATCAGTGAGATCAGGACAAAACTCTCTACATTCAGCATCTGAGCCTTCAAAATAGTTAGTAGAGAATTTTACAATACTTTGCAAAAAAGAATTAATGTGAGAATCATCTTTAAATACTTGCCATGAATTGTTGTTGTTAGGAACACTTGACGTATGAATGATCTCAATTAAATATTTATTATTTATGAAGTCTGGATGAGGGATCAGTAAAGAGGTTGATACTTCTAGGGAATCCACTTTATCATTAAGTTCTCTAGGAATCGCTTCAATTGCAAAGGCTTCAAAATCCTCAATCTCATCCCAGACATGATTCCTGTAATGTTTTAATCGTTGATTCTTTACTAAGAAAAAGTTTTTGACTAGCTTTACTATTAATTCAGCATCTCCTCTTGCCTTTAGCATCTTAATGTTTCTTCTCTTGGCTTCTTCTATACCTAGAAGTAAAGCTTCATATTCTATTTTATTATTAGTGTTTTCAAAGGAAAGTTTATAAGAAGAAGGGAATTTCTGACCATCAAGTGATATAAGTACTACACCAACCCTAGATCCATTTGAACAATAGCTTCCATTAAACTCAAGAGTCCATAGTGAGTCTTTTGTTGTTTATTTCTCACCTATTTTCTCATTTTCAGACAAGATCAAATAGTTTGCAAAATTAGTCCCTTGATAAAGAATTTGAGATTTGGGGTCATCGGATGAAAATATTGTATATTTGGAGTTGGCTTTAGGTAACAAGGTTGCTTTCTCCTTCCCCATAGGTATAACAGCTTGGGACCAATCCATTTTAACTTCCCCTCTTAGGTCTCGATGCAAAGTTCAGCTAAGAAGCATACCATAAGTTGTGAGAATGTCTGCTACAAGGATGGTGAGCTTAATTCTTTTCTGAGGCTAAGTAGCTAAAGACACTTGGGAATCTTTAATTTGACTTAGTAGAGGTACTTGCTTGGAATCCATGGACTAACATTTTCCAAATGTTTTAGTTAAAGGAAGATCTAGAGCTTTTTCTACTACTACTACTAGCATTATATTATTAGAAGCACCTGAATCTATGATATAGTTTCTTAGCTTAAAACCATGGAGAAAGAGGGAGACATAGAATGGATCAAGTTTGTGATTATAGGAAGGTTAAGGACTAAATTTGTCTAGTTGGATTATCTCTTCCTATTTATTAGATGTTTATGTCTCAAATTTCTTACCCTTCGAAGATTCCTTCTTCTATTAAGCAACTATTTCATTGTCTTCTGAGGCCTTGACTTCATTGATCTATTTAGCTGCTATGTCAGGAGATGATTGATTAACATATTCAATTAGTCTATTAAGTTCTCTAGGATTCATTCTCAAAAATTCTATAGGAGAAATTTGTATCCTTGATGCTTTACAAAACTTAACAATGTTAAATGTAGAATCAAAATCATCCCTTTTCAAGATTTGAGGAGCAGTTGTTAAAATAGGTGATGACTTACCCTCATTCTCTCCCTTTGCTTTTAGTTCTAGGAGTTGTACTATTTTTAGCATGAACGTCAACTACTGCAACTATTTTCCCTCAGGTCAACACCAAACATGAAGCCTCTTCTAATGTTAATAGGATGTCACTACCCTTGTCAGAATCAGATTCATACTCAAGGTAATAGCTTACAGAGTCGCCAGAGTCCTCAGAAGGTTTTTTCTCTATTATTACATTACTTATAGCTACTTTTTTTTACTTCAAGTTGTTGATATCTTACATTCTCAGGACAAGTACTTCCTTCATGATCATTGGTAAGATGGAAAATACACATGTTGTTCTTGCTAGGTGGAGCTTCAATTTGTAATTTTTGTTGACTTGAGGGTAATGTAAGCTGTTTTCTCTAAAAACTACTTTTCCCTAGATATTTTCTTGGGATATCTTGGTAATGAGTATTCATTTTAGGGAGTTTCTTCTTAATAGTCATCACATCATTAATGAGCTTTTGAACTAATGGGTTTGATTTTTCTTAGGGAGATGGTTGAGATTTAGAATTCTGCATCTCTTTTTTCCATTTTCCTATAGCAAAAAGATCATCTTCTAGTTCAATTGGCAGTCTTTGGGCAGCTTCAACATTTGCTACTTTGTTTCTCCTTAAGTGAAAGTTGATGTTTGGAGGAATTGCATTAACAAATAATCCCTTATGGTTTTCATCATTGGGTCTTTTGGTAGTAGGAATCTTGTGAATTATCTTATTGAATTTTGCTAAAAATCTCTCATGGGTTCATGAACTTCATTTTTAAACTGGGTTAATTGAAGTAGCAAGGTATGTTCATCATCAACAGATTTAAATCTATCTTCAAAAGAAATACACATATGATTCTAGTTGATAATGGACCCTTGTGGGAAATGATGAAACCAATCAGCATCATCATCAATTAAGGTTTGTACAAATAGCCGCATAGCCACATCTTCATGTACAACAACAGGGACTACAAATGTAGTATTAAAACAATTGAGATGTTCATCAGTTGATTTCTTTCCATCACCATAAAATTTGGGTAACACTTCTCTAGCACCTTTAGGAAGTGGATGCAAGTTACCTCCAAGAGCCAAGGGACCTACTTGTGCACCCCATGGGTTAGCAACCATTCTTGGTGGAATGAAATTCAAAGGTTTGACATTTAAATGATAAGGTATTAATGTCCCTAGTAAGATTACAGCTTGAAGGCTTACAATTATAGGGGTTGATTTCTTAGGAGATGTTGCCCTTCTTTAACTCTTGATAGACTTCTTTCACTTCTGAGAGAGATCAGGTGTGAAATTAAGGCTCTTTACAAATTCATAAGACTTATCAATAAACACCTCCCTTGCTTCACTTCGAGTAAACTTTTTACTAGCTAGTTTATCACAATATAAACTAACATTCAACACTTAGAATGGCCTTGGGATAAGTCTATCAACTACCACTTCTTTGTTGGCAATTGGTATACCTCTAATGAGTTCTGCCCTTTCTTCTTCTCTTTCAAATACTTGATTAACTTGTGTAAACTATTCTAGGTTTCTTTTGAGTTTCTAGGCTTGTGCACTTAGATATGAAATAATGTCCTCTTGAGTATTATCAAACCCTAAGCATGCTTGAAGTACTCAAAAAATTTCATGATGAGGCAAAACCATTTTAGTCTTCCCCAGTAGAGTCGCAAAAAATTGTTAGTAAACAATTTTTCCCATATGATTTATATATGTAAAATAGAGAAAAATGCATACCAAAAAATTAATTCCTATACATGGCTAAGGAATTCGCTGCTTAAAGTTTCTTCAATAAAACAAGCATAGCTACCTTTATTGCAAATTAAGAATTTTTTGATCTTTAAACTCAACACAAAGATCTTTTTAGAATACAATCTGTTGACAATGTTGAATCAACTTATTCTATCTCATCAATATGAAACAAAATTTTATGCCAAAGAACCACTCAATTTTAATTATCAAGATTATCCACATAACTAAAAATTAAACAATCGAGCAGATAGATTTAATAAAAGTAACTTCTCACAGCATCCCAAGTTCTGAATTGACAACTTCAGAATCAATAACAAACACAACTACAAGCTTTTTGCATAAATAGTATCTTTAGAAATACTAATTTAAACAAGAAGATAATAGTATCTACTTACAAATCCTTTAACCAAAATCAAAATGCAATGTTTTCTTCATATTTGCAAAGTTCTGAAATGCTACTTCTAAAACTTGAAATTAAATCACAAGCAAAAATAGTTTTGTCTATCAATCTGTTGGATATTAACACTATGCCATACTAGTTATTACATATTTATAGGCATGGGGATAGATAGTTACCAAAATTACCCTGCCAAGAGTAAGATAGTCTCTTAGTTAACATAACTGTTAACTGAAAAGTAATAAAAGCAAAATGACAAAAAAAAGAACAACTAAGAAACTATACGTAACCACTTCTTTCAATCAGGTAGCACCATCTCCACCAGCTATGTTTCTTGCCACCTTTCACTTTTCATAGGCAGTCAAAAGGGATAAGATGATGGACTTATGTGGTAGACCAATGTAGGTAAACTATTGCTTCTAGATTTCCTTTTCTTTCATCAACTCAGCTATTTTTGCTTCATGCATTTCTAAGTGCTTCAGATTAATGATTAGCATGGCTTGAGTATGTGCTACATTAGAAAAATCTTTCTTAGTTGGTGCCTTCTTGTTATGAAGTTCTTGGAACTTTTTCTGAACCTCCCTATTTACCTCTTTAGATTGGGCAACATAGTCATCTTCCTTACCTATGAACTATTTGACAAACCACTTAAGATCACCTTGAATTATTTGGTGTATGACTTTAAGTTCCTACAATGTTTCTTTAATTTTAGTCACCCTTTGTATTAGTGCTTCATTTTTTCATTCAATGTAGTGCTTGATAGCATATAAGGCTTTTTCATCTAAACCTACCATAGGACATTCAACTTGGAATTTATGCAATCTAAATTCTTGGACGTCTTCTAACCACATTACTACCTTTGCCCAATTATTTCTCTACTTCTCATATCCCTCATTACTCATTTCCACCTTTTTAGAAATGGTTAATACTTCTTTTGAAGCCTTATCTAGGTGACCTATATGTTTCATGGTATCATCCACGATACCTTGCACCCATTCTCCTGCTATTTTTGCAATTTCTTTAAATTTGTGCAGGTTCTCAAGAGACTATTGGTTAGTTGTAGAGGACATGTTGATGATCACTGACATCTCGCCGATTAATTTTTCTTCAGGATGAAGGATAGAAAATTAATATATTGTGCCATGTTCTTGATAGTTTCCTTCATTTCTTGTTTGTCCTGTCCATCTTTCCATTTGTTGTACGCAATGTTTTTATTAGAGGCTTCGAAGATTTCCATATTCACTTCACAGTTTCATTTTCCTAGATCAACTTTTGTTATTTTTTAGTCTTGAGGAGCAAGGGACTTGCGTGAGCTTCCATTAGGTGGTGTAGCTATCTTAGTTGACCAACATCTATAATTTTTATCAAAGTTGATCCTTTCTTTAGTCCTTTCCTTCTTCACCTTAGGTGTTTTTCCCAGACACTTACTGACTAAATCATCGATTGGCATGGAAAGAGGAACCATGCTCCTCTTCTTTTCCACAAAATTTTCCAACCATTTAGGTGTGACCTATTCTTTGTCAATAGTAGGGGAGAATTTGGCTAAGGCAAGATTACTTTCTTGGTCCTCGGTATTAACCTGCAAGTTCTAAGATTTAGGTACATTGTCTACCATAGGTAGTTCTTTTGTAACCTCGAGATCAACTATTATGGTACTCTTGCTTTTGGTGGTTGACACCTTCCTTGTGCTTGAATGGGTCACCCGCTTTGTCTTAGGAGTACTCTCTTGAACTTGAATTTGAAGTGGCTCTGGAACTGCTTCAACCAGATCTGCAATAGGATCATGAATATCTTGAATATGGATCTCTTTTTACTTTTTGGGAGCTTTTTTACTTTTTCTTTTTGAAAACTTCCTAGAAAGGTCAGAAGTGGTAATAGTTTTCAATTTTATCCAATTTTTGGTTCTAGCAGGCACATCTTTAGTGTGAGAGAAAACATCATCTTCTTCTCTCCTTCCCCAATCAATTTCAAGAATGGGCAAGCACTCAATCTGGTCAATGTAGAATGGATCAATCACCTCTTCAAAATCTTCCTCCTTCAACCCACATGTATCAAGATGCACATTAAAGATAATGGTTTTTTTCACAGTTAGGCATGACGACAAGCTTTTACTTACTTCAAATTCATTGAGGTAATTCGCCCAATAATCTTCCAATTGCAGAGTGCTAACAAGAGAGACTTCATTTTTTACATTAATTCTAAAAAAACCTATATAATAAAAATCTTCCTAAGGGGAGAAGGGTTTAAAGCATAGATGAGCCAATGATTCCTTTGCTAACATAGGTTTCTTTAGGCTAGGCAATCTATAATGTCCAATTTCAACAAGGAAAAATATAGATGAAGATCTCAAAAGACTCTACCATAGAGACAAATTGTTTGCATATTTTAGATAAAACTATAGAGTCTAAACAGTAATGAGGTAACTTAAATGGTTCACTAGAAAAGCCACCCATCTTGATATATGTGAACCTAGAAAATTGAATATAAAAGCAACTATAGATTTGTACAACTTGCATGGCTTCTTTAGATAGCCTATCATTTTCATGACCTTGAAGTTCAAAGACCAACCTTCCTAGAAAGACATCATTTACCCTTCTAAACTCCTTACATAACATAGTCTCCTAAAGATCACCGTAATACTGGTAAATGGGCATTCCATCAGTCCAAGTTGCATGTGGGATATTTTCCCATTCTTTAGATGCTGCTAGGATATAAATCAAATAGGAAGATAAGAAAAATGGACCAAAGTTGGTGATAGTTATTAAACCTTCGTGAAAATTCTCAGCAATTACGTTGGCCTAGTCAATGAACTTACTTCAACAATCTTTTGGATGAAGAAATACATCCAAGACTCCCAATGAAATGCATGTTCATTTCTCTTAATCCTATTTAGCAAGAGTACAATGTTTGCAACTTCCTTTATGAAATGCTCAATAGTTAAAAGTTTTGGTAACTTTGTACCCCACTCTGCAGGTTTTAGTAGCCAGGACTTCGCTACCTTATTCTCATAACTACTTTTTCTTTTGGCATATAGGTGCTCTAATTCTTCAAACATCCATAGCTCATAGGGATCTTTATGGGGAATTATAAAGGCTAAGTAGACACTAGTTCTATTAATCCTAACTATTACCTCAACTTAATCTTTCTTGATGCACCTAGTGTCTAGGTCATAATGGTTTGCACACTCGATAACAAGTTTTGTGCATGTGATTGTAGCGAGAAAGGTGAAAGCTTCCAATAACCCACTATTAGCTAGTTTTTGATAAATGGGGCCTAACTGGGTGTTTTTGGCTCTCTCAATGACATCATTTAAAATTTTATTAACTAGAGATGTGTTGCAGATTTTAGGCAAAGAGCTAAGGAGACATGGCTTTTCAAACTTTGGCATTTTGGGATGAAATAACATTATGCATCACTATGAAAGATAGGATAGAAAAGATACAAATTGAAATATTTCAAAACAAAGAGAGCACAAATGAAATTACAAAGGGTTATGACAACACACTTATAGTTTGACAGAGCTACTACCTGCAATTCGTTATTCCTACTCGATGGCACTGGGATTTCTTTGAAAATGGCAGAATGAGTGGGAAAAAGGTAAAATGAATGCATTTAAGGGATGACTTACCAAGTAAATAATAGGAAAAATATGGAAATTAAATGCAATAATTACTTATTCATGCACCATGCATTGGAAAAGACCCTCTAAGTAATTTATTTTAAATGCCCATCAATTTCGCATGCCCATTAACACTCCATGTCATCATGAAATGAAAAATTTTCCTTTTGGAAAAATCTTTCCATATCTAGACATGTACCACCTTAAAGTTCTTATTTATTATCTTGTGTACCTTTGGAAGTGTTTTTATTGGGACCCACCTTGCTTTTTGGCCTGAAAATTGGAAACCTGCATGAAAAAAAAAGCGTCAGTATACCAAATCAACATCAAAGTTGAAGTTAAAGTTTGGGTGGATTGGTCTTCAACTTCAACTTTGACATCACCAAGATCGACTCAGGACAAGAAGTGGACTTCGACACATGGAAGACTAATTGGAGCTCAAACTTGAAGTTGAAGTTAGATGAAACTTTAGGTTCAACTTCAGGATTAAAAAAAAAAACTCAAAATTGAACCATCCCAAGACACAAGAAAAATATATGTGATAACACTAGAAGAAGAGAAAAGGAAACTATAATAGGGCAAGCATAAATTTCTTTAAAATGAGGTGAAAATGAAACTAGAGGAAGAAAAGAAAAGAGTTTTCGAAGAAGAAATGAAAAGGAAAATAGAAGAAGGTGAGAAGAAGAGATTAGAAGAGGAAGATAAGAGAGAAAAAGAAAGAAAGGAAAGGGAAAAGAAAGAGGAAGAAGAAAGAAGAGTCAAGGTGGAAACTAAAAAGAAGAAAAGGGAAAATAACACTAAACCTTCTATTTCATCTATTACACTTTCACTTGCTAGCCTAACAACTGATGATGATGATCAAAATGACTTGATCTCATCTTTATCAAAGCTTATTCAGAAGAACAAGACAATGAAGAGCCTGTAGAGAACCTCGATAGAGGTTACTCATAGATTACATAGTACTCTAGAAGTGAAACACATAGAAGTAGATCCACAATACAGGGCACAAGCAGTGCTAAAGTCTTTTGATGAAGAATTCACAATTTTTTTGAATGTTGTAGAATCTAAGGCACAAATCTCACATGATGCTAACTTGTTTAACACCATTTGTCAAAATATTAAACATGATTTGATAAGTCTTAATACTTGTAGCAAGGAACTTCAAAAGTTTCAAGAAGATGGGAAGATATTTTAGATTTAGTTTACTCTATCTCAAAAATTGACTAAGGATATTGACAATGAAATTAGAAGAAAGATGAGTGAGCTAGAGGCTCTATCTAGCCAATTAAAACATCATGCAAGTAAAATTGATGTTTTTGAAAGAAAAGTGGTCAATATTCATAATGATATTAGGAAACTAGAACTTTGCAAGGAACAAATTTTGAAGAAAATATCATATTTTAGAGAGTCTATTTTTTAAAAAATAACTTTTGTTGAGAAACAGTTGGGGGAATGTGTCAAGGGCAAGGACACTTATTCTAACTCTTTATATACCAACCTTAATGTAGTTGAGATTGCATCATATACCTTATGTGCAATTCTCACCTCTATTGAATCAGCCAAGGATACATGGACAATCTCAAAGAAAATTTTGGTGATTGCATATAGATACTATCAGTTTAAGGTAGATGGTTACAGAAATTTTGATAGCGGATGGACAATTTTTGGACAGTTTTTGACAAATTTTTTTGACATCTTAACCCTTGTCATTGATGTCCAAGGGGGAGAAGTACATAAGAAAATTTTAAATTAGTTAAAGAGGAGAAAATAATATTGTAAAGTATATTGTAAGGGGGAGCATGTGTAAGATGGACAAATTGTAATAGATGTAATGTTAATGTGTTATTTATTTTTGAGTTTTTTGATAGTTAGCCAATTTTCCCTATTTTGTTGCCATCAATGCCAAAGGGGGAGATTGTTGAAAATTGACAAAGGAAGACATGTACTTTTTTTCATTTATGGAAACATATGATGTACATGCTTACAGGAAGCCTTGAAAATAAAGATACTTAGCTTTTGGTAATCAAAAAAATTGTTTAAGTATCAATTTGGTATACAACAATGTATTGTCTTATTTGTAACTTGTTGCTAATGTGTTATTATGACTAGAAAAGTTAGATGGAGATAGTATACATGTTGATGATGACATGTATAACCTTAGAAGTCAGTACAAACTATACAAAACAAGGATATTCATGTTTAAGTGAAACAAGACAAAAAAGTTAAAGGAAAAGAATTATTTTGATTACAAAATAATTACTTGTCTAATTAGGGCCAACATCCTAAATGCTTACTCTAAGTTGGAAAAGTGCATTATGGTCTTAGTTGACCTAGCAAAAATTTATGAAAAGGCATGGTATTTATGCAAAGGACATCTTGTGATAAGATGTGTGTGCTATCTGGGAATTGTGTTGAGAAATTGTATGCGAATTTTTGTGGAAATGATAAATGTGAAGTTTGTGAAGATATTTTGTAATCTGAGATCAAAATGAGAAAGAATCTATATTCCAAAAGTTTGATTACCTATTTGGGTAGTTAGCTCTTCTTGTAATTGGAAGTGCATGTTTGGGCAATGGGATCGTCTTGCATCTATTGTACCATAACTCCTAAGAGGGTTGGCACAACTCCTAATAGGGTTGGAATCTCCTAAAAGTTATTGATATTCTCCTAACAAGGACTCTATATACTTTATTTTCTCATTGACTCCTAATAGTCCATACTCTAACAAGGAACTTATATATCAATATATTATCTAGTGGGTATCACCCCCACTAGGATTTTCCCTTGGACACAGTTTCCCTAGTAAAAAAAAATATTGTGTTATTAGTTATCTTTGTACATTGTTACTATTATTGTTCAACATTACTTTATTACTTTGTTATGTATGTTTAAAGTAAGAACTAATATTTAGTTGGCAACTAAAGTTTGTACATTACTGATTCACCCCCATTCTTAGTAATCCCTATTTCTAACAATCCCTAGGAACAAATGGTTTCTTGCTGACATTTTTTTAACACTTCAAGGAGGTTATCAAGTGTGAACTCCTTCAGGTGGCCCATGATTTTTTTGAAATCAGGAAGCTTCTTAAATGCCTCAATAAAACTTTCATTGTACTAATTCCCCAGGTGAAAGACCCAAAGGTCCTTTCTGATTTTAGGCCAATCATTCTATGTAACACTACTTACAAGATATTCTCTAAAATCTTGGTGAATAGGTTGAAGCCACTACTACATAAGTTCATAGGAAAAAACTAGAGTAGGTTTGTCCCAAGGCAAAAAATCTTGAATATAACAATGCATGAAGTATTATAATCTATGGAGAAAAGTGGTAAGGTATCACCTTGAAACTCGACATGTCTAAAGCTTATGATAGGATTAATTGGACCTTCTTGTATAAAGTTATAAAAAGGATAGGCCTTAGTCAGAAGGTTATTAGATTTGTGAAGTCGATGGTGGAAACTGTTAGCTATTCTATGATGGTTAATGGGTCATCTTAATCAAATTTTTGTGGGGAGAGAGGACTTAGGTAGGGTGACCCTATCTCTCCCTACTTGTTTATTATGGTTGTTGAGGTCTTAAGAAGAGCGTCTATGAGAAAGTTTGGGGGGGGGGGGAGGATAATCAAAGGAATTAAACCTACTTCCACTCTACCACTTGAAGTGATTCAATAGTTTGTGGATGACACCTTTCTTACTGGGGAGTCCTCAGTGAGTGAAGCCAGGGTTTTGAAGTCAATGTTGGAGATATATGCAGTGAATGTGGGTCAAGAGATCAATTTTGACAAAAGCAAGGTGTTCTTTAATACCTCCTAACCTACAGTAGAGGATTGTTAATAATTTAGACTACAACATTGCTAAGTTACCATATATTTATCTAGGTCTCCCATTAGCTGTGAAAGATTTGAGTAACAACTTTTGGAATGGGATTCTAGAAAGAATGGAGAACAAGTTGATTGGATGGAAAGGTAAAACCTTGACTAGCATGAGCAAGCTGCAACTGTTGATTTCCTCCCTCCAAGGATTATTAGTGTACTTCTTGTCCTTATTTTAAATTACTCAGTGTAAGGCGAATAAATTAGAGAAACTTCAACATAGCTTCCTTTGGTTTGGAGGAAACAAGAACATTAGAATAAGTTTAATTAGTTGGGAAATAGTTTGTAAATGAAAATAGAAAGCTTGTTTGGGAGTAAGGAGGAAAACTAATCTAAATAATGTGCTTCTCACTAAGATGGGGTGGAACTTGATGAAGGGAGAAGCTAATTGGTGTAAAATTATGAGAGCTAATTACCTTGGAAATCTAATGCTCTCTCACTCCACCTGGAGAAATGATCTTCCTATGGGCTCCAAAATTTGAGGAAATATTGTGAGAAACAGAACCCTTATAAAGAGGATGTTAGGTGGCTTTTGGGGAATGGTAACCAGATTTTTTTTTGTAGGATCCATGACTTTTAGATAAACCTTTAATAAAAACTAAGTTTGGGTCTCTCTGATATTAGCTATAGGACCAAGGGGTGGAATAGTAGCTGATTTTATTTGTTAGGGAAGAAGATGGAAAATGGTGAAGCTACAATAGAATATAATGGTTGGAAGGGAGCTAATCAACAAGCTTAATTCTCTTCTAGAGAAGTACATAATCTTGAGAAGAGACATGATTGATGAATTCATTTGGAAGGCTACCTTGATGGGGGAGTTCTCGGTTAATTCTACCTACAAATTAATGGTCAACAAAACCCTAGAATCCAATGACTGGGGGAATGTTTGGTTTAATCACTTAATCCCAAAGATCAATATTTTTTGGTGGACCATCATTCATGGAAAATTTTCACTATAGAAAACTTGATGAAGCAGTGATTTCAATTACCAAATAGATGTGATATGTGTAAGATGGAGGAAAAAAACATCAACCATATATTCTTGCGTTGCAGGTATGCATCAAAGGTGTGGGAGAGAATTCTTTAGATGTTGGAGGTGAACTGGGTGTTTAATATGGACATGGGGAAATTGGCAATGAACTAGTAGGGCCCCTTTACCCACTCCCTCCTTATCTATCTATGGAAGATCATTCCCCCCCATGTATGCTATGGTATTGGAAAGAGCATAATAATAGGGTGTTCAAAAATGAGGAGAGAGAGGAGGCTGTCATGGTGGAAAGGATCTAAAAATTGATAGTCAAGAATATTAGTTGCATGAAGTGGAGAAAACTAGCATTTCCCCCTTCTACCCTTGAGGTTAGGGTGGCTAAGTGCTAGTCATTGGTGGAAGGGATTATGGAAATTGATAATTCTAATCTTTTGGCTAGAAAAAGAATTCGATGGAAACCCTCGCCTACAAATTGGGTCAAACTCAATTTCAAAGGTGTAGCTAGAAAGGAGGGTTCAATGGGGGGAGGGATAGTCAGGGATAGTAAGGGAAGGATGTTGTTGGTTTACACTAGTGAGTTAGGGAAGGTTTCTAACAATATTGCAGAGGTGATGGCTCTGTATTGGGGCTTAAAATTGGTCATAAGTGTGGGTTGGAGGGATGTGCAAATTGAAGGAGATTCCAAAATAATTATTGAGACTGTCAAAGGTAATATGAGGGAGGGATGGTCCATTGAAAATGTGTTCGATGATATCAAATACCTATTAACTACTCTTAATAGGTTTGATTTGAATCACATCTTTTAGGAGGGAAATAGTGTGGCCAATGAAATGGTGACGATCAGATTAAAGGCAAAGGGGCTAAGATGTTGGAGGGATTTGAACGCATTTCTAAAGGTGGTAAGGGAGTTAGTGAGCCATGAAGTGAGAAATGATGAGTCCTAGCTAGCTATTTTGTATAATGTTGTTGAGCTGGTAGGGATGACATGTCCTTCAAGCACAAGTGGCAAGGTGTAAAGAATCAAGTATGGGTAATATTAATTACACATGGCCCAAAAATTGGAAGTTTGAAATGGGGGATTTTTTACTTATTTCTCTAAATGTGTCGTTGTACACCATGCAAAAAAAGGAATTATTTTTTAAAGGTTTGATGTGTGTTGGGAATGATGGAAATGATTGGGGGATACATCGTGGTGGCCAACACGTGATCTTTCTTACCAAGCTAGTTGTTTTCATTATTATTGTTAGTTGTGATTATTATCTTCTGTTGTGGATTTTTCTACCTAAGAGTGAAGTCTTTTTTAGAAATTGTGTCTGGTCTCTAAAGAGAAAGAGAGGAGAGGTTAAAATTGCAAAGATAGGTGGCAATTTGATGTGCATTGAATCAGTTTTGATTGATGAAATTATGAGGAAGCCGTTGGTGTGGTATATTCTAAAGGAGGGTGGTTTTGTCTCATTTATATGGAGAAACTTAATGGGCACGATGAGAATTTCTCTATGTAATTTGTTAACTCCTGGGAGAATTGTATAGTTCCCATAAATGGTAGTTCATTTCATATTTTGGAGGAGGTGATTGCTCTGGTGATAGGCTTGCCCATGAGGTGTAGGAAATGGTAGAAGGTGACAAGAGTGACTGATGATGTGAGCCTACAATGTTTCTTCATGGATGGTGAGGTACTGATTTGGCATAGAGGTGGATTCATGCAGGAGAAGCTTCCTAACCCATGGAATGAGGTTTGTTTGATTTTGATGAAATACCATACCCTAGAAGGAAGATATGGAGTTTTCTACTACTATCACCTCCCTCTCCTTTATCATTTTCACCACCATGATTTCATTTCACTTCCTTTCTTTGTACTACATGATTTAGAGGATTCTATTCTTTATGTGAAGGAAAAAATGAAAAGGGGGGTTAATTTTACAATTTTACACAGGGTTTAATTTTTAGGCTATACCAATTCCACCTTGCTCTTGCCCACATAGGATTGTGAAAATTGACATTCATATCCATCTAAACCCCCAACCCCAAATTTTTCCCCTTGGGATTATGGGTCCCAGGGCCCCTACCCCATAGCCTTCACTTAGTGCCTTGGAGAATCCCTCTGCCATGGGGAAGAGATGAAGGTGGGATAAAGGGAAGGAGAAGGTGGTGGTGGAGTCAGAGGATGAAGGGAGAGGAGGTAGGAGGAAGTCAGGGAGGTTAGCGAAATCCAATGCTAAGAGGAAGTTGAAGGAGGGAGCCTCGTAGGAGGAGGAGTCAGATTCATAGGATTCAAGCTAACCCAAATGGAGTATGAAAGAAAAATTTATTAACTTTGGGATGGGAGGTATGGAGGAGGAGGATTCACACTCCTCTAGGTTAGATTCAGGTGATGGAAAGGAGAATCAGGATGTGTTGCATGTTTCAACGAAAATAGTTGAGCAGGGGTGTGTGGACCTAACAAAGGATCAGTTCCTTGATACAGTGGATAGGATGCCTTCCCCTGTAAAGATATCCTCCCTAGTTAAGGTTATTTCTAAAAATGCTACTAACCCCCTATTTGTGTAGGATACCACAAAGACTAGTACTGATGGCCATATGGGTGGTTTGCATAAGGCTGGTAATGAGGCTTGGGATAGAATTCATGCACTGGATCAGAGAATGCACCTACTAACCAAGTTCATTCTTAAAGTGACACATGCGGCGGCTATCACTTTGTGCCTACTAAAGGATGATGATGGGGACTTACCTAAGGAGGACTCTAAGATGTTATTTGACTTCCTATTGGAAGACTAGGAAAACATCCTCTTGGGGAGGAAAGAGGCCAAGAAATCTTAAGGGCTCCCTTCTTTTTCTTTTTTATGCTATTAATCTACTAGTTACCACACTTATTAGTTTGCAAGGTTGTTATGCCTTTATTAATATTTTTCTTTGGACTCTTAAGTTTGATTATAGGGTTTTTTTTAAGCCTACTGATACTCTCTTAATTATGGTAGTGAACCTTGTTTTTGTTTCTAGTAGCAATAGGGTTTAGTTTAGTTTTGATGGTAATCCACTATTAGTTGACCAGTTTTTTGTTATGGGCTAGCCCCTTTGTTTTGGCTGCTATTAATTCAAAAGAAATTGGTATCAGAGCCTAGTTACTTAGAAGAGGCTTAATAGATTTAGTAAGATTCCTATGGATATGGAATAGTTGATTAAGAACCTTGAAGAGGCACCTGAACAAATTGATCTTCTTATTGAAGAAAAAGATAAGTTGAAGGATAGATACAAAGACTCCAAAGTATAGATTGGACAATTGAAAGAAAAGATTGAACATCTCGAATCCAAGCCTAAATCTGCTAAATCTACAACTAGTGATAATGATTATTCAAAGCTGAAGATAGAGTACAAGATCTTGAAGCATGAAATAAAAATTACAAATTTGAAGTTAACTTTGAGGAGTGATCCTAGAAAAATTGAAATTGATTTGAAGACTAAGAATGTAAATCTTAGAGAAAGTCTAGCAAAGAAGACATCTAAGCTTGAAACATTGAAAGAAGATCATGAAGAACTTTATAAATATAATACTATTGTTAAAGGTGAATTAAATCAATGAAAGAAACAAATTGAGAAGCTTTATTCTAGTAGAGAAAATATTGATGATTCAATGTCAATATAGAGACCTACTTATGATAATAGTGGTTTTGGTTATCTAATTAATGTGTCTGCACAAAAACTTGAGATTAGATTAGATCCAAAAGAGAAAGATAAATATGATGAGAAGATTGAATCTAGTCAATCTTCTAATAAACTTAAAGAAGTTGGACAAGACAAAAAAGTTGTGATATTGAAGGAACCAAAGCAAGCAGAATCTCCTACAAAAACTAGGTATGAATTTAGAGGTAAGTGTTTTTCATGTAATGAAATAGGTCATATGAAAAGAGATCGTAGAAAAAATCCATTTAATCATGTTACAAATTTTTATTGTCATAATTATCATGGTATGGGTCATAAAGAAATTGATTGTAGGAAACCTAAATATGATAATGATAGAAGTAATACTAGAATGTCTAGGAATACTAACCCTACAACTAGAAGAAGATCCAATAAAAGGGAATCAAGTGAAGGAAGACCTAGTGAAGAAATAAGATAGATCATGTGTTATAAGTCTAACAAATTTGGACACATAGCTTAGAACTATCATTCACCTATTGATCAACAGAAGCCTAGAAGTAGAACACTAGTATGCCAGTTATGCAATAACTTTATACATATCAAAAATATTGTATAATGGAAAGAAACTTCAAATATAGGAAGAACAATGGAAGAAACTTTAGAAATAGTAGGAATGATGGAAGGAACGTCATAAACGAAGACAATTGGGAAAAAAGAAATGTAGTCAGTGAACTTTGAGAAAACTTAATGAGGCATTTGTAAAATTATTAGGCATCTCAAAATATAAGTTAGATAATAGTGAAATAGTAAGATCAAAATTAGTAATTGATTTTGATTCAATTAAGTTGAATTAAGCTTGTTCACAACACCAAGATTTGAAAACTTCATTCAATGATCAAATTGTGGGTAGTGAAGTTCAGAAAAGGTGTATCAAGATAAGTTTAGATTGTACCTAAGCTCACTTGTAATTTGGAGCTTACCTAAACAAGTTATGAAGGAATTACGAGTTATTGTTATTACAAAGGAAGTTAATTCTATAGTAGAAGATGACAACTATGTTCTTACTAAGAATTTCTTGGAGAAAAGTTTTGTGGAGCATTATCATGATGGGAGGAAGCTATAGTAAACCTTGAGTGGCATCTAAAGATTTGATAAATGATCTGGAGTAGTTATTTGATTACAAAATACAATTGACATCTTTTTCATGTTTGTAAAATATACAATTAATGCAAGTTCAAGTTGATGGAATAAATGGAGTACAGACTTGTTTTTCACTTCATTGCAATCACATTAGAAGAAAAGAGCATTTAGAAGCAACTTGTCAAGGAAATTTTGAAGCAAATCCTTTTTTTGAAAGAGGTTTTTATTGTTTTTACACAATAATTTAATCAATAAAAGTTCATATTTGATAGAATCATTTATATGTTAGTAGTCACAATGTTGAGAATGAGGGCAGACCAAAATTGAAGATTGTTTTTGTGAAACTCATAGAAGGAAACCTAACTCAACATTATCCATTACTCTAAACATTGTAGTATATTTGGAAGATGTAGGAAGTTATCTTACTAGTAAGTTTGGATCTACTAGAAGTGAGTATATGAACAAAGATATGGAATTAGTTTTCAATCATGATATGACTATGAAACTTGAATTTCAACACTTGAAAGAACTAGACCTATTGAAATATCATTTCTAGTATGAATTGGACACAAATGTGTGGACACATATCATACTAAGTAGAATAAATGATGGAAAACTATGGATGCAAGATAGTGTAGTTGATATCTCAGCTGACCTTATTCATGATGTAAATGGTCTTTGTAAACAAAGCAGTGTACCTATAGGTGAGAAAATAGTTAAGAAGAAAGTTGAGAGCTACACAAATGCAATATATAATGGAAAGGCAATAGTGATCAGCACCATTAAGCGAGATGGTGTAAAATTCCTGAGTAGAATTATCAGCCAGATTCATCTATTTAGCCTACAAGATATGTTTTGAGAAGGAACAAGTAAATGTTAGTGAAATTCCAAGAATACAACTTCTTGCAAACCTAGAAAAGATCAAGAGGACTAAGAATAGTGTGTTTAGATTTCAGTCATTGATTAATCACATGTTCTTTCATGTGCTTAAAAGATTTCCATATTAATCAGTCATGGAGATTATTATTAGTGAGAGGTGTAAGTTTGAGAAGTTCACAAAAGTGTGTAGAAGACATCCAATAGAGAAGATATTGGATAGTAAAAATTTGATTATGAAAATATTGTAGAATGAAATGAGGCAAAGATTTAGAATTGCACCTACATTTGTAGATAGATTTAAGGAAGATATTTTAGTTATGGTTGATATAGATTTTACTAATATTCAAGCAATAGGACCTCGACAAACATTTCTTGATCTCTTAGGTTATTAATTAGGTGATGAAATAATAGTTGGATATATTGATTTACTTTTGAAATTAGAGAAGGACCAAGCTAAATATAGATTTTGAGCTTATGATGAGACTACACAATCAACTCATTAGGCATGCTTCGAGAAGGCATCTCAAAAGAAGATAGAAACTATAATGAATAAAGCCTTAACAGAAGTGGGTATGATTGAGAGTGAGTCACAAGCAATTAGGAAAGCCATGAAGCAAGGTATATTAAATGTGTAACCTTTATCAATATCTGTTATAGAAACATCATCGAAATATAGAATTCCTTATGCCGTAATGTTAGATATTAAGATAATTGGGATGAAGAGGAAATTAGAAAGATTAGTGGAAGCTATGACCACAAAGGCTAAAATGGTCAAGCAACAAGCCATTGGCCTAAGAAATAGACAAAAGATATTGTTGACAATTGTTGAGTCTAGTAAAGAAGAAGAAGTATAACATGAAGTCAAGTAGAGAGAGAAGGTAACAACTTCAAAGCAGTTAGTAGGAAAATCTTGGCAAACTTGGAAGTCAAAGATAGAAAAGGTAAACTCAGCTATTGCTAATGAAGGAAAATTTGTTAAGATGAACAAATTCTATGATTTGTATAACAACTTTGAGAAAGATCATATTGATATCTCTAATATGAGATACAATATAGCCAATAATTTTAAACTAAATGATATTGAAGGAATAGTAAACTAAAAGGTCTATGATAGACTTATAAAAAAGAAGGTACCAGCTAAAGAAGAGGACATAGAATTTTAGAAGTCTATGAGAAGAAAAATATGCAAGACTGATGATGAAGAAGAAGATAAGAGATTATTGAATAATCTTACCCTTACTTGAGGAACAAATTAAGACCACTTCTATTTATGGTGGGTGCGAAGTATAAGATAAGTAGTGAGACTATAGCAACTATAAGTTAGATGATGATAGAGTCCAAGACAACATCTTCACCAATAGAAACAACCTCAGAAGTGTCAGTGAGTAGTGACACAATGAAAATAGATCAGACCAATGTTACCATTAACATTGATGATACAAACCCATTTGAAGGTTTTGAATAGAATGAACCTCACATATAAGAAATTAAAGATAAATTGAGATAAACTAAAGTAGAGAAAAGGTTACTAGAAGAAGAGAGAAAAAAAATAGAAGAGGCCAAGCAAAAATTGCTTGAAGATTAGTTGAAAAGGAAAGTAGAGGAGGAAAAGAAAAGATTAGTGGAAGAAGAAATAAAAAGGAAAATGGAAGACTATGAGAAGAAGAGATTAGAATAGGAAGAGAAGGAAGAAAAAGAAAAAAAGGAAAGGGAAAAGAAAGAGGAAGAAGAAAGAAGAGTCAAAGAGGAAATTGGAAAGAAGAAAAGGGAAAATGACACTAAACCTTCTAGTTCATCTACTACACTTTCACTTGTTAGCCTGGCAACTGATGATGATGATCAAACTAACTTGATCTCATCTTTACCAAAGCTTACTCAGAAGAATAAGGCAATGAAGAGGCTATAGAGAACCTTGATGGAGGTTATTGATAGATTATATAGTACTATAGCAGTGCAACACACAAAAAAAAACCTAGAATAGAGGGAACATTTAGTGCTAAAGTCTTTTGGTGAATAATTCCTATATTTTTTGAATGTGGTAGAATCTAAGAGAATAATCTCAAATGATGCTAACTTGCTTAGCACCATTTTTTAAAATATGAAGAATGATTTGATAAGTCTTGATACTTGTATCAAGAAACTTCAAAAGTGTCAATAGAATGTCAAGATATTGTACATTAAGTGTACTCTATCTCACAAACTAACTAAGGGTATTGACTGTTAGATTAGAGGAAAGATGAGTGAGCTAGAGGCTTTACCTAGCCAATTACAACATCTTTCTAGTAAAACTTATATTTTTAAAGGACAAGTGGCTACTATTCATAGTCATATCAGGAAACAAGAACTTTAGAAGGAAAAAATTTCAAAGAGAATATTGGATTTTAGAAAGTATATTGCTCTAAAATTATCTTTTTTTAAGAAACATTTAGAGGAATATGTCAAGGCCAAGGACGCTTATTCTAACATTTTATACTTTGACCTTAATGCAGTTGAAATTGTACCATATGTCTTATATGTAATTATCACCTTTGTTGAATCTACCAAGGATACATGGACTAAATGTATTGAAAGTTTGAAACAAAATTTTGATGATTGCATGAAGATACTATCAATTTAAGGAAGATGGTTACAAAAATTTTGATAGTAGATGGACAATTTTTGGGCAGTTTTTGATAGTTGTTTTGACATCTCAAACTTTTTCAATGATATCAAAGGGGGAGAAGTACATAAGAAAATTTTAAATTAAGAAACAAGGAGAAAATAACATTATAAAGTATATTTTAAGGGGAAGCATGTTTAAGATGGACAAATTGTAATAGATGTAATGTTAATTTGTTATTTATTTTTGAGTTTTTGATACTTAGCCAATTTTCCCTATTTTGATGCCATCAATGCCAAAGGGGGAGATTGTTGAAAATTGGCTAATGAAGATATGTATTTTTTATCATTTATGGAAACATATGATGTACATGCTTACATGAAACCTCATAAATAAAGATACTTAGATTTTGGTACTTATAAAATTGTCTAAGTATGAATTTGGTATAAAATAGTGTATTGTTTTATTTTTAACTTGTTGCTAATATCATAGTATGACTAGTGAAGTTAGATGGAGATAGTATACATGTTGATGATTATGTCTATAACCTTAGAAGTTAGTGCAGACTATACAGAACAAAGATATTTGTGTTTAAGAAAAACATGAGAAGAGAATCTAAGGAAAGGAATTATTTTGTTTACAAAATAATTACTTGTCCAAATAGGGCCAACATCCAAGAATTTTTACTCTAAGTTGGAAAAATGTATTATGGTCTTAGTCAACCTAGCAAAAATTTAAGAAAACATATGGTATTTATGAAAAGGACATCTTGAGATAAGATGTATGTGCTATCTTGGAATTTTTTTGAGCAATAGTATGCAAACTTTTGTGGAAATGATATATGTGAAGTTTTTGAAGCTATTTTGTGTTATGAGATTGAATTGAGAAAGAATCTATATTCTAGAATTTTGATTACTTGTTTGGGCAAAGAGCTCTTCTTGTAATTGGAAGTGCATGTTTTGGCAATGGGCTCATCTTGCATCTACTATACCACAACTCTTCACAGGGTTGGTACAGCTCCTAATAGGGTTGGAATCTTCAAAAAAGATTCAAATTATCCTAATAGGGACTCTATATACTAAATTTTTTCATTGACAACTAACAAGGTCCATCCTCTAATAGGGAACTTATATATCAGTATATTATCTAGTGGGTATCATCCCCATTGGAGTTTTCCCTTTGCCAAGGTTTCCCAAGTTAACAAAATATGGTTTTATGAGTTATCACTATGCATTGTTACTATTACTATTCAACATTACTTTATTACTTTGTTGTGTATGTTTTAAAGTAGGAAATAATATCCTTTTTTCAACTAAAGTTTGTAGATTATTGATTTACCCCCCCTCTCAGTAATCCCTATTTCTAACCTAAAGTGTGGCCAATTATGGGTACAATGTTTTGATCATAAACTATGATCTACTATATGAAAGGTTTTCCATAATAAAGGCATAACTTATTATTTTTCCCCTGAACTAATGTTCAATTCGCTAAAATTTTATACTTTTTTCCTAAAGGGTGCTTGCTTAAAGCTATCCCTATTTTTTAGTCTATATGATAAATTATATATTTTAATTTTTTACTCTTAAATTTCTTTCTTATTTAATTTTCAAAATATGAATGGCAAGCAGCACAAGGAAGAGACTCAAGCACTTCTAGAGCTCTTGTTAATAAAACTAAAGCATCAAGTGTTTTTTTTAGTACTCGCATGGTAGGACCTGTTGGTGTTTTTCAACTATTAAGCACACAACTTAATACCAAGATAATAAAAGAGCACAATAGCCTAAGGATCAGCTACTTCCTATGAACAATTGAATGTGTATCATATCTAGACCCAACTTCAACAAAATTAAGATGGATTTTTTACTCTTTAGGCTCTGTAGAACCAAGGTGGGTATATATTAGGGATGGAGGATTTTGCAACTTGACATTGCCCATATAATTTACTCCTTCCACAATAATACACATCTCTTAAGAGTAGATTTTTTCACAATTCTTATCAGGTTTACAAATAATTTTGACAATAGAAGCTAACTAACTTAGAGATTAAATGCAAACAAGTGTTGACCACCATTTATATCCTTCAAACATTAAAATGAAATTGGTTTAAAATTTAAGCTCGATTCTCATTTATGATCTACAAATTGAATTAACTAGATCAGTGCCTCATCCATTGGGATTCAGAGTCCATTCAATTCCTGGATTTGATTGACTACATTACAATCAATACTATCAACAATTCTTACAAACATCCATCCCACTACCATGGAAATCCTATTAGTTTTAGTAAACCATTTATTTAATCCTTTGAATTAAGAGCAATATATGAATTGAAATACAACATGATTTAATTGCATTCAATTGAATAAGCCTTGCTCATAAAATCTTAGGATAACCACATATAACAAAAATGGAGACAAGATTCAGTCAGAAAAGATCTGGGGGCCGTTCATTTTTATATTCATTCCATTTTGAAAAATGGTATATAGTTGAATAAGATTCAAAATGACTTAAGACAAAAATCTAAATCTTGTCAAGTTGATGTAGTCTCATAAAATTTTAGAGAAAACATATCACAAAGTATACATCAAGAAAAGCTGGACCGAACAGACTTTGTAAAAACTTAGAAAGACAACAATTTGGACCCTTTCTCTAGCCCTAAAATCTCACTTATAAAGGGTGAGATGGAACAAGCTTTAGTTATAGAGTACTGGCAGTTGTCCTTTTGACAAAAGATATTTACATTTTAAAACTATCACAAAAGACAAATTTGTGTGTAATAGAACAACTTTTCATCAGGGTATTCCTTATGATGGGCCTACTCTTTGTTACATTTCAAATGCTACAATTTCATGATTGGCCTTTTTCTATTCTAAATCCTTGGAATATGTAGCCATCAAGTTTTCCAATGATGTTTCAGGCTCTAATTCCTACAAATTTACCTCAACTCAAGCATTTCCACATGCATCATGATGTATTGTCAAGGTGATAGTTACATCTAGGTTTTTTTCTACATTATCATCCATTTGGCCCATGGTACTTTCCACCTAGGATGGTTGCCCTTCTTTGTCTTCTTCTTTCCTTTGATCTCCTGAAGGTGCATCAATGATCTGTATTTCATCTTGATCCATCTCATCATTATCACTTTCAACTTTTTCCCATCACTCATTAGAAGCAATATCTACCATCTACTTGTTAAAAAGTGTGTCATTTGGCTAGCTAAACTACAGAATGTCATTTTGCTTCTTGATTACCTAATCAACCACTTTGTCAATGTTAACAAAATCTTGTTTCAAAGAATCAAAAAATAATTGGACCTTTACAAGCTCCTCCATTGTGGTTTCCCACCATGCATGTCTTGTTTCATTAATCACTTTATTTATTGTTTAACAAAATAATTCATCTAATTTTTTGGCCCATTCATCCTTATTTTTCAATTTATTCTTCTTATCCAAAGGTAGTGGGAATATATAAAATTTTACACTTTTTTACTTATCCAACTATCTAAGAATTCTTCTTTGTAGCTCAACTCTTTTATCATCAAATTCTATAAGATCATTAGCAACATCATAATTTTTTTTAATATGGTCATGTGAAGATCTTATAGTAGAATAACACAAGAACGTGACCTATTTTCTTCTCTTGCTCCACTTATTGAAAATGGATTTCAAAGTTTCATCACTTTCTTTTATTTCCTCCCATATGTTTATTACCTTTGCTAACTAATCATAAAATAATGGCCATTCAATTTTATCAACCAAATACATGAGAGCCTTTCTCATTTTGTCCTCATAGTGCACATTTAACTCTACATGTAAGGCCCACAATTTTCTCTTGTCCTCTTCAAAATCTTTAGCTGTATAATACTCTGGCCTCTGTGGTGTATCAAGAATCTCAATAAGGGGAGTAGATTTAAAAGGCTCCACTAGTGGGTGAGGGTATGTGATCCTTGGTCTAGTAGACCGTCCCATCACCTTATTTTCAAGTTTAATTCTCTTTTGAACTTCTTTATTGTAGGCTTCCAGAACCTTTTCATACCTCTCTTGCAGTGCTAACCTTTCCTTCTAATCTCTTTCTATAGTGGCTAAAGTTAAGTTAGATACACCAACACCCAAATGTGCAACCTCTACACTGGTTGCATCTGCCACTCTCTTCACAATTATATTTCCCATTAATCTAATATCATCTAGTTATGAGGAAATAGTCATAGATCCTTTCTTTATTGACCAAATGACTAAGGCAGCCTGGTCTTCACTAAATGTGGCACCTTTTATTTCTTTCTTATTCTGATTTTCTATGCTTAGTTTATTAGAAACAAAATTAAAAACTAGAGCATCTACTATATCCCAATTGGGTAGTAGTAGAATACCAGATGATTTTACCATATGTCTCCTTTCTTTAGGGGTTATATTTTGAAATTCTTGCATAATTTCATCTTTTATTTGATTCTGTATGGTTGTCTCCTCCATTTCTCGATGCTTTGTTCTTAGCTTATTGCACCTTTCCTTAAATCTTCCCATATTTTCTCTCCATGCAAATTGGTAAAAGGTTTTTGTTCTAATAAAACTATCATACGAAAAAAATTCATGGCTGCCTTGTTCAATTACAAGATCTAGCTCCTTTCCTCTATAGTCTGCTATTGTCAATTCTAAGCTAAGCATTGGAGGTTCCTATAGATTTCCTTCTTCCAACTTAGCCTTTGTGATGAATATTTCCCCTTGGGATCCCATTTTCTCTAGCTACTCCCTACTGAGCTACTTATCTCCAATTTGTAGTGGGGATTGTGCAAGTGAATAAGCTTCAACTTTAAGTACCTATTCCCTTATTATCTTTTTCCTTTTAGGTGAGGGTTCATTGGGTCTTTCCTCCAAGGATACACTAGTAGATGATACTATTTGTTTCCCTTTATCTACAAAGATACTTTTGTTTTGAATTATATCATAACCAAGTCTTTTATGGACAATCAATGGTCCTATTCCAATATTAGGATTGAATGCCAATCTCCTCATGACCTCTCTGGCTTTTTTTGGATAAGTATTATTGAAAAAATGTTTCTTCTCATTCATTGTTTCCATTATTTCAAGAAAGGTAAGCATGAGCTTATTTATTTTATCTGCCTCTATTTTTGCATTACCAAGAGGCATGTAATCTTTGTCAAAACAATGAATAAATTCCAAAACTCTGAAAAAAAAAACTCTCCAATTCTCCTTCTTAGTCTCTTGCTCCTACAAAGAGAACTCATTCCTAATTATATCCTCTGGGAAATAGGGCCCATGCTTTATGGAATTAAACTTAACCCTAATTTTAAAAGCTAGATCATAAAATCCCTCAGTATCACAAAAATGGGCATGAGACACAGCCCTCTTATATTGGTTTAGAAACTTGTATAAAAACAACCAACCGCATTTTGTAATTACAAAATGGTGGGCTATAGTACAAGTTGAGAAAATTGAGCCTCTACTTCTTCTATCCAAATGAGTTTCCTCCAATACTCCCAACTACCACAAAATCTCAGCTATCCCTACTTTTAGAGGCACCTGGTAGGGCAATACATGAGGAGTCCCTTGGAAACCATAAACTCTAAAAGCAATTGAAATAGAGTATGGTATAATGTCTCCCCAATTATGTGATACTTTCAGACTAGTAGGATTATCCTTGGGCCTGATAAGATTTATTAGTGCCCTATGAACTCTAGGATTGTCACTTTATAAGAGGCACCTTAACCTTGAGGCAAAGTACCTATCAAACTTGACAAAACTAGCATTTTCTACATCCCAAGTCATATCTACACTCCATAATTGATCTGTCAAAGCTCATCCCTCTAGTTCTTTTTTCAAGACCATTTCCTTACCAAAATATGTCAAACCTTTAAACAAGAAAATATGCATCAGCAATGAGTAGTGACCAAAAGTTTTTTCTACCTTGCCCTTTGCAATTCCAACCAAGCCTCTATGAATTTCTTCTGCTAAATAGAAGGAAAAATAAAAAATAATATCAACTCCAAAAGAATAAATTTGAGCCATCATATACATAAGATTTGTAAGCATGACATTTTTTTCATCCTCACAAAAAACCCTACATAGAGTCATACATATCTCCACAGCCTAGAAAGTGAAATATTTAGTTTTAAAAGATTCCCTAGTAGATGTTGTGATTATTAGCAAGTTCCCAATTGTGCCTACGTGTGCTCTCAATGTGCCCTACCTAATCTTATGCTTTTTAGATAGATATTCTTTTTCCAATTCTAGGTCAATAGGTATATGATAGTCTGAAAGTGGCTCAAGACAAAAAAAACTTCATGAATTTCCTCAAGGCTTATTGTGATCAGACATTCACCATCCAACCTTCTCACTACTCTAATTGCTAGGACATAATTTTTTCCAATAGCCACTAATAGGTCATAATCCATAAGAACACTAGGGACTACTAGTTTTCCCAAGTAAAAGTTCCAAATATTCCCATTAGGAGCAAATAATTTCCTTTTTGAGAACCATTTTTTGAAAAGGAAAAGCCTTGTTTGAGAATTTTTGGCATCTTTAACCCAATTTCCCTTATCATACAGTCTATTAGAAATTTTAAGTCTAGGGTTCAGAGAGGTTAATTTTTTCACTTGAGCAGATTCATTTGTTGGTTCAAGCAATAACTCAAGGAGATCATCATGCATGTTTCTAGATAAATAGTCTACCTAACCCGAGAAAACTTTCTTTGGAGGCATGACGACTAAAATTGAAAAATACTAGAAAGCTTAATATATAGTGGACTAAGAAACTTACTTGCTCTTCACCATTTTATAACTGTAATTCTACAACACACCATGATTACTAGAAATTTCTGAATGTTTTAATCACCAAGTACAATTTCTCAAAGGATCTGAGTTCTCTAGAAGTTTGAAGATTAATTTGTGTGGAGAAGAATTAGCAAAAATATCTGTAATATACTCTATTCCTGGTCCACACGAGGAGATTTCAATCTTCATAAATGAACTGTAAGGAGAACAAGGTGGCACTACCTTGTGTGGTTTTTTTTTTAAAACACACCATTGATTGCAAAAAATTTGACGATCCAAGGATACAATCATGGATGATTAATTTTCCCACTTGCCAAATCAGCAATCAACCCAATAGAAATTCTCCATGTAAGCCTTTCCTTTTGCCACTAGCAACTTGACCTAGATCCACCAGCACTTGCATATATGTATCATCTTCTCGCTATATCGCTATGCCTAAATAGTGAGAAATTTCTTGATGCGAGATAATGACCATCGTTGATTCATTATAATCTGACAATGTACATTTCACCAGTGCTTTAAAGTGATTATGATGGGTCCCTCTATTTCTCCATTTTTTCTCCATGTCGCATGTGATAAACATCGAGAAACTCTTCTTAGCGACTTGGCAATAGTCGTTGATGCACTTTGATCTAAAAATTCCAACTATTCATTTTCCTTCTTCCTAAGTGTAAATCCACATAATATATGACAAGATATCACCTTGACACACTAGCAAAGTATTGGTATTAATTATCTTTCTGGCGCCACCTCCTTTTCAGTTCCCACTGTGTTTTGATTTACTGGGAAGGTGCTATGTTGCTACCAGTCAAAATGATGAGTTTTCTAGTCATGAAATTTTGACCTTCAAGTCATTCAAAAAATTTTGACACAAAGGAGACGCACGTTCTTACAACTATTATTGCATTAATTACTCTTGACATTCCATGAAAATTATGTGGTGCATTAATGATAAAGAACAATTTTTATGGTGGTTGAGATATATTAATCTCACTACCTTTCACTCTAATGAGAAGCCACTATGTCACTATTAGTTGGAAAATGAATTTCTTGATCATGACATAGTGACAACCATGATCTTTCAAAAAAATGTCAGCATGAAAAAGAAGAAAATGAAAAGTCCTCACTTTGGCACCTTTTACTATATTTGACATCTTTGACAACCTTCCATGCTAGCAAGGCTTATTAATAACATGCTAAGTCCTAGCACCATAATCTGCTTTTGGTCCAACCATGGGTTTTTTTTTGTGGGAAGGTGTTATATCACTATTGGTGAGATTCTACTATTTTTCAATCATGACATAGCGACCTCTATTGAGTTTAGAAAATTTCGATGGTGCTTGTAAAACATGAAAAGTTTACATTAAATTTTAGCTGGGTCTTAGCAGTAATAACAAATTTGGTTGCTATGTCGCTAAAGACAAAGTAACTAGAATCCCACAACTCGACATAGCAACTATTGTAGATAATAGAAAGATCTGACGGTAGGATTTTTGCATGAAGTTTCAATAAAAACATAAAAGTTCCTAGAAACTATGACCACTTAAAGAAATTTCCACACTTAAAATTATGGGATGACGATCATATGACATAGACACTTAGAATAGGGCTTTTTCTTAGGGTTTAAAAAATATTACCATGACCAAATCTTAATTTGTAGATTCAAACTAATAACCCATATTGTGGAGAGCATGATATTGAAGGTTTCTAACAAAAATTCATTATATTTAAATTTTTAGATAAATTATAGTGTTAAAATTGAAAATATGGAAACAATATTGGCCTATGAAAATAATGTATTCTTAAAAATATTTTTTAAATTAAATTTCATAATTAAAGAATTTATACATAACTCATAAAACATTGTATATTTATTTCCACCTTAAGATACATGCACTTGTAGAATATTTCTAAATAAAAATCTAAATCTAAACGCATTTTTTATATTGGTATAGGTTCCATTAGTAGGAATGTATTCATAAATCCCATTCTAAGTTAAAACGATTTTGAAGTCTTCAATGGACTTTGGAGGGGAAATCATTCCCTTTGATTTTATTAGATTCATGTTGCACCACATTAGTAGACTCAACAAGGAAAATAGAAATATGTTTCAGATAGTTTATGGAAATGGCTCAAAATTTTTGATAGCTCTTTCTTGAGGATAGTGTTGTTGGGATTGTACATATTAAAAAACTAAAATGATGAAGGGGACTTTAATGATTTCACAATATTGAATTGTCAATTATCCCTAGAAGCTAATACAACAATGCTTAGTGAAGTTTTGTTCTTGAAAACCACTAACTCCTTAAAAGCCCCTTTAGCATGAACACATGAAAAACTTGATTTTGGAAAATGATAAGGAATGAGTCTATAGAATTGGAGGCAATTACAATCTCTTGAAATGTAGAAGCCCTCCAAGGAGATGGTAGTGAGATAATTTCCTGAAATAGTAAATGAAGTTTTTCTAATCTTATATGAGAGGCTTACATGCATATAGATTCATGATATCATGCTATGTTTGATCTCTTGAGGTTTAACAATTTTGGATGTTGTTGTGTCTTTTCTCTTGGGGTTGTGTTGAGATATAGAGGTGTTTATGTAAGGACATGTTGCATGCTTATGAATTGCAAGCTCTCTCTTTGGTCTTGGTTATCTTGTTGGACATTTGGATTCACCTAATATTTTTATGAGATCTGTTGGAGCTATGTTGGTAAATTTTTTGTGGTCATAAGTTATGACTTGTACTTTATTGTTTTTTTCTCATAACATGGTGATTCCTTTACCTCTCTTCTTTGTTGGATGGGGAAAACATGGGAGAATTGTGGAGACAAGATGAGAGAGATGTTTCTTGCAATGTTTTTGCTACATGATTTGTATATCTTTGTGGATGGTTGTTGATACTACATGGTTGCACATTCCTTGTATTGTTATTAGTAGACTTCGCATGCTCTTGATTTTTCAAATTTTACAATGCCCATGAAGTGGGAGTTCTTGTATTTATTTGGACTTCATTGGCTTGCTTGCACATGGAGATTTAGGTTGCAATTTATGGGTTGGTTCTATTGTTGGCATGAGTGTTTTGATGGGTTAGAATTTTCAATGGATGTTATTTCCAATGTCATAGGTTTATCTGTTGAATTGGAGTAGTTAGATTGGTTCTTGTTATGGCTAATTGTTTAATTTTTATTGAGGTTTACTCTATTGTTTTGTTGGGATAAGAAGTTGATTTTTTTACACTTTAGTACTCATGAGTGCAGAGGAGTGTGCCAATATTTTGTACCCTTTATTATCACAAGGATCTTATGTTGATCTTTAAATTTTTGATTTTATAAAAAATATTTTAAAATAAATGTTCTACTAAACTTTTCTTAAATATTTTTAATAGTAAATATATTTTTTAAGCAAAAGAATTTAGGTGAAATATATATTTCCATTGTTTGGCAATTTTTATTATCCTCCAGTCAATAAAATAAATATAGTAAAATAAAATATTGTATAAAAATTACATTAGCACAACTTTTTTAGTTTAATGCATGTATCTTACTTTAAAATGTATTATTTAACATGTTTATAGGTTCTAATTTAATATATTTATACTATAAAACATTTTTTTCTTTTATTTTTTTTAGGCAAAAGTGGCAAGCCACTATATTATTTTATTATTTTAATAATTCTAATTCAATGAGGTCAATTGGGAAAGAATTAGTAAAGAAAATCTAGCATCGTCCCTAATATATACAAAAGTATAGATAGTTTAAACAAATAAATACAAGGGGTATTTCAACTACAACCCATCACAAAACAGAATGGATCATGGTATTTTGGCAGTCTCCAAGAACTATCTTCATGACAATGACCTAGCAAAAATCACAAATCTTACAAATCTACCCAGTTAGAACCAAAACCACCTTTAAATGACCCTAGTGTAAGGAAACTTGGCAATGAAGAATATAACTGTTTCCACATAACCCATAATAAATTTGAAATAAACACGGAATTAAAATCCACATGCAAGAGAATAGACAACATACCCACAAAATGTGACACAAGATCTACCCTAGGAAACCCTCATTGAGGGAAAAAAACCCAGCCTCCAAAAACATCCATCACCATGTATTATTCAGCAAAAAATACCATTACCATACAACCATGGAAGCCTTCATGGCCATAGCCACAACTGAGCAAACTATGTGAACAAGCATGAATCCACACATCCCATGCCATGCTTTCAACCTTCACAAATGCTCCCTTGGCTAACCTGTCAAGCCTTGTCCCACTTGACTCTTTCCTTTCTCACTCTTACTCTCTCTACAAAAACTACCCTTGTGGCTGCTTATATAGTAGCAAGTCACACAAACCACTAAGTGGTATTACATAAACCATGTGCTACCTAACCCACTAACCCCACATTTAATATTGGGCATTTAATTCTTTTCCCCAATATTAAATAATTACATGAAATATTTTCACAATGTTACAATACAACTCATCAAGAATATTCTATGGGAATCTTTACATGTTGCACGTCCATCTAGGTACAACATTACATAATAAAAGTAAAATAATAAAATAACAATATTATGCAATGTGTGCAACACCCATTATCTCAACAATCTCCCACTTGTTGTATACATTGCATAGGGTTAATCCGTGGCCACATAAATGAATAAGGGAACAATCCCTCCCAGCACATCCACCATCATGGATCAAAATACACCAAGTGCTCCATCTTGGTACCTGCAAAAAAATCAAAGTATCTAGCATCTTGGATATGAATGATCTCACCTCCTATTATGCCACTGCCACTGGACATACATAGAAGCCATCCAAAGAGAAAACCACCCAACCTGTCACATTAGAAGATCATAAAATCCTGTACCAACTGAAATTCCAAGCACAAAAAACTTGATCCAAAGGTAATCACATGTATCCGTAGTTGTCAAAATATCCATAGCTGAAATAGCACCCACAACAAAGTGCCAAACCCATCCAACTATCCATGCCTCAAAGTTATAACAAGTGAATGTCATATCACTAACATATCCAATCTGTAACCTGCAATCACAAGCTACCACATATATACCAAGAAGCTCCCACTACAAAAGATAATGTCAAATCTATAAAAAATTCACTCACAACATCTCAAAGAATTGATACCATGTAGTATCAAGGACATCCACAATACATAAACCAATATCTTGCAAGAAAAACTCTCATAACAAGTCTCCAATAGTCTCCCAAATTCTTCACAACCAACATAGGAAAGAGATAAAGGAATAACCATGTCATCTCTCACATGACATACATGAGCACAAACTAGTGATCACGATCTCTAACCAATCTCAAATTCAATGTAAGTAAAAATTAAACATCTAGGAAGATAACCAAGACCGGAGAAACCATGCAAATCATAACCTGTATCATGCCCTTCTACACACACCTTTAGATGTAAACTATGCAAGTATGATCTCCTCCATAAAACCCCAACAAGAAGCCTCAACAACACCCAAACCATACCATATAACTAATCATGGATGTAAGCCTCTCACAAGAAGATCAAACTCAATAAAACCATTCCTAAACCAAGGAATAACCATTTTTAAACCAAAGTAAATGCCCAATATAAAACCATCTCCCAAACTCAACTAGAATAACAACATATGCACATGGAGATAACCAATGCTAAACCATCTCTCAAATGAACCCTCAAGAACTAACTCATGTACCATAGCTCTGATACCACTTGTAAGGAAACTTGGCAATGAATAATATAACCGTTTCCACATAACCCATAATAAATCTGAAATAAACACAGAATTAAAATCCACATGCAAGAGAATAGACAACATACCCACAAAATGTGACACAAGATCTACCCTGGGAAACCCTCATTGAGGGAAAAAAACCTAGCCTCCAAAAACATCCATCACCATGTATTATTCAGCAAAAAATACCATTGCCATACAACCATGGAAACCTTCATGGCCATAGCCACAATCGAGTAAACTATGTGAACAAGCATGAATCCACACATCCCATGCCATGCTTTCAACCTTCACAAATGCTCCCTTGGCTAACCTGTCAAGCCTTGTCTTGCTTGACTCTTGCCTTTCTCACTCTTACTCTCTCTACAACAACTACCCTTGTGGTTGCTTATATAGTAGCAAGTCCCACATACCACTAAGTGGTATTACATAAACCATGTGCTAAAACCATGTGCTACCTAACCCACTGACCCCACATTTAATATTGGGCATTTAATTCTTTTCCCCAGTATTAAATAATTACATGAAATATTTTCACAATGTTACAATACAACTCATCAAGAATATTACATGGGAATCTTTACATGTTGCATGTCCATCTAGGTACAACATTACATAATAAAAGTAAAATAATAAAATAAAAATATTATGCAATGTGTGCAACACCCATTATCTCAACACCTAGCTCACTAAGAAGAGGGCCCAAGCCAGTACAAACTTTTGAGGAGGTTTGAATCTAGTCCAAATCCAAGTAAACCTAATCAATTAATTCCCAAAAATTATGTTCAATTGGTAGCACTAAAGCTACATGCATACTCCTAGAAACTAAAGTAGTAGAATCCTTCTGTAAATCAATCAAAGCCTGACCTACTAACTTAATATGCTCCACCAATTGAACATCCATTAATTTTGGTGTAGAGGGCAAAGCATATTTCAAATAATTAAAGTTTTCAATGTCTACAACTTTCTTAATTGCTTCAAAAACATCAAAAAACTCATGATTATATAGAAGTTGATAATGTGAGAACAAACAACCAACAAGTGCCACTCCATTCCCTAAGTCATACTTTTGCATAGCCAAAATCAGTTTATTATTAACCAGATAATGAGGATGGATAACCTTATGGGCCAATGTTTGAAGCAAATCAGGTGACTGCATTAAATCCATCACATTAGAAAGGAAAATTGAAATAAGTTGAGATAGATATAGAAACATAAGTGTTGAAGAGAAAAAGAACTCTTCACCAATAATATGTTGAATAGCTTGTCGAACTATGGATTAGTAAATTAAAAACATTTAATCCATCACTTCATCTGTAATAATGCTCGGTAGCATCTTTTCCTCCAAAGATGGTGGTGAGAAAATATGAAAAATCTTTGGCATGATGGAATGGTGCTGTTTGTGACACATATCAGAAGCCTAAGCGATATCCCACCCATAATTCATCTTGAAACCAGATCACAAAATTGTATTCTTGCAAAAAATGTAACTAAAGGCTGAGGTAAATAAAGATTGCAATCCTCATGTAATAAATTATACAGTGCACCATGCTAAAAGCCATCTATATTTGCACAAGAGAACATCCTTGCAAGAGCTGAAAAAAGTACTGGCAACAATGTATTTTAATGACTTGGATTTAGCCACATGAGAAAATCAAATCCTAGTATCGAAAAATTCAATGTCGTTAGGGAATAATCAGAATTGAAGCACTTAAAATATACTATGCAAGTCATATCATCATAAATGTTTTTGAGTAAATCATACAACATTTATTAACATGTACTCTATTACCAAGGAAACTTGAAACTTATTCGACCACTGAAAACCATAAACTTGGCAGAAAAACTTGGCACGTACAAGTTTTCACTCGATAAAGAACATACAGCTTTGCATCACTCATCACCTGAACATAGGGCTATGAAACCAGACAACACTACTCATCATAAAATACCATCTTACTAAACTCATCATCTGAAACTAATTGGCACCTGATACAATTCTGAGCAACTTGACACTTGATACCATTTTGGACAACTCGGCACCTAATACAAATATTGTCAAACAAGCACTTCACTAACTAACTGACATACAGCTCTGCATCACTCGGCACCTCTAACTGAGCAGCTCGACACCTGAGACAATTTTGAACAACTCAAACTAGCACTACACCATCTGACTGACTAGTTTTAAACTTGAAACAAATCTAAATAACTCAGCTCCTGATAAAATTCTAGACAACTCGACACTTGATACTACACTAGACAACTCAGCACCTAATGTAAAACTAGATTACTTGGCATCCTGAGACAATTCTAGATAGCTTGGCACTTGATACAACTCTGAACAACTTGGCACTTAATGCAAATCTAGATTACTCGGCACCTAAACAACATACTCGATAGCTAATAAAGCTTGGTCTGCTTGACACCTGATAAAGCTTGGGCATCTAAATTTAATTCACAAAACTTGGAAGCCCAAGTATCTACTCGATACCTGAAATATGAACTTTAGATGCTAAGTGGGTAGATGCAGATGCATCCAAGTCTTCTTGAATAAGATTTTGAAGGACCTTGTATTTCTCAATAAAAGGAAAAGGGTGAAGAGTAGAAGTAGTAATCCCTGCACAACCCAAATTTGATAAAAAAATCTACAACTTTATTCCCTTCTCGATAAATATGTGAAATGCTGATATCCAAACATTCATCAAGAAGTCTCCAAATCTGATTAAGAATAAATTTTAGTTTGTAAGAAATGATGTGCCTATGGATACAAGCATCAATAATAACTAACAAATCCCCTTTTATATGTAGCCTATGGAAACAACCTTGTTTAGCTAGAATAAGTCTAGCTAATAATGCATGAGCCTCTGCAATATTAGCCACAACCTGACTAGAGGGATTTCTAATATATGCTCCAAAACCCGATGGGCCAGGATTTCCTTTTGAAGCTCCATCAAAGTTTAGCTTCCAAAAATCATATGCTAGAGGTATCCAAAAATTCTTTCTAGGCAAAGGAGAAGATGGGGAATAGTTAATATTCCAACCATATGGTATGAACAAATGTTTCCATTTTTGGAAAATTTGAGAATCCCATTGGGTCACAATCGGGTTGATTTTAACCACTTTTAGACTAGAATTAGTCACTTCCAAGATTGATTTTTCAATACCATTCAAAACAATGTCCAAAGGGAGTGATTCCTTTCTAAAAATATGCTTGTTACATTCCCACCAAATAGCCCAGATAACCAATGCTGGTATGCATTTTCAAAGATTTGCAAGCAAATATTTTTGATAAGCAATTGGCCAAGCTTGAAAGAGATCCTAGAGATTGTTTGGCAAAGGAGTATAATAATTGAGTTTACTCAAAATAAAGCACCAACATTGAAAAGCAAAGGAACATGTAACAAACAGGTGATCCATAGATTCTTCATGCTCCTCACAAAGAACACATTTAAAAGCAGGAGCAATATTTAATCTGGTCAATCTGTCACTAGTTAAAATCCTTTTAAATAACCTACTTTAGGAAGAACAACCAGATTCCAACAAAATTAAAAAGCTCTTCAAATAGGATTTTGCAGACCATTATGTTGCAGAATTTTGTACCCCTATTTCACTGAATAATGTCCATCCTTAGCTGGAGCCGAAAAAATATGATCTTGGGCTTAAGAGAAAAAAAATTCTCTAGAAGACAAAATATTTTGAAATTGACTGATTTCCTAAGGTGATAGAGGTAACTTCATGGGATCCTTCCAAACTATTCTCTTAGAAAATTCACAAACATGATGTACATAATGAAAAAATTGAGACCCCCAGTGAAGTTTAGCAACTTGGATAACATTCAATGAGATTCCACTCTTGGAGAGTGAAATTTGACCATTCCAAAGATCATTCCAAAAGTTAATACTAAAACCATTATTAACTTTCCAAGAGATGAAGTCAACTATGATTTTGTGCGAAGCTATCATAAAGTCCCATATAACCGAGCCTTTTGGAGGATTTGATATAGTGAGGATTCTAGAGGGGTCATTATTATCTAAATATTTTTGCTACATAATTTTGCACCACTTGGACTGAGATTTACAATACATGTGCCAAATCAATTTCCCACCTAAAGCTTCATTTCTAAAGGATAGATCATGAATACCTGCCCCTCCAGCACTAGGAATCTGTGACATATCTTGCAAAGAAATGAGTGGGATCTTACAAGATTCATTCAAATTACCGACCAAAGAAGACCCTTAATGAATTTTTGAATTGTTAGTAACACTTTGTAAGGGATCTTGAGAACAACAATGAAGTAATTAGGAATTGCAGCTATAACTAATTTGATCAGCAATATTTTTCTCGCCAAAGACAACCATCTAACTTTCCAAGAAGCAATTCTACTCTGAATAAGTTGAATAACCAAAGACCAATATGAAGATCTGTTTGAACCCATGAAAAAAGGAATACCCAAGTATACTGAGGGAAGAAAATCTTCTGAGAAACCCAGGATCTGTTTAACTTTATCCAAAACCAACTTCTTAGTATTGAAAAAGTAAATCTTGGATTTCTGAGCATTAATAACTTGGCCAGACACAACTGAGTAGAGATCAAAGGTATAAAGAATTTGGCGAGCTTCTTGGACATCTGACAATCCAAACAATAGAGTATCATCCACAAAAAGAGAATGTGTGATAGATATGTTAGTTCCTAAAATAAGACCTCATTTCCATTTCTATAGCACATGCTGGTGTGTGATTGCCCTACTAAATGCTTTACCCATAATAATAAAAAGGATTGGGGATAAAGGATCCCCCTGTCTAATCCCTCTTGTAGAGGGAAAAAAATCCACAGGCTTACCATTAATTGTCAAAAAAAACCAAGCTCCCGAAATGCATGCCTTAATCCATTTACACTAGTTTTAGGAAAAACCCATTTTATCAAGTACTTGAAGTAAAAATTTCCAAAAAATTCTATCATAAGCTTTGATCATATCTAGTTTAATAATAAAATTTGAAGAATTTCTTGAATTAATAGGGTGGAGAACTTCATGAGCCACAAGAGCCCCTTCCATGGTTTCCCTTCCCGGGACAAATCCACCTTGTTCTAGAGAGATGACACATGGAATAAGATGTTGAATCCTCAAATATATGGCTTTAGTGATAATCTTATAAGATAAATTATAAAAATAAATTGGTCAAAAATCTACAAAGGTTTAGGGATCCTTAATCTTTGGAATAATGGAAATATTTGTAGTGTTAAAATATTTTAGCATATTTTTAGATTGTCAAGATTCCTTAAAAGCAGCCAATAAATCCCACCCAATAATATTCTAGCAACTCTAGTAGAATAATGCAAAAAAGCCATATGGACTTGGGGATTTGTCAGGAAGAAAGGAAAATACAACCTTTCAAATTTCTTGAACGGTGAAAGGAGCTAGCAAAATATCATTATCTTGATTTGAGATTAGTTTTGGAATAGATTCAAGAAGTTCTTCAACTTGTGATGCAGAAGGATTAGGAAAAACATTATGTGCAAGAAAGCTTTTAAAAAATTTATCACCTTCATTTCTAATAAGCTCTACATTGGTCAGAAGATCACTAGATGAAGCATATTTGATATGAAATATTGTGCTATTAATTATCTTTTGCTTAGCTGAATTGTGGAAAAACTTTGTATTTCTATCCCCATCCTAGAGCCATAATTCTCGAGATTTTTGTCTCCAGTACATCTCTTCTCTAGCACATAGATCCTCCCATTGTGATTGTAGATTATTTTGAGAAGAGAATGTTTCTTCATTCATTCCTTATTGGATGATTTGATTATATACTTCTTCTAACTATGTGTTGACTTCTGCCTTTTGATGAAACACATTTTTGAACACCTATTGATTTCAGATTTCAATTTGAGATTTAACATATTTAAGCTTCATGGAAAACTGGTGCATTTTAAGATCTTCCCTTGGAGCTTCATTCCACCACTGTTGGATGCTAAGGAGAAATGTTGGATACCTAAGCCACATACTTTCAAATTTGAATGAGGAATGAAAATGTTATTCCGAAGATGATTTTTTTTGCAAATGAGGCTTAAAGATATAGGAAAATGATAAGAACCTGGTAAAGTTAGAATTTTTGAAGAGATATCTGAATAGCTCAACTTCCAGTCATTAGATAAGAGAAATTTTTCTAGGTGGGTAGGAATATTAGAAAATTTAGATCTCTTATTAGTCCAAGTAAAAGAGCCATTAATTGGATGAACATCCATTAGATTGTTATTATCCATAAAGGAATTAAAATCTAGAATTTTTTTATGGGGAGGGATGATGCCTTCAATTTTATTAGATTGAGATAATAATGCATTAAAATCACCACCAATAACCACTTTCTATTGCTCTTGCATTTGAAGAGAGCATGTGATAGAATTCCATAAACATGCATTATCCAAAGATGAAGCAAGACCATATACATTAATCAGAATAAAAGATATGTCAAATGTTGATATGTTTAGCATCTACCAATTGTTCTCTTGTTGGATGAGTTGTGAATTAACTAAAAGAGGATTCCAAAGTACTTCTATACCTCCAAAAGCACCCAATCCTTGCATATGAAGATGCTTCCATTTTTTCCATGTAGCAACTATTTTATCAAAGTTATGTTGGGACATTTTAGTTTCCTACAATAACATAATATCTTATTGCAAAGAATTAATGACTCATTTGATTCTTTGCCTCTTGTCAAAGGCATTTAAACCTCTGACATTCCAAGAGATGATCTTCATTGGGGACAAGGAGAACACCTAGTTCTCCTTGTCGATCTTGTAATAACATTGAAGCTATTGTCCAATGTTGTTTGGATACCGATAGTAATTTCTATTCTGATCTTGGAACCCTTGAGTCTACCTCACGCCTTGGGTGTTTTAACAATAGGAGGTTTAATAAATAGAGTTTGCAACATTGATAGAGGCTAAAATTTCAAATTATCCAGATTGTGTAGATCTGGAAATTGAGATTCTTGCACAAACAAATCTGTAGACTTTTGCACAAGCTAATAGAGGTTAGCCTCTAAACCCAAGGAATCTTCTGCCATTAGATATACACTACCTGCACTAGGGTCCTGAGAAAATTGCTTAAAAATTGTCTAAGAGTCAAATGCCTGATTACGGATCAATTTATTCCAAAATTGCAATTCCTGAAGTAGGGTGTCAATAACAGGTGAAATATAATCTCCAGCTTGCAAACCTTCTTCTTTTGAAATATTGAAAATAATAGAGGTGGTAATTTTAGATAAAATTTTATCACAAATAAAAGTCTATCACAGGAGAAGGACGGATAGAGAGGCTCCAGATAGGCCACCTTAGCAATGAAATTGAGAATCTTCTATTATGAAAAGTGATCAAATGGAGTGACTTTGAAGATACACAATGTAGATAGTCTATCTGACGAAGGAACTTGGAGCTCAGATCTATAAAGGAATCCATTGGAGAAGAAGGGTCAAACTCCAACAAAAAAATTTTACTAGTGAAATACGCATGCTGGAAGAAAGCCATGATCTAAATAAATTGTTGAAGAAAAACCAAGAATGAATTTGGCATATGCCTATTCACTACATGCAAATTGTAGGAACTATCTTTTGTATCATCTTGGTCCCCTAACTTGGAAAGAGTTGTATTGGCCTCAAAAATGTTACAGTCCATGAAGGACATTTTTTGAGAGCAAATGTTGGGATCTGAACAGTGATCAGGACAAACTTGTAACCCATCCTTTTGACCAAAATGACACATAAAACTGAAGTGACCAAGTTTATCTTGAAATTTATGAATAATAGAGGAATCCTGCACCATAACTGATTGCATCCATTTTCCCCATTGTATGTCAATAAAAAATATTAATTGTTAATATAGTCACATTTTTATTTTTTGGACACACTAACAGTAAATTAATCATCATAGTTAGTTGTGTAATTGAACCATTTAAACATATATATTATTATTATCAAAATCTAAATTAGATTTATTGTGTAAATAAAAGTGTGATTTTAAAACTAAGGATAATTTTTTTTTACCTGTATTATTTTTCTTATCTCAATTTATATTACTTATTATATCAATTTATATTACTTACATTTGATATGGATATTGCAATTGACCCATTTATTTAGTGTAGAAATCATTTTTATTGCTTGAATTATCACATGACAACAATTTATAATGTAGATACCTAAACAATATTTTCTCACTTTTTTTATTTCATTAAAAATTAAAAATTTCTTATTTTATTTTAAATTTATACTTGAGCTGTTAAATTGATAAATAAAAACGAAACAAAAAAAACTACCTATGTTAAAGTAGAATAATAGATTGAATATTCAATTAAATTTTAAATCTATTATAACTCCTCTCTCTCTTTGTATATATATATGTATGTATGTATGTATGTATGTATGTATATGTATACATACATAAAAACACACATAGATACATATATTATATGTATACATATATGTATATATGTATGCATATACATATATATAACCAAGAAATAATAATATCTTACTATATGTTTAGAAAAATATTCTTTCTTCAAATTTTCTATTGAGGATAATTTTAGTGGCTAATATTCGCCAATTGGCTAATCTCACTCATGAAGGACTCCAAATTTGGCTATTTTTCTTCATTTTTGGGATGTCCACCTGATCTGCACTTTACCAAAAGTGGGTCCCATGCTTAGGTTAATTGGTGATAATAATATAGTAGTATTTATATTTTACTAATTAACTTCCCCAATACAATCTAATTTTTCTACGTTGTAAATTAAATATTTTCCCTTACAATTTTCAAGGCTTGTCTTTATTGATGGTCATATTCGCTAATATTTGTCAAAAAATTAAGTTACACTATAGATTAAATATGTAGATTTGACCTGTGTCTCTATTCTGAAGACTTTTCATGAAACTTTTTATCCTTTCTCACTTTGCAGGAAACTAGATTTGATTAGGGACATGTGTCTTTACTTTGGAAACTTTCTTTAAAACTTCGTATCCTTTTAAAAGTTTGTCTTGAAATAGGATATAGGGCATTGATTTAAGATCATCCAATAGTTTAAAATAATAAAGGTGCTTCCCCCAAACCACTATTCAATAATTTGGAGAGAAATTGTAATGATAAAAGTAGACAAACTTCAACCTTAAATTTTGATAATTAATTAGTTGTCATTTAATAATAATAATAACAATATAAATAATAATAATATGAATAAGAATAATAATAATAAAATTATTATTTCCAGGTATGTGTATGTTTTCCACGATTCTGATCAATAATGAAAGATTCACAAGGATTTTTATAAAATTTTCATATGATTGAAAAACAATTACCAATAAAATTATAAAATTTACTACTTAAAAATAAAATTTGCCAATAGAAATTATATTTTTCCCTTGAACAAATGTTCGATTTGCCAAAATTTTATAGTTTTTTCTAAAGTCCAGTTTCTTAAAGTTATCACTAAATTTCAAGTTTATATGATAAATTATAGATTTTGATTTTAACTCTTAAATTTATTCCTTAATTGCTTTTCAAAAAATGAATGGCTAGTAGCACAAGGCAAAGACTCAAGCTCTTCTAGAGTTCTTGTTAATAAGGCTAAAGCATCAATTTTCTTTTGGTACTTGCATGGTAGGATCGAAAGAAAACACTGGAGGAGGGACGGTATTGTGGACAACATGATATTGAAGATTTGTCATAAAATATCCATTATGTTCGAATATTTAGATAAATTAGTGTGTTAAAATTGAAAATGTGGAAACAAGTTTGGCTTATGAGAGTAATGTATATTGAAAAGTAAATATTTGATTAAATGTCATATTTACAGAATGTATACATAACTCATAAAACATTATATATTTCTTTCCACCTTAAGATACATGCACTTTTATGTCATATTGATTTTATGAGCATGAAAGAATCATAAATTTAATTTCTTTTCTTATAGAATATTTTAAATTTGAACCCAGTTTTGATATTGGTCAAGGTTCCATTAGTAGGAATGAAATCATAAATCCCATTCAAAGTTATAATCTTTTAAAATCTTCAATGGACCTCAAATTATTAGATTCATGCAGCACTACATTAGTATACACACCTAGGAAATATGAATATATTTTAGATAGTTTATGGAAAGGGCTCAAAATATTTGATAACTATTTCTTGAGGATGGTATTGTTTGGATTGTACATATTAAAATAGTAAAATGAGGAAGGGGACTTTACTGATTTCACAATACCCAACTTTCAATTATCACTAGAAGCCACAATTCAAATGCTTAGTGAAGATGTATTCTTAAAAATCACTAACTCCCTCCAAAGCCCCTTTAGCATGAACAAATGAAAAAGTAAAATTTAGACAAAAGATTAGGAATGAGTCCAAAGAATTGGAAGCAATTCTAGTCTATTGATTAAGTATAATGTCATTATTAGGAAGATTTATTTGGTGCTTCATTATGTGTCTCTTATTAGGGGCATTGATGCTCCAAATATGTTAGTGTCATTCTCACTTTGAAACCTAGGATGAATGGCCAACGTATTGTTAGTCAATGGGAATGACTTCAATACATACCTATGAGGAGATTGTTTTTGGATAAGTCACAATGACTTTAATATCTTAGAGGATCATTCTCATTCCCCACTCTTGGTCTACTTGATAGTTAACCACTTTAGAGGTACTCACCGATGTTCCTTTTAGGTACTTTTTGCATTCTTTCATATTCATGGTTCTTGAGCTGTAGTTCAATGGTTTTGGGGCATTCATTATGGGAGATAGATAACATGGTTATCTTCTCAAAATGTATTTTTATTTATGATGATAATAGGAGATGCTAGTGAGAGGATTTCCTAAAATAGGAAATGGAGTTATTCTAATATTCTATTAGAATAATATATTGACTATTCAATTAAATTTTTATTAGCATTGTAACTGAACTATTTATATAAATAAAAACACACACAAGAAATAATTATGCCTTATTAAATGTTTAAAAAAATATACTTTCTTCAAATTTTCTAGTCTATATGATAAATTATAGATTTTAATTTTTACTCTTAAATTTCTTTCTTATTTTATTTCCAAAATATGAATGGCCAATAGCACAAGGCAGAGACTCAAGCCCTTCTAGAACTCTTATTAATAACACTAAAACATCAATTTATTTTTAAATACTTACATTGTAGGACAAGAAAACATTAGAGGAGCGACGATATTGTGCAGAGCATGATATTGGAGATTTCTAACAGAATATTCATTATGTTTAAATTTTTAGATAAATTACAGAGTTAAAGTTGAAAATTTGGAAACAAGTTTTTCAAGTGTGAGAGTAATGTATTCTGAAAAATAATTTTGTAATTAAATTATGTCATATTTAAAGCATTTCTACATAACTCATAAAACATTGTATATTTCTTATGACCTTAAGATACATGCACTTGTATTTTATAGTGAAGTTATGAGGCTAAAAGAATCATAAAGTTATTTTCTTTTCTTATAGAATATTTTTAAATAAAAATCCATGTTTGAATCCATTTTTTATATTGGTCTAGGTTCCATTAGTCGAATTGCAATCATAAATCCTTTTCTAAGTTACAAAGATTTTAAAGTCTCAAATGGACCTTGGAGGGGGAAGTATTCCTCTCAATTTATTAGATTTCACAATACCCAATTGTCAATTATACCTACAAGCCAAAATACCAATGCTTATTGAAGCTTTTTTTTAAAACCCACTAACTGCTGAGAAAGCCCATTCAACATGAACAAATAAAAAATTTTATTTAGGCCAAAGATTAGAAATGAGTCCAAAGAATTGGAAGCAATTCTGGTCTCTTAAATAAGTATATTGTTATTATTAAGAAGATTGAGGCAATGCTTCATTATGTGTCTCTTATTAAGGGCATTGATGCTCCAAATATGTTATAGTCGTTCTCAATTTGAAACTTAGGATGAATGACCAACACATTTTTAGGCAATGGAAATGAGTTCAATGAAGGCATTTGAGGAGATTGTTCTTGGATAAGTCATAATGACTTGAGAGGTATTTTCCAATGTTACCTTAAGGTGGTTTACACTTTCTTTCACATCAATGGATCTTAAGTTGTTGTTAGATGTTTTTGCAGGATTCATTAGTAGAGGTGGATAACATGGTTATATCCTTAAAATGCATTTTCATTTATGTTGATATTAGCAGATGGTAGTAAGATGATTTCCTAAAATAGGAATTGGAGTTATTGTAATCTCTATTAGAATACTATATTGAATATTCAATTAATTTTTAATTAGTATTGTAATTTCTATATATACATATATAGAAACAAGAAATAAGTATATATTAATAAATATTTAAATAATTATTCTTTCTTCAAATTTTCTAGTCTATATGATTAATTATAGATTTGAATTTTTAACTTAATTTTCATTTATGTTGATATTAGCAGATGGTAGTAAGATGATTTCCTAAAATAGGAATTGGAGTTGTTGTAATCTCTATTAGAATACTATATTGAATATTCAATTAATTTGTAATTAGTATTGTAATTTCTATATGTACATATATAGAAACAAGAAATAAGTATATATTAATAAATATTTAAATAATTATTTTTTCTTCAAATTTTCTAGTCTATATGATTAATTATAGATTTGAACTTTTAACTTAAATTTCTTCCTTATTTTATTTTCAAAATACAAATGGCCAATAGCACAAGGAAAAGACTCAAGTTCTTCTATAGCTCTTGTTAATAAGACTAAAGCATCAAGTTCTTTTTTAGTACTCACATGGTAAGACTAAAAGAAAATATTGGTGGAGGAACGATATTGTGGAGAGCATGATATTGAAGATTTCTAATAGATTATTCATTATGTTTAAATTTGTATATATTATAGTGTTAAGATTGAATATATGGAAACAAGTTTGGCTTGTGAGAGTAATGTATTCTAGAAAATAAAAGTTTAATTAAATGTCATATTTAAAGCATTTCTAGATAACTCATAAAACATTGTATATTTCTTTCTAGCTTAAGATATATGCACTTGTATGTGATAGTGATATTATGAGCCTAAAAGAATCATAAAAATAATTTATTTTCTTATATATATATATATATATATATATATATATATATATATATTGGTATAGGTTCCATTAGTAGGAATGTAATCATAAATCCCATTCTAAGTTACAAAGATTTTAAAGTCTTAAATGGACTTTGGAGGGGGAAGTATTCCTCATGATTTATTAGATTCATGCTACACTACATTAGTATACCCACCAAGCAAAATATAAATATGTTTTAGATAGTTTATGGAAAGAGTTCAAAAATTTTGATAACTATTTCTTGAGGATAATATTATTGGGATTATACATATTAAAAAACCAAAACGAGGAAGTGGAATTTAATGATTTCACAATACTCAATTGTCAATTATCCCTAGAAGCTAGAATACCAATGCTTAGTAAAGTTTTATTCTTAAAAATCCATAACTCCCAAAAAAGCCCCTTTAGCATGAAAAAATGAAAATTTATATTTATGCCAAAGATTAGGAATGAGTCCAAATAATTAGAAGAAATTCTAGTCTCTTTAATAAGTATAATGGCATTATCAAGAAGATTGAGTTGGCACTTCATTATGTGTCTCTTAATAGGGGAATTTATGCATATGTTAAGGTCATTCTCACTTTGAAACCTAGGATGAATGACCAACAGATTGTTAGGCAATGCAAATGAGTTCAATACATATCTATAAGGAGATTATTCTTGGATAAGTTAGAATGACTTTCATATCTTGGATTTTCATTCTCATTCCCCACTTTTGGTCTACTAGATATAGTTTACCACTTCATAGGTATTTCCTAATGTTAGTTTTAGTTGCTTTGTGCTTTCTTTCATATTCGTGGACCTTGAGCTACAGTTAGATGTTTCCAGTGAATTCTTATTAGAGATGACTAACATGGTTATCTCCTTAAAGAAAATTTTCATTTATGATGATATTAGGAGATGGTAGTTGTTGGAATTACAAGTGGAAAGAGAGTAGACTTCTAAAAGAGGGGGGGGGGGGGCGGGGGGGAAGTGGGGGGGTGGGCAAGGTGAACCAAGAGTTTAAACTTGGACCCATAAGAATTTCACCATTAATACATCACATGCATTAATATACTAAATAACATATAAAGAATATCCATCATTAATGTAAACATGTAATCAAACATACACATAACAACATATATGACTACCCAGAAACCCTCCAAGTGAGAAGGTAAAACTGGGGTGGGGATGACACCCACAAATCTTCACTACTGCAGCAATAAAGTGCATCCAATTAAGGTTATGATGGTTTGACCATGAATCATGATCTACCCTTGAAATGCCTTCCCTATTAAAGGCTTACAAAGACTATTAAGTCCCACCTTGTTAGAGGATTTCAACACCCTGTTAGAAGTGTGTCTTGTTAGAGAACTTCAACTTACAATTAAGTAGACACCTTGTTAAAGGATTTCATACAGCTAGTTAGGACTACTCTATTAAGAGATTTAACTACAATAACCTATTAAAATGTCTCAACATAGATCCTATGGTTGGCACTTGCTTGCCTGATAAGAGATCACATCTACACAATGTCAGATTGATACTTCATGATCTCATGTATCAATGTAGTATCTTTCTCTATCCTCTATTATTCGCTAACTAATTTTGTAATTCTCTCTTATTACTAAGTCAGCTTGAATTCTCTACAAACTATCTTTTTTTCTCTTTGAATTCAATCATTCACCCCTTTTACATTGTTCTCATTATTGTAAAGAGTTTAGGGCTTTGTCCTCTTTAAGAAAACTCTAGTGGCTTAGGGTTACGTATGAATCTATGGCTGAGATTCATCCATTTTTCCACTTAAACCTTCCCATTTTTAGAAAGTCTACATGCAATTCCATAGGGAATTTGCATATAGATTCGTCCTTATCTCCAAAATATCCAAATCTATCATTAAGTCAGTTTGAAAATGGTTTACATAGTTGCTTGTGCCATTATAAACAAATGTGTCCAGACTATGTCACTCAGCATATGAAGTCTCTAATGTTCAACATATAATGTATCTGAATCATTCGACATCCACTATTTACTTGACACTTGAATCACTCAACGTGGTCTATCTACTCAGCACTCAAGTGACTCAACACTCATTGTGACTCGACATGGTCTAATATTTACATGTTGTGCTTGGCATGTATTACTAATTCAACATGAACTAAGTAAATGTTTTAAGTGTGTTGACACTCACTTGTCAAAACCAATATGAGATCAACAATCTCCCTCTTTGACATGAGTGTTAAAGGAACTTAAATATGCAATATACTATTCAAATTTGCAATTGGGAAGAATACTTCTAAGATTGGGGGTGAATCAGAAGTATTAAATTAATAGAAAGCATTACATGCATGTAACATTTCTAATTAACACAAATGTAAAGGCATGCATGAAAATATATAACACGTTATTTGATCATCTAGAAACCGTCCAAAATAAGAAGGTAAAACTGGGGTGGGGATGACATCCACAACCTATCACTACAACAATTTGTAACTTTTCAAAATTACAAAGTTTGACCATCAACAATGGTTTTCCTTGTCAAAGGCTCCAACACTCTATTAAAAGTGTACATTTCTAAAGGATTTACAAAACATTCACTTGGAATATCACCCTATTAAAGGATTTACAAAATGGATGTTAAACCAATCTATCTTCATAGGATTTTCATTCAACTAGTACAATTTCTAGAAAGTATAGTAGAATGTGTTGACCTAATCACTTACAATCTTCAATTGTTGTTTTCAAATCAATGTTCAATCCATTCTGATCTGATCTGATATAATTTTGTATGAATTGTTGATATTTTATTCTATTGTTAACTAATCTAAAAATTCCTCTATTTTATGAAGTCACTTTGAATGTACTCTTCACCCTTTTTTCATTTACTCTCATTCTCTCTATCATTTCTCTCCTTCTCAATTCTCGAATTATGGAGCTCCATCCCTTTTAAAAGGTTTTTGTGACTTAGGGTTAGGTATGAATCTATGGCTAAGATTCATTCATTTTTCCTCTTTAGCATCACAATTATTTGATTGGTTGCATGCAAAGTACATAGGAAATCTAATAGATTCGATCTTATCTTTAAGATTCAAAATCTGTATATTAGCTATCATGCAACATGATTTGCATCCGAGTTTGTGAAGGAACATACTCATATGTCAATACTATGTCACTCAACATTTGTTGATTATTGATGCTCGACAAATATAGAAATTCTATCTTGCTCAGCACCTATAGTTTACTTGGCACATATACTGGCTTAGCATCTATTAGTCACTCAATAGTTGAAATTTGCTCAGCATTGTCTATGTAGTTGGTATCTAAATGACTTGGCACATATTTAATTTCTAGCTTGGCACATATTGTAACTCAACATCTATATTGTACTTGGCATCAACTTAGAAAGTTTCTCAAGTGTGTTGACACTCAATTTTCAAAACCAATCTAAGATAAACAATCTCCCCATTTGACATGAGTGTCAAAAAGACTTAACTATACACAAGGAATCTAATCTCTTTGAGTATAATATACATTATGTTTGGCATATATACAAAACTTCAAAATTGTTCAAAATTTTGTGAAGGACTTTATACCTCAAAATTTGTAACTCCCCCTGAGTTGATGTGCCTTTGCTATATCCAAAACTTCTCATGTTGGATTTGTCTCATGTTGATTCCGATACTCTTTATCTATGCCTTTCCTTATCATTCCTTCTCTATCTACTCTATTCTAACTCTTCAAAATTTGTAACTCCCCTTTTCACATATCTTCCCTTGTAGTTATAGTTTCCTTTTGGGTTTTCTATATCTCCCCCTCAACATTTATCTCCCCCTTTTTGACACTTATGTCAAAGGAGTCTATATGTGAACTGAATATTTTGTCAAAAACATTTTATTCACCTCCATTACTATCCTTAGAGTAGGATCCCAGTTATATAGTGCAATTTCTAGTGATTTTATCTAGATGGATGACTCTGCTACAAGGTGAATTAGGCCTTCTAATGTAGAAAGATTGGGGTCTTTCTTTAATACATTTTCAGCTTAGGCTAGTTCTTTTTGAAAAATTTCCATGTGTGGGGTTATGGAATATTATATTTGGATTAGTTTGGCCTTTATATTTTCCTCATGTACTGGTAACATAGCTAGTTCCTTCTGAGTGTGAAGCGTAGTGTGAAAATGCTTCTCACTCTAAGCTGGATCTCTTGGTAGTTGCATAAAAAATAACTTAAGTCTCTTTCCAAGCTCATAATCCTCTAGCTAGTTTCCTATGTGAAGATGGAAGGATCACTTAGCTTTGTGTACAATGAGAAAATGTTCTCAAGTACTTCCTTCACTTTTTCAAATTTCTTAGCCAATTCAACTTGTGAAAGTGCAATTTCAGTAGAGATTTTCTCATTTACCTTCGCCTGAAATTTTCTTTTTGACCATTCTAGTAGTTTGGCATTTGTATCAAGGTCTTCATTTTGCACTTGGTCCACTATATTTGAAAGTTATTCCATAATTGGCCTTGTTTCATCAGGTGTTTTCAAAATAAAGGCATCTAGAAAGATTTCCTTGATTTCATGTAAAGCTTTCCTTTGCTTGTACTCATTTGCGAGTATTTCCTACTTCTTTTTTTCTCTCTAATGCCTCTTTCATTAGATTGATCTACTCAAGAGTAATATTATCATAGTCATGCTTGGTGATAATTATGTGCTCATCTAATGCAAGGTCTCCATAGTGAAGTACCCTTGCTACTATTGTTGTGCTTGAGCCTAGTGCATATATTTTCAGTGGCATGGCATCGATGCTCAACCTCTGAAGCATTGTTGGGGTCCCTGTTGTAGGAAAATTTACCAATGTTTGTATTTCCTCTTACTCCTTCTTCTTAGGACTTTCCTTGTCCTCTTCATACCTTTCCTTATCAATTATTGTGATCTATGGGGCTGCACCTTGTACTTGTGTTGTAGAGATAGAGATATCTATCTATCCTATTTGTTCCCTTGTAGGCTCTTTCTCCTCTGTACTCTATGTCTTTTGTTCAATCATCAAGACTCAAGCTATGGAGTCAACCTTTGCAGATGTTTCTACTACTTTTTACACTATTGGTTGTCCACTTGTGGTTGTAGGTATGTGAGAAGGTGGTTCTTATGGATTCACCTTATCCCTTGTTATTTCTAATACAACCTTTTACAGTTCTTCCACACTAACCAAAACTCAATTTGTATATAATTATGCTTGCAATGTAGTTTGGTCAAGAATCTTTTTGAGATCATCTGCATTCAATGGATTGATGTTTTGACTAGAGTTGTGAGGGGAATCCTTTATAGTTATTGTGTCTACATGTGTGGTGGTATCATGTGAAGGGCTCATGGGTGGTAGATGTGTGTCTTGCACACTTTGTTCTTGTTGCTACTCCTCAGCAGTTACCACTTTATCTATCCATTGTTGTGTATCCTCCATTATTTTTTCCCTTGAATCTTTCTCTAGTTCCTCCTCCTTGTCATTCTCTTCTTCTTCTTCATTATCTTTATCTTCAAGGGGTCCTCTTCTCCTAGTTTCACTATTATCAATCCATATATCAACTTCCATATCTTTGTTGATTTATTTACAACATCTTCAATGTTATTCTAAAGAATGTTGAAGGCTTTATACTTGGGAAAGAATTCACTCCCAATTTTTTTGCTTGCTTTAGTTAATCTGACCTTTTGTTAGCTCAGGCATTAACCTAGCTAAGGTAGATTCTCCTATTTCCTTTTCCATGTTTAGGTAGTAATGCCATTTACTTTCAATAATTGAATACAAATCTTTTTGTATTCACTTGTCAAGTTCAAGTGAAGTTGTCTTGAACTTGGACATCATGGTGTAGACAGATTCTTCCACCATGTTTTACTCTTGTCTACTCAACTTGCCAAAATGAACACTTTTCAAGCTATTCAAGTTAGCATTATCCTTAATATTATCACAAATCTTCTCTAAATTAGATTTATATGCATGACTTACCACTTTGAATTGGCTTATGTCCTCCGACTTAGTCTTCTCTTCATCAGAGTCAAGTTTAGCAACATATTTTCTTCTCAACTTTTTCTTTGTTGGCCCTTGTTGCTCTATTGCCTTCTTCTTCTTCATCTCCTTGGCCTATTCTTTGACTTGCTGAGTGGTTTTCCTAGTGCTTTCTCTTGTTGTGGGCTTGGCAAGGCTTACCTTGGCAACTTTCTTGGGCTTTGCAGCTGGTTTGGTGGTATTTTTTCTTTTCTTTGGCTAAGGTTTAGTAGGTGCTTCCTTAGCTTCCTCTTTCTCGGCACCTTCTTCTATGTATTCTCCCATGCCTTTTTTCAAGGCAAGTGGACCTTGATCCTACTCTCCTTCTTCCTCATCTTCTTCTTCATCATCCTCTTCACCTTCTATTATTTCTTCACCAAATCTAGCCTTTAGCTTATTCACTAATCTGTCTTTCTTTTTCAAAACTAATGCTATTTTCAATTCCATCTCCACCTTGGACCTGACATCATCATAAATGCTAAAGTGTTTAGCACTTTTATCTACTTCCTTTGCAAGTAAAGTTTTTATTTCCATTGAAGCTTCATCAATATTGATTTCATAGACAAGTGGCCTTAGCCATCTAACTCTTGGCACGACAGCTTGAATATATGTATAATCAATGTCAACTAAAAAACATATGTCATTGATGTGCTTCTCAACTAAGAAAATAGGTATCCAAAGTCTTTGTTTAATAAACTTATTAAAGTCTAAAAAATATCTTATCAAAATTGTTTCAAAATTTGCCCCCATTTTCCCTATGTATTCATTAATATGTACAGCAATTGATCTATTTGTTTTCCAGCCTATTTTGCCAAAGGAAGGAAATTCATACTAAACATAAAAGAATATTCATATCAAAATTGATCCAAATTTGGATTGGGCACTCTTGGAACTCCTTGTGGCTCCCAAGTTCTCCATGATTTGTTGTAGTTGTAGCTCAGCTAGGTCATATGTATGATCCTTCTTCACAATCTTATATCCTACATCAACTGCAATGCAGGGCACACTGTTCAGTCTACTTGATTGATAGAATTTGTGAAAGATAACTCTAACAACAAATTATATGATAGGGTCCTTAATTTTTTTAGTTTCCATACCCCTCTTATTCCATTGAGAAAGTGTTCTTTTCAATGACCTCCTTTGAGTCATTTCTTGAGGTTTTAGGCCAATCTAGGGTTGGATACCCTATGACTCGGCGAATGATTCTCTTGGTTATCTTTAATGGTCCTCCTTCTAGCCATAAGCATCCATCATGAATTCTTCTTAGAAAAAATATGATCCATTATATTTTAAAGAATCTAGGGAAGTCTAGGGCACGAGTAAGTCCCTTTTTCTTAGCTATGTTGTATTCTTCCTTCAACACTCCATTTGTCACATAGTTTATTATACGCTTCCCTAATCTCCATGTCTCCTATCCCACCTACTTTACAATTATAGCATTATCAAACATCTTGAACAATGACTACTTTAGGGGGAATGATGGATACGGCACTGGCTAGATCATTCTTGTAGGCTACCTCAGGGATTGGTTTGAATTCTAGTTGTTTTACCTCCCTACTAACTAGTTAAATTTCAAATGGATCCTTATCCTTAGGATTTATAGAGTTGGATGTCACTTTCACAAACTAGGGTTTAACAAATTCAAACACCATGTAGCTTAGTACTTGAATAAATACCTTTAAATCGATGAAATTGCTCTAAATCTCTCCTCAAATTTGTTTGAATGTTTTTCCTTTGCTTGAAATCACTACTTTTCTTTGCTTTTTCTTTGCTCTGTGTTCAAACAATGAAAATGATCAGAAAAGAAAAAAAATACCATTCAATACCTAGCATTAAATTCTTAGTGTTAATATAACTATTAACTTGGCTTGTATGTATTTTCTTGCATTACTCGACATCAATGCAATTTTCCTTTTACTCGGCAGTTGAAGGATTGATGCTTACTCAAAATCAACTAGCACAATTTTACTTGGTAGCAACTAATCACTTGGTTTCCACTAGTTCTTTCCAACAACTTGGCACATACTATGATTTCACTTGGCAACTAAAGGTAACTTTTCATACTTGGCAATAGTATGAAAGCTTTTGAGGATAAACTTGCATCTTTATTCATGCTATTTATATCCTTTGTAGTATTGACTTATCGTGGAACTGATGTATCATAAGCATTTAAATATAATTCCTACATACCTTCTTTTGCTTAGTTGGATGAAGTGTGACCACTTGACCTTTTAGGTGAAGTGATCCCTCCATTGGATGTGCTCTTCCATCTCTTCTTTTCCATGTCATATTCATCTCTCCTCTGATGTGTTCAACATTAACTTTTCCTTTTCCTTTGTTGAACTTAGAGTTGGGTGCCTTTGATGCAGTTCGGAAATATTTGATGATGTGTCCTATCTTTAGGTAGCTAAAAAAAGTGGTTTTGAATCAACCACCTATTATAGTTACTACTAAAGTGTGTTCTTATGTAGTTCTCGGGAATGTGTCCATATTCTTGACAGTAGTGACAACTCTACACAATTGTAGTAATGTCCATGACTATTTGTCTTTGTTGGTTGGTTTGGTGTCCACATTGGCTTGGATCTGCATTTAAAGGCTCTATATCCATACTTCTTGTAGTTCTATCAGTGACCTTCAAATCTTGGTGTCCCGATGGCTCTAGTCTTGCAGTCATGTGCCTGATGACCTTGCTTGTTGCACTTGTAAAAATGACCCATGTTTTTAGGTTTGTCATGTTGATTGGCATTCTTGCTCCTACACACATTAGAGGTATGTCCCTTTTTACCAAAAAAATGAAAAATGGGTTTTTTGTTCGTACCTTTGTCACTTCTTTCTTCTATAGTCTTAGACTCTCCTTCCTCAATGTTGTTGTATCCTAGTCCTGAAGTGTCATTACTAGATCTTGGTGATTTTAGTAGTTGTTCAAAGTAATTGATGGCTTCATTAGGTTTTTGAAGCTTTTTGAAATTTCTTTTTCTCTTCTCAAGTCATTTTGTGGTTGTTCATTCTGCATGTTTAGTGTGGAGATCTCAATGTGCTTGACATTTAGCTCATGATGAGAATTCATCATTTGGCTTAGGTATCTAGCTGTGTATTGGAAACTCTTGCAAACTCACTTGACTTTTCCACTAGTTTGTTGTCAAGGTTTATCTTGTCATCTTTTATCATATCTTTATCTTCAATAGCTCTCTTCTTCTTCTCAATCACTTCACAAAGCATCATGGCTTGTGATTCTTGTTCAATCTTGAGAGTTCTGATCTCTTATGCTTGAGCTTTGTTCTTCTCTGTTAGGTCTAAAATTGTTGCATCCTATTCCTTAAAATCTCCATTGGCAAACACTTTAGTGGTTTCAATCTCCTTGTACTATGTATCATTCTTAACTATGGCAATGCTTTTTCTTCTCTTTAGGGATTTCCTCAATTCTTCCCTAGCTTCTTCCAGAGAATGTAGAATGAGATGCATTTCAATCTCCTAATTCTCTATAATCTTTACAAGATTGTAGACTTCCATTTCTAGATATTTTCTTCAAGTTGTAAGGCCTTTCCTTGTAAGAACTTAGCTCTGATACCAATTGTTGGAATTTACAATTGGGAAGAATACTTTTGAGAGGGGGGGCGAATCAAAAGTATTAAACATTAAATTATAAAACTTTTAACTAAAATCATTACATGCATGTAGCATTTCTAATTAACATGAAAGTAAAGGCATGCATGAAAATAGATAACACAATATTTGATCACCCAAAAACCCTCCAAAATGAGAAGGTAAAATTGGGATGGGGATGACACCCTCAACTTATCACTACAATAATCTCTAACTTGTCAAGATTACAAAGTTTGACCATTAGCAATGGTCTACCCTATGAGAGACCTACCCTATTAATGGCTCCAACACCCTATTAAAAGTGTACCTTTCTAAAGGATTTACAAAACATTCACTTGAAATTTCACCCTGTTAAAGGATTTACAAAATGGTTCTTAAACCAACCTATCTTCATAGGATTTTCATTATCCTAATACAATTGCTAGAAAGTATAGTAGAATGTGTTGACCTGATCACTGACAATCTTCAATTGCTAATTTCAAATCGATCTTCAGTCTATTTTGACCTAATCCTCTTTGATCTAATATGATTTTATATGAAGTGCTAATACTCTATTCTGTTGTTAACTGATCTAGCAATTCCTCTATTTTACTAAGTCACCTTCAATGTACTGTTCACCCTTTTGTTCTTTTCTCTCTTTCACTCTATCATTTCTCTCCTTCTCAATTTTTGAATTACGGAGCTTCATCCCTCTTAAAATCTTTTTGTGACTTTGGGGTTAGGTATGAATCTATGGCTGAGATTCATTCATTTTTCCTCTTTAGCATTACAATTATTTAATTGGTTGCATGCAAAGTATATAGGAAATCTACTAGATTAGATCTTATCTTTAAGATTCAAAATCTATATATGGGTAAGTGCACCAAGTTGTGGTGCCAAAAGGGGGGTATAAGTGGACACCTTTTTCCTAAAATTAGAAATTTCTAGACTTCAACAAGAATTTGAAGATAGTTACCCTCAAAATTTTAAGTTATGACAAAAATAAAAGTCATAGTCCTCTGAATCTAGTTTCTAAACTACTAATTTTTTTTCAAAATGGTTTAGTTTTAGGTCCTCAAAAAAGGGGGCCACATAAAGTGGTAATGTTTATTCCATAAAAACATAATATAGTACAAAGTGTGGCCCCCCTAAAATTTTAACTTTTTTTTTGAAAAATTTTAATTGCTCTAGTCAAAAGTTACCTAACACTATGTAGTTTATCCTAGATTTTTTTGGTAATTTTATTATGTGTATTTTTTTTAATGAATTTTTCAATCAGACACATCCCAAAAATGTGAAATATCTGTGTGCTCCCCCTAGAAATGATTGAAAACTAATCTAAAATCAAAACTTCTTTTTTTCAAAGTGTGTAGAATGGAGTCTAGTTTCTAAAAAACTAAGTTGTTGCAAAATTTGATGAACGAGCTAAAATCTACAGCCCAATTAGTACATGTTGGTTTTTGACAAAAAATGGACATACATTCAAAAGAAATTATAGATGAAAGGCTTGAAATAGTTCAAATAAAAAATAAATTATATGGTTGTGTAGCTAACACAGAGAGATACAATGTCATGTAACCTAATTTTATCGATGCTCAACCACGAGGAAACTAGAAGGAGAGCACACAAGAAAAATCAATCAGTTTTTGTATGTTTGTAGGAAAACACGTCTCAGACCAGTTTATAGACTCCAAAACTTTGGGTTGGATCCCCAAGGCAAAGCCAAACATTAGGCTTGGTAGAATGTAAAGCTTTAAATAGTGTGTGTGCCTTATAGTGTGTGCGCACCATAGCATACACACATTATTTAAAGCCTTTTAAATTTACTTTTAAGTAGCACATATGCGCTTTGTAAATTTTTTTTTTGAAAAGTGACCATGCGTTTTAATGCATACACACTATAGTGTGTACATGCTATGGCTTGGCACACCCAAGCACTATAGCATTTGCGCACTTTGCAAAACTAGAATGAGAAAAAGAGGTGTCATCTTTTTGGCACCACAACTTGGTGCACTTACCCATATTAGTTGTCATGCAACATGATTTTCATCTAAGTTTATGAAGGCACAAACTCATATGTCAATACTATGTCACTCGACACTTGTTGATTACTGATGCTTGGTACATAAAGATATCTTTTCTTTCTTGGCACCTATGGTTTACTTGGCACATATAGTAGCTCAACATCTATTAATCACTCGGTAGTTGAAACTTTCTTAGCATTGTCTATCTACTCAACATCTGGATGACTGGGCACATATTGAATTTTTGGCTTGGCATATAGTGTAACTTGGCATCTATATTATACTCGGCATCAAATTAGAAAGTTTCTTATGTGTGTTGACACTCAATTGTCAAAACCAATCTAAGATCAACATATTCTACTTAACTTCTTGAGCATAACACATCCGTGATTTGGCTTATATATAAAGCTTCAAAATTTCAAAATTTTGCAATAACCTATATACCTCAAAATTGATAACTCCCCCTGAGTTAATGTGTCTATTTTGTATCCATAATCTGTGCTTCTCTTTGACTTCAATGCACTATATCTGATACTCTTTCATCTAATCCAATACTCTGTCATAGTTGATATCTGCATTTATTTACTATTTTCCTCAAAAATGTGTCTCCAAAAAATGAATCTAAAAAATGTATATGTATATCACCCCACTGATATAACTTTATTTTATTGTCTTCCTTTCTTTTATTTTCTGCTCCCCCTTTGTTCATACTCCCTTTCTATATTTCTCTATTTCTAGCTCCCCCGTCTATTATTCTCCCCCTATGTTATATTTCTCCTTCTTGCTTTAACTCTTCCCCATGGTTTATCTCTCCCCCTTTATTGACACTTATGTCAAATGGGCTATACACATATAGTGCATTTTTCCAAAATGGATTTATGGACTTCCATTATGATTTTGAGAGCTACATCCTAGTTGTCACATGTAACATCCAATGATTTGATCTGGATGGCAAGCTTGGCAGCAAGGTGTACTAGGCCATCTAAGATAGAAAGATTGGGGTCTTTCTTCAGTAGATTTTTTACATAACCTAGTTCCTTGTGCAATATTTACATGTGTGGAGTGAGGGACACTAGTATACATGTCAGTTTCACTCTTATGTTAGCCTCTTCTACTGTTAACATAGCTAATTGACTTTGTGACTGAAGCAATGTATGAAAATGCTTATAACTCTGAGCAAGGTTTTGAGGTAACCTTGTACCTAATATGTTAGGATTTCTCTCCAAGCTTAGAATATTATGTTTGGTCTCTTGGGTGAAGAGTGTAGGGTTAGAAAATTTGGTGTACAAAGAGAATAAATTCTCAAGTACCTTCTTCACATCCTCAACCTTTATTGCCAATGCAACTTGATTAAGTGCTACATCACTAGATATCTTTTTATTTACCTTGCTCTAGAATTTCATTTCAGACCATTATAAGAGTTTATCATTAGTATTAGTGTCTTTATTATTGAACTTTTCCACTATATCTAACAATTGTTCTAATGGTGGCTTTCTTTCTTCAAGAGTTGGTAGATTAAGTGCATCTAGAAAGATGTCCTTAATGTCTTGAAGTGCTTACTTTTTCCTGTGTTCTCTCCTAAACATTTCTTTATTCTTTTTCTTCTCTAAGGCTTGTTGCAAAATGGCTATTTGGTCTAATGGCATTGTATCATAATCAAATTTCAAAATAACAATCTCTTCATCTAGAGTGAAATCTCCATAGTGAATTACCTTTTCAACTTTTGAAGAGCTAGAGCCTAGCACTAAGATTTGCAATGGTATAGCTTCTATGCTCAACTTCTGAAGAAATTTTGTAGGGGAAGTGTTAGATATTGGTAGAGTTATCAATGCTTGGATGGCTTCTTGCTCTTTTACCTTAGGTGTTTGCTCACTCTCTTTAGATTTTCTCTTCTCTTTTACAATGATTTAAGTAGCACCATGTTCATGTGCTTTAGGAATAGATAAATCTATCTATCCTAGTTCTTGTTGCTCAGTAGTAATGTATTTTTCTTCTTTTGTAGTCTACTTCTATTCAACTATGTCAATGTTAACAAATGTATCAACCTTAGCAGATGTATCTACTATTGTTTGTGTCAAATATTGTACTTGAGTCATTGAAGGGATGACAAAAGGTGGTTCTTGTGGATTCACCTTGTCCATTGTGACATCAATTACTACCTTTTGGAGCTCATCTATACCAACCAAAATTGGACTTTTGCATGGCTTGGCTTGTAGTGTAGACTAGTCCAATATCTTCTTTAAGTAGTTTGTAGTCAAGGGATTGATGTTTTGAGTTAAAAGATCAGAGACATCCTTTACAATAATGGTTTTAGTAGACTTGACTATGTCATGTGGGGAACTAGCACTCGGCACTTGTGTATCTTTCATTGTCTATTCATCTTGCTATTATTCAGTTGTTGCCTTGTCATCAGTTTGTTTTTCAGTTTCCTTCCCTATTGTATCATCTTTCTTATCATCATTTTCCTTGTCATCATCTCTGTCATCTTCATCCTTATCACCATATTCACCCTCAAAAGGGTTAACTTCTCCCTATTTTACAGTGGTCAACTCATAGATAAGTTTCCATATTTGGGTAGATTTCTTGACCGCATCTTCAATATTGTTTTGAAGTATGCTTAAGGCTATATATCTAGGTGTAAGCCTAACTCCATATTTCTTAAAGGCCCTAGAAATATTCCCTTTTTTTAGTTCTATCATTACTTGGTCTAAAGTGGTTTCCCTTATTTGTTTTTCCAAATTTAAACAATATTGCCATTTTTGCTCAACTAAGTCATATAGTTTCTTGGGTACTAAGTAGGAAGTTCTAATGGAATTGTCTTAAATTTAGACATCATTGCATATAGGGCTTCTTCCACTAGCTTTTTATACTCTTTTCCCAAATCATCAAAATTTACATGTCTAAAACCAAATAACTCTACATTATTCTTCATATTTTCAATCATATTTTTAATATAAGAGAGTGGTTTGTGGCTTACCACTTTGAATTGGCTAATATCATCTAGTTCAGTCTTTTCTTCATTTCAATCAAGACGTGCAACATATTTTCTTCTTTGTTTATTTTACACTTAGCCAACTTACTCTATTTGCTTTGATTTCTCCTTGGCCTTTTGTGTTGTGGCTTGTGTGCTTTCTTTGGTCGTAGTTGTTGTTGGTTGGCTAGGCTCGGTTTAACAATTTTCTTTGCCTTAGTCATTGGTTGTGTCTTAGCCTTTCTCTTCTTTGGCTTTACATGTGTGGTTTATTCCTTGGCTTCTTCTCCCATGGAACCTTCTATTTATTCCTATTCCTTATCCTCTCCCATGGCTTGAGTCAATGCAAGAGGTTCATGATTTTTTTGTTGTTCTTCCTCTTCATCCTTTTCATTTGCTTCCTCTTCTTCCTCATCTACACCCTCACCAAATTTAGCCTTTAGCTTCTTTGCTAGCTTATCTTTCTTCTTAAGTTTAGAGGTAGTTTTCAACTCCATGGTAATCTTTGATTTTACCATTTCATAGTTGCCAAATATTTTTGCACTTTTGTCTATTTCCTCTGCTAGGAGTGTTGTGATGGTTGTTCAAGCTTCATCAACATTAATCTCATACCCAAGTGGCCTTAACCATCTGACCCTTGGTGTAGCAGCCTAAACAAAAGTGTAATGAGCATCAATTAGAAATAATATATCATGGTAATGTTCCTCAACCAATGAAATAGGCATCCTCATTATTTCTTTCATTGATTTGTTAAAATTTTCAAAATAACTTGTCATTAACGATTCAAAATTTTCTCCCATTTGTTCAATAAACTCCTTGATCTACACTGCTATTGACCTATTTTTTTCCAAATTATAGTAGCAAAGGAAGGAAATGTATTTTGCACATTAAAATATATATATATAAAAGTATTGAACCAAATTTACATTAAGCACTCTTGGTCTTTTTTATTGCTCCAAGATTTTTCATTAGTTGTTATAGTTGAAACTTAGCCAGATTAGAAGTATGATCTTTCTTAACAATCTTGTAGCCAACATCTATAGCAATATAGGGTACACTATTAAATCTACTAGATTGATAGAATTTATGGGAAATTACCCTAACAACAATGTTCAACAATGGATCAGTAATAGTATCTATTGCCATGCCTCTTTTATTCCATTTTGCTCCAGTGGTTTTCTCTATTACTTCCTTGGAATCACTCCTCAGAGTCTTGGGCTGATATAGGGTTGGGTAGCCAGTAACCCTATGAATTATTCTCTTGGTAATCTTAATTGGTCCATTCTCTAGCCATAAAGATTCATCATGTATTTTGACTCAACAGAATTCTAATCCATTTAGTTTTAAGTACACTGGGAAAATCTAGGGCACATGTCAAACCCTTCTTCTCAATTATTCTATACTCTTCATTCAAAACACCATTTTTGCATAATCTATCATATGCTTCTTTGATTTCTAAGTCCCCAATGCAACCAATTTTGCAATTATAACATCTCCTTACATCTTGCACCATTATGACATTCTACAGGATCATGGATAAAGGGCTAGAAGGATCTTGTTTGTAAGTTATGTCAGAAATGGCCTTAAATATAGGTTGTTTGACTTTGTTATTGACAAGATGAACAGTCAAAACCTCTTTCCCTTCTACATTCTTCAAGCTAGATGCCATTTTTCAATCTAGGGATTATGCAAAGTAAAACTATGTAGCTCAGCTTGTGATAAAAACCTTGTGAAATTGAGAGAACTAGTGTGAGATCACTATCAAATTCTCTCTGAATGCTATGAAAAAGTTTCTAAATTGCCTTTTTCTTTGCTTGATCTTTGCTCAAATTTGAAATGATGAATAATGGGTGAAATCGATCATATATCCTTTGAAAACCTTGCATTTAGTTCTTAGTGCTTGTATAGTTGTAAACTTAGAGTCAACTTGATTTTAGAATCATTTGGTATCCATTGATATTACCATCACTTGGTAGCTAATATAGACTTAGCATTAACTAGCTAGTTTGGTAGTTTGACATCAACTACCATTCCACTCGGCATACACAAAAAACATTTCATGCTCAACAACAACATGAAAAATTAAAAGTTTTAACTTGAATTTACAACAACATCTTCCATCTTTATTCATCTTAAATTAGTCTTTTCAATACTATCTCCCTTGGAACCAATGTATGATATTACACTTGAATATCTGTCCAACATACCTCTTGTTTGTTCAATTTGATGAGGTGTGATCACCTAACCCATTGGGTGAAGTGATCCCTTCTACATTTGATGTGCTACCGGCATCTTTCTTTTTCCATGTCTTGTTCATCTTATCTTTGATGTTTTCAACATTTTCCTTTCCTTGGCCTTTATCAAATTCACAACATGGTGCCTTTTACCTAGTTGGACAATTCTTACAAATGTCGCCAATCTTCAAACAACCAAAACATGTAGTTTGACTTAACCATCTTTTTTAGTTACCATTGAAGTGTGTTCTAACACAATTCTCAAGAACATGTCCATATTCTTGACAATAGTGAAAGCTATATCTTATATTGTAATCCCAATTATAAAGCTTTCCATACATTCTTACCTTTATTGGCTTGTTTGATGACCACATAGATTTGGATTTGCATTCAAAGGCTATATGTCCATACTTCTGATAGTTGTACCACTAACCTTCAAATGTTTATTTATGCATGGTCCTAGTTCTACATTCATGTGCTTGATGACCTTGCATGTCACACTTATGACAATGATTCATGTTCTTAGGCTTGACATTCCAATTTATATTGTTGCCCCTACACACATTACCAGCATGTCCTTTCTTACCACAATTATGACAAGTACGTCTAGAGTTCTTACCTTTGATGTTCCTTTCTTCAATGACTTTGGATGATTATCCTTCTTTAGTGCTTTTGCAGCCCAATCTTGATGTGTCCTTTTTGGATCTAGGGTATCTCAGTAATTGATCAAAGTATTTGATGGCTTCATTTGGCTTGTTGAGACTTTGAGCAAATTCCTTCTCTCTTTTCAGGTCATTCTGCAATTGTTCATTTTGCAACTTCAATGTGGTTATCTCAGTGTCCTTGAGATTAAATTCATAGTTGGCATTCATCATTTGACTTAGATTATCCAATAACATGTTGGAGATCTTGGTTAGCTCTGTTGACATTTCTTCCAATCTATTTTCTAGAATTCTCTAGTCTTCTTTAATTAGGAGTTTAAACTTGGACCTATAAGACTTTCACCATTCATACATCACATGCATTAATATACTGAAATAACATATAAAGCATATGAATCAATCATGTAAACATGTAATCAAACACACACATAACACTAGATATGATTACCTAGAAACCCTCCAAGTGAGAAGGTAAAACTGGTGTGCAAATGACACCCACAAATCTTCACTACTACAACAATGAAGTGTACCCAATTAAGGTTACAATGGTTTGACCATGAATCATGATCTACCTTGTAAAGGCCTAGACTTGTTAAAGGCTTATAAAGACTATTAAGTCCCACCTTGTTAGAGGATTTCAACACCCTATTAGAATTGTGCTTAGTTAGAGAACTTCAACTTACAATTAGGTAAGCACCATGTTAAAGGATTTCATACAACCTGTTAGGACTACTTTGTTAAGAGATTTAATTGAAGTCACCTATTAAAATGTCTCATCATAGATCCTATGGTTGGTACTTGCTTTCCTAATAATAGATCACCTCTACAAAATGTCAGATTGATCCTTCACAATTTGATGTATCAATGTTGTATCCTTTTCTATCCTCTATTCTTCACTAACTAATTCTGCAATTCACTCTTACTACTAAGTCACCTTGAATTCTCTACAAACTATCTTCTTTTCTCTTACAATTTGATCATTCACCCCTTGTACATGGTTCTCATCATTGTAAAGAGTTTAAGGCTTTGTCCTCCTTAAGAAGACACTAGTGGCTTAGGGTTAGGTATGAATGTATGGCTAAGATTCATCCATTTTTCCACTTAAACCTTACCATTTTTTGATTGGTTGCATGCAATTGTATAGGGAATATGCATATAGATTCATCCTTATCTCCAAAATATTGAAATCTATCCTTAAGTTGACTTGAAAATGGTTTACATAGTTGTTTGTGCCATTAAAAACAAATATGTCCAAGCTATGTCACTTGAGTTCATTCATTGTATTTCTATTTCTGAATCAGCACCTAAACTACTTAGCAACCACTGTTTACTCGATACTTGAATCACTTGGCATGGTCTACTACTTGGCACTCATTGCAAATCAACATAGTCTAATATTTACATGGTGTGCTTGGCATGTATTACTAATTCATCATGAACTAAGGAAATGCTTTAAGTGTGTTGACACTCACTTGTCAAAACCAATATGAGATCAACAATAGTGAGATGATTTCCCAAACTATGAAATAGAACTTTTCTAATCATGTATGAGAGGCTTACATCCATATAGATTCATGATATCATGCTATGTTTAATCTCTTGAGGCTGAACAATTTTGGATGTTTTTGTGGCTTTTCTCTTGGGCTTATGATCGATATCATACTTGTCATAGTTAATATTTAGAGGTGTTTGTGTAAGTACATGTTGCATGCTTATGACTTGCAAGTTCTTTCTTTGGTCATGATTATCTCATTGGATGTCTAGGTTTACCTAATATTGTTATGAGATTTGTTGGAGCTATGGTGGTCTTACTTTTGTGGTCATATGTTATCACTTGTACTTTATTAGTTTTTGATCATAACATAGTGACTCTATTATCTCGTTTCTTTTTTGGATGTGGAGAACATGGGAGAATAGTGGAGACTAGATGAGAGAGCTATTTCTTGCAATGTTTTTGCTACATGATTTTTATATCTTTACGGATAGTCCTTGGTACTACATGGCTGCACTTTCCTTGGTTTTTATCATTAGACTTGGCATGCTTTTGATTGGTTTGCGCATGAAGATTTAGGTTGCAATTTATGCGTTGGTTTTGTTGTCGTCATAAGTTTATTGATGTTGGATACCTTTGAGGTATGATTGATTTGATGGGCTAGAATGTTATATGAATGTTATTTCCAATGTCATTGGTTTATCTGCTGAATTGGAGCAATTAGATTGGTTGTTGTTATGGTTGATTGTTTATTTTTTCTTGAGGTTTACTTCGGTATTGTGTTGGGATAAGAAGTTGATTTTTTGACACTTAAGTACTCAAGATTGCAGTAGAGTGGTGGTAGTATTTTGTAACCTTTTTTTATCACTAGGATCTTATAATTATGTTATGTTGATCTTTAAATTGTTCATTTTATAATAAAATATTTTAAAATAAAATATTTTAAAATGAATGTTATAGTAAAATTTTCTTAAATATTTTAAATATTAAATCTATTGTTTAAGTGAAAGAATTTAGGTTAAATATATATTTCCATTTTTGAACAGTTCATATTATTCTCCAGTCACTAAAATAAAATATAGTAAAATAAAATATAGTATAAAAATTACATAAACACAACTCTTTTTAATTTCATGCATGTCTTTTGCTTTAAAATGTATGATTTAATATATTTACAAACTAATTTAAAGTATTTATACTATAGAACATATTATTTTTTAATATAGTCACTTTTAATTTGTTGAAAACAATAATAGGAAATTAATCATTATAGTTAGTTTGTGATTGAACCATTTAAGCATATATATTATTATTAAGAAAATCTAAATTAGATTTATTGTGTAGAGAGAAGTGTGTCTTTAAACATAATGATAACTTTTTTTACCATTTTTTTAAAATCTCAATTCATATTACTTATTATATCAATTTATATTACTTACATTTTATATGGATATTGTAGTTGACCCATTTATTTAGTATAATAATCATTTTCACTACTTAAATCATCACTTGACAACAATTTATAATGTACACTCCTAAGCTAATTTTCTCACTTTGTTTATTTCAATCAAAATTATAAATATTTTATTTTATTTTAAATTTATACTTATATTGTTAAATTGATAATTTTTTTAAAAAAACAAAAAAACCTACCAATTTTAAGGTAGAATAATAGATTGAATATTCAATTATACACGTGCGTGCGCGCGCGTTAACATTATCTACATCACTTGGATCTTTATCTATATGATCTGCTTATATGTGTATATATATATATATGTTTATATATATATATATGTATGTATATATATATATATGTATATATATATATATATATGTATATATATATATATATGTATATATATATATATATATATATGTATATATATATATATATGTGTATATATATATATATATGTGTATATATATATATATATATGTATATATATATGTATGTATATATATATATATATGTATGTATATGTATATGTATATGTATATATATGTGTGTGTGTGTGTGTGTGTGTGTGTGTGTATGTATAAGTATATATCTATTTATATAAATATATACTTGTAGGACTAGAAAAATGGGCTAAATGCATAACACACTATGAGAAAATCACAAACTCAATCAACATGTATTAGCACCCACTAGTCTACCATGAAAGCCAAACTAAACAAAAGAAAGCAAACATAATCAAAAACTCCCTTTTTTGTTTGTAGCTCCCATGTCCTTCTTTCTTCTCCAAATGATTGTAGCTCCAATTTTCCTATAGTGCACACAAGATTGAAGCAAAAGCCTATGATAGGGATAAAGCCATGAGAATATTTGAAGTGTGATTTTATTGTGAGAGTGAGAATGCAAAATGTAAATTAGTAGAGACTCAAAAACTCAAAGATTCAAGGACTCAATACTTAAGCATTCTCCTCCAAGAGACCCAAAATGAGAGAAAGAGTGTTCATTTTATAATCAACACTCAAAGTGAGGGCATTGGATTTGTCACCCATAGATGTACGATGTGGCAAGAGATTTCTATGACGCATATGACAGAATATGCCAATTTTGAGATTCTATGACACATGCAAGTCAAATTTGGAAGAGAATCTGTGATGCATCGTAAGATTCCTCAACCCACTTAAAGCCAAGAATCTATGACGAATAAGCCAAATAGAGACATGCGTAAGAGGTAATAATAATTCCTATGACGCATACAATAGAATATGCCAAAAGTAAGATTCTATGACACACGAGAGTCAAATTTGGAAGAGAATCTATGATGCGTCATAAGATTCCTCAACCCACTTAAAGCCAAGAATCTATGACGAATAAGCCAAATAGAGACATGCGTAAGAGGTAATAATATTTGATTATGACAAATCTCAGCCAAGTGTCAAAGGAAAATCCACGAGGTGTCACATCCAAGTGTCATGATGATGAAATATTTTATGGAATATTTGAATTAAAAATCCTTTTATTCCACAAAATAAGAATTAGTAGAAAATGGAATTAATGATGAAAAATAGAACTTAGGAAATTGTAAATTTCCATGGTTTGCAGATAATGAATCAATTAATTAATAAAATTAATTAATTGAGGATGATAATCAGGAAGAATAATTAGTGAGAATAATAGAATTAAATTATGGGTTATTTAATCCTATAGAGAAAATTAGTAGATGATTGGCCAAATTGATTAAATGAATGTGACTGTATCTTTTGATGAAAATGTGACGATGATGGATATCGAATAAGATGATGAAAAGGTAGACCAAAGCCATGGTCAAATTAATTGATAACATGCCAAGGACACATGACATGAATTAATTGATATGTAACATTTAACCGACATTGTAAATGCTACAGGATTGAAATTGATTGATAAGGTTTGATCATAATAACACTGACGGACACTGTCAATATTATTAAAATGGTTGATGATGCCATGATCTGACATTGAAAGCCTCAACAACATCAAAGATTGAATGACTTGAATGATATTTTGACCTAGTACTGAGAGCCATGACAATATTAAGGTCAGATAGATAAGATTGATAAGTTGATAGGTTTCCAAGACACTGAAAGCCACAACAATGCCTAGGAGTAGATAAATGATGATTGATTTGAGATGTTTGATATGTTTTGGGTTGATTAGGACCAATTTTGAGTGATTCCGAGTTGATTTGAAATGGTTTCGAGTTGATATGAAATTGATGTGAAAGGGGATACAAATGATGAAATATGATCAATCTGGCCAAAAGATCAAAGTTAGTAGAATGAGAAAATGGGACAAATTAGTATGAAGAAGTGATGATCTCGTAGATGCAAACCATTTTTGAGCATCTACATTTTGCCCCTCTTTGATACAATGTGATTTAGAGCATTGTATCAAAGAATAACTGATGAGAAAGCTACAACATGCCCTAGTAGGGATGATATATATGGGTGCCCCCTTGATAAATTGACTAAGATAAGCATATGATAAGTCAATCTATCGACAACAAGAAGACAAAACCATAGCAACTGATGGAATGACCCGAAACTATGCGTGCATGCCCAAAATGATGGAAAGATGTCATAACATGAGAGAAATCATAAAAAATGGTCGTGTTTGGTCAAATATGATGAGACAAATGTCAGACTAAGGTTGGACCAGGTGGAAAGCCACAGAAAGGTGATTGACAGTATCGGATGATGCAAGAATGCATGAATGCAAGATGAAGATGATTTGGTGAATCAGAAGACATGATCATGGTGATGGAGAATGAGATGATGAAGAAAGATGAGATGAGGAGATGTTAGTATGATGGAAAGACTTTTGCTTCTAGAAAGTGCACTATATGTCCAATGGAGCTTTATTTTGATATGGCAAATGGAATGCAACACATCATGGCATAAAGGGCCAAAGCGCAAATGCAAGCCTTTTGCGTAAACAAGCACGATGCAAATAGAGAATGACCTTGTCCCTCCTAAGGCATATGTACATGCCCCAGACTCTCAAAAAGGTATATTGTAATAGACAGAAATGGGAAAAAAAAATGACCATGAACAATCTTGGCCACTCTTATAGATCAATTTATATCATCGAGTAGCATAGGGACATGATCAAAGAAAAAAAAAAGCAAAAATAAATCACTCACTAAACAGCATGAGCCAAAAGCTATTCTTGTCCATTATTACTTGCTTTTTAGTATTTTAGGTGTTTAGATGGTGTTTGACATGTTGATAATGTGATAGTTCTGGTTGTGGATTCAGTTGATAAGTTCATAGTGACATGTTGGATTGATTGTTGGTTCATGCTGCACAGATATTGTGATTGGCACTGAAGCATAGTATTTTGATTTTCAGTCTGCAAAGCACAAGTGTTTATGCAAAAGGGGTGGTTATCCATAGTGAAAATGTGCAAGGTTTATTGCAAATTTTTTACGAGTTTTGTGGATATTTGATTTTTTTGCGTGACTAGTTTCTTCAGGACATTTTATGATTTTTAGGGTTTGTTTTAGGACATTTTATGATTTTTAGTGCTTTTTTCAGGATCGTATTTGATTTTTTTTTTTTACGGATTTTTTCAAGACATTATGTGATTTTTAGTGATTTTCTAAAGATCATATTTGAATTTTAAGGATTTTTTCACGTCATTTTATGATTTTTAGGAATTTTTTCAGGACATTTATGTGATTTTTAGTGATTTTCTCAGGACATTATGTGATTTTTAGTGATTTTCTCAGGATCATATTTGAATTTTTAGGAATTTTTTTTTTTTTCAGGACATTATGTGATTTTTAGGAATTTTTTTAGGATCATATAAGCATATACAAGTGTTAGCTCCAATCCATTATGCGATAGATTCGATGGATAAAAAGAAATTAGGGATATGCCCCCAGTTCAAATTCAAACTCATGCACCATGTAGGTAATATGCCCCCAGACAAGACAAAAACTATGTACAAAGGCCAATGACAGAGTGTGTATAGACTGGTAATGCTTGGTAAGATAACAAAGGACATTAACCAGTTCGTGAGCCATGATAACGAACCAAGGATGTCTTGCAATATGAAGGATATGATCAAGGAATGATAGAGGGGGAAAAGACCAGATGGAATCCTGATAGATGGAGGAGCAATAACAGATTACACATGGCACCTGTTTGCTAGGTTTTCACCATTGTACTTTCCCAAAGCGCCTGTTTGCCAAGTTTTCACTTTTGGACGAAATTTTTCTCTTGACTCAAATTTTTGTGCCAAGATGCCTATTTGCCAGGTTTTCATCAAGGCATCCATTTTTCCATGACTTTTTTCACTTTTTTTTTTTTTTTTTCTTTTCTTGTTTTAAATTTTTTGGTATTTTTCCAAGACTTTTAGATGAAATCAAGAATGTCACTGACAAATGCTAAGAAGATATTTGTTGTTGGTGCTGCTAGCTGATGAGCTCTGGATCCATGACTGACCATAATTATGGAGGATTTGTTCCAAGTTTGTAGCTAAAATCAAACCACTAGAAAGGCCTCGAGATATACCATCGTGTATCGTATGTAAGACAATGTCTGTCTCTTGCAAATCAAGGCATCTAAGGATAATTGGGTCAATAGAAATGTCATGTGGCATGTCATTGATGATGACATATATAAAGGCTTGTTGGATAAAGGGTTGATTTTGGTTGTTGGGAAAAATAGGTAGCTGAATTTGGGGATAAACAAATGGATATAAGGGAGGGTTGGGAGGGTTGAGACCAATGACCTTCCATATGAATGCTGATTGAGAGAGCTCCAAAAGACTTTGTGGCATGGTGAACACTGGAACACTGATATTCATGGCATCATATTTTTCATTTTGTATCAGTGGGAGCTACTTAGCTTTTGATTTTTTATAGTCTAATGAGACCTTTTTATTTTCACCAAGAGACCTATGCTTACTATCTTTTTCTATTTTTTCTTTGTAACTAGAAAGTGGAGTTGGCTCCCCAAAATATGCCAATGTTTTCTCTTTAGGAGAAACTACTTCTTTATGATCTTTAGTCATAATGCCTTCAAAGTCTATGATGAGAGTGTCATCATCGTCAAATTGATCAAAAATTGGTGGTCCATGTTGGTCCCAATCCAAAGGTTTAGGATAACTTGAGGAGATGTCATCATTAGTGTTTAATGGGCTTTGGTTGAAGGTAAACATATGGGTAACTGATTCAACTGGGTTATTGGGGTTATGCTCAGAGGCTAGGGGGTTGTTGGTTTCAAGTGGGATATCCTCAGATACCTTTTTATCGTTTGAAACATCCATAGTCTTACATGTAGGTACCATGGTACTAGGAGGACCTATTCGTAATGGTTTAAATCCAAGCCCCAAACTAGGAGGTTGTCCTTCTATAGTGATAGGTTCAATGATTCCTTGTTTCTGAGATCCAAGACCACTATAGCCATCATAGCCTTGTTTTTGCATGATGGCAAACCCAAGTCCATACTTGCTAGGAGATATCAAAGTGGGTTCTCGTTCTTCTTTTGCTTTCTTAATACATACGGATGTATTCTCATTGATAGAAGTATCATTCTTTGTATTGATGGGAGAAAGTGGTGATTCCCTAATGTGAGAGACTTGAGACATAAAGTACTCTCCACACCCATTGTCTTCAATATTCATCTTTTCCTTGGTTTACTGAGCAGTATATCGACATCCACATACTTAGAGGAATTTGTGGGTTGTTCTTCATTATTTTTTGGGATTTGGTAGGCAGTAGCATCTCTTAGATTAGCACAAAACTGGAAAGGATTTGGCTCACCAGGGATGGTAACCTCTATGTTGTGATAGGAAAACTTCAGACATTGATGATATGTAGAAGGGACTGCTTTCATAACATGAAGCCAAGGGTATCCTAGTATCATGTTGCAATTCATTTCAATGTCTAGGACATGGAACAGTGTGTCTTAAGTAGTTGGACCAACTCTGATAGGTAATGTGATGGTGCCCCTAGAGAAGTGTTCACCATCATCATAAGCTTTTATTGTGATTCTTTGAGAGGGATCCACATCATCTTTAGAATAACCCAAATTGTTGACAACCTTAAGCGTACAGATGTTCAGTCCTGCTCCTCCATCTATTAAGACACGTCTAACTTTGGCATTATGGATGAAGATTTCGAGAGAAAGGGGATCATTATGGTTAGGTTTGTCCTTAGGAATATCATAAGGTGAAAAAGTGATATGTTGTGATGCGGATAGGTTCCCAACCATGGCTTGGAACTAGGCAACATCAATGTTATCTAGGACTACTAACTCTTTAAGGGCTTGATCAAAGATCTTTTGGTGTTGGGGGGATGCACGTAGTAGGTCCAAAATGGATATTTGTGCAGGGGTTTTGCCAGGTTGTTCAACAAGGCTATAATTAGCTGAAGTAGGAGTAATAGGTCTAGATGGGGGTATAGGTCTAGTAGAAGCAGTAGGTCTAGCTGGGACTCCAGGTAGGGTGATTTTGCTACAGTGTGTAGTGACAGCACAACGAGGGTTTTCAGCCTTTAATGTGAATGTGGATATGCAAAAGTCAGACTCATTGAAGCAATTGATGGTGTAGTCATAGCTGGTGTGTGTGTAATTCACATTACCTTGTGAGTCTGAGTTTGAACTTGAGGGTTTCTCTTTGTCATGATTACCCAAAGGATCTTTGAAAATAGTGTGATCAGAATTGGATGCTAATAGTGATGGATCAACTATGATGACACCATCATCAATAAGGTCTTGTATTGCATGTTTCAGTTGGAAGCATAATGAAGTTTTGTGTCCTTTGGTGCGATGGTAATCACAATACTTTTTGTCATCCCACCAATCAGCTTTAGTCAATGGTTCATCTTTGATTGGGGGTAATTGCAGGAAGTTATTACTCAGTAACTGTTGTAATGCAGTCTCAAGTGGTATCCCCAATGGTGTGAATCTCCTATCTTTGGTTCTAGGATGTCTTTGAGGTTTATCTTGTGTGGGAGTCTCAATTTTCTATTGTGGAGTTGATGTTTGATTAGAGGTTTGTGAATTTTTAGGGTTTACACCTTTCAAAGTCAATTGAGGTTGTGTTGTGCTAATTGTGCGAGCATCCACAATACCATCATTAGTCACATTCTTGTTTTTGGAGAAAAAATTTTCCTTGTCATTAGACGAGTTGGTGTTTGTGTTTTCTTTGTTTATCTTGAGGACTCCCTTACAGATAAGAGAATCTTCAATACTAGCCCCTTTTTTCATTAGTTTAGAAATGGTGCTTGGACTCTTGATTTTGAGTTCATACATTAAGTTCGGGACTAAATTTTCAATGCACAGGTTTACTTGTTATTCTTCAAGAATATCTAGTGAGCATTGAATAACTAGGTTTCTCCAACGCAGTAAGAATGTGATGAATGATTCTCCTACCTTCTATTTAGTTGAGCACAAATTAGAAAGTGTCACCTCATTTGCAATGTTAAAGGAAAAGTGGGAGATAAACTTGTCTGCTAGTTCTGACCAAGATTTGATATTACTAGGAAGTTTGGAGTACCATTCAAGTGCAGGCCCACTTAGAGAATGAGGGAACAATCTCATAAGGTAAGTGGGCTCATCACTAAGTTCAGTACATGAAGCACAAAATTCTCAGATGTGATCAATAGGGTTTCCTTTTCCTCGGTATTTTTCAAACCTTGGAGCTTCAAAGTGTTTTGGGAATGGAGGCATATACAGACTTTTATCGAATGGGTTAGGACATAGGTCCCTTTCTGTATATAGAGCCTATTTCTTTTGGACTCCCAATTCCTCAACTTGTTTGGAAAGTTGTTTGAATTGTTTTAATAGTTCTTCATTGGGGTTTTCCATGATGGCCTTTCCTTCAAGTCTTTTATGTCTATGAGTAGATCGTTTGTTGTGGCGAAAACTATGTCTACTTGGTTCTGACATTTCTATGTCTGATGAGTCTGATGAAGTGTCACTAGGTGGTGGAGGTATGTTGGCACCTCAAAGACAAAAAGGTCCCTGTTGTTGGGGAACTTGTTGTGGTATTTGATGTGGCATTTGTTGTGGGATTGACTGCGATTGTTGTACCATGTGTTGTTGTTGTGCCATGTGTTGTGGTTGTTGTTGGGATACCTCTGTTGGTTGTATGTGAGACCATGTGCGTGCTTGTTGTTGTAGAGGTATTTGTTGAGGTTGTTGTGGCACATGTTGTTGTTGTAACAAAATGTTGCTGGTATGTGATTTGTTGCTCAAGGTGTCTTTGGTATTCCAACTGTTGCTTGAGTTGCTCTTGTTGTTTAGCAGACATCATTTGTTGTTGTTGGAATTGTTTTTGATAAATTGTGTGTAAGTCAAGTGGGTCCACATGGGATTGCGTGTTAGGAATGTTAGATATTTGCCCCACTTGTGGTTGATGTTGTTGCATTTGATGTTGTTGTTGGTATGTGGGATGTGTGTCAAGTGGATGTAGACTTGGTTGTGCCTTGGAAGTGTTGAGTCCTTGTACCATTGTAGGTTGTTGTTGTCGTTGGGGTTGACCAAGTCCTTGAGAATTGAACGTCATATTTGTATTGTTGTTTTGGTACCTTTGTGTTTTAGATGTTCCTGCTTGCGACATCATATTGACTTGACTATGAGATGTGTCCCTGTTAGCAATGGGCATAATGTTAATAAGACGTTTCCTTTGTGCATCCATAGGGATGGTTGTACTTGATGTTTCACATGTTGTATTAATGACAGGCTCCATAGCATTTGATGCCATAACACTTGGTAAAGTTAGGAGCAAAGGTGTACTTTGTTGATTTGCCTCCAAAGAAAGTATGTTTGGCATCCCTAGAGCATAGGTCCCTTTAGGTGCATCTTGTTGTTGCATCATGTGACTAAAATCAAGTCTTAATCTTCTTTTGGGGTGTTTAGGGATTGGTGGCATTTCATCAAACAAAGGGTTGACATTGATGTGTTCAAATGTACTTTGGAGGATTTCAATTGTTGGTTCTTGATGGGATCTTATAGGTGCCATTATTGTGTTTGAAAACTCCAAAGGTTGTTTTCCCTTGTCTAAGTCCAAATTTATCATGGGTTGGATTTTTTCAATTGTTGTGTTGGTTTGATTTTTGGACCTAGGACCTTCCAAGTTTGGATTAAATTTGACAATTTCTTGAGCTGCCAAACATTTGAAGTTCTTGCAAAAACTTTTGTCTTGACATGCCCTAGCCATTTCTTCATTAGTGATGCCATAATCAGTGTCAGAGTCATCACTTACGTGTACAATACCTTGTTGTATGCTTGATGTGTTAGGTTGGCTGAATTCAAATGCATGTGATTGTTCATCTTCAGGTGAAGTTGGTACACTTCCTCCTCCTAGTGGCATTGGCACAAATATAGGTTCAAAGTCAGGACTCCATTGAACCATCCCATGTGTGGGGGAAGTGTTTAGAGGAAATCTCATGATAGGTGCATTGTTCAAGGTTTGTTGTGCCATAGCTTGATTATGAGGATCTTGTGGATACATATTCAAAGGGTCTGATAGTAATGGTTGCGATGTCTCGATTTGGTCTTCGTCAAAGGTTTGTTGAATTTTCTTGCTCTTTCTTTTTCTTGGATGAGGTTTTGGTTTTGCTTGTGCCTCAGAAAACAAAGGTTGATAGAGTTCCTCTGGTCTCTGAGCTGCTTGTCTCCTAGTAAGTGTTGGCATGATACCTAAGAGTGCAAAGAGTGGTGGGTATGCAAGATATGAGTGTTTTTGGGATTTTTAAGTGTTGAGGAATGTTATGCAATGTGAGGAAATGATAAATGAATTATGGTTTTGATGTGCAAAGTGAAAATGTCCTAGGGATGTTATGAAAATGCAAATGCAAGGTGATGTTTTGAAGTTTGACTAGAGGGGATGAAAATGACTCTAAGGTATGCAAAATGACAATTAGAGTTATGTTTTGGACTTGTTAAGGATGCTAAAGGTTGATGTATGCAAGGTATATCATGCAAAGGATGATGTTCTAGGGTTCATAATGACATTTTGGACATGCAAAATGAGTGTAAATGCTCAAAAAGATAATTTGGTTGATGGACAATTTGATAGGGTTTGGTAGTGAAAATGATGCGAAGGATTTTGATCAATGAAATATGAAGGGGATATACCACTAGGGTAGGTCAAAATGAGGTTTGAGGAAGCTAGGGATATGATTATGCTATGACAAGGGTATATGGAAAGTTTTGAATGTAGGTAAAACCTTTTAGAAAGTATTTTGTCTAGGAGTTTAACCTTGTGATAAAGGACTTTGGATCTTGACCAAAAATTGATAAAAGACAAAAAGATCAAATTGATAAAAGATGAAAAGGTCAAATATATCAAGACAGAGATAGATTTTGACCAAAGAAAATGATAAGAAAAGATAAAAAGACTAGTCAAGATCCATTATCCGTCAACACTAGGAGATACTCTAAGACTTATACTTTTTCTAGATTTTTGACTAAATTCAAAGGTTTTGGGGGTTCAAAATGATGTTTTGAGGACTCAAAATGATGGTGATGCTAAGCGGGATGTCACAGAGAGGTAAATGGTAGATGATAGTGTTAGGGCCAGTTTGGATGCTCAAAATGATGATTAGGACACCCAGAATGATGGATACAGTGGTCAAGATGATGAATAGGTATGTAAAGATGCAAGGTGGTGAATGGAAAGTGCTGATTTTGAGATGGGAATGCAAAAACTAAGGAAAGTAAAATTGAACCTAAATGGATGCAATATGAAAAGTAATAGATACTAAATGAGGACTAAAAGGTGCAATATGAAGTCTATATGATGTAAGAATGAGGCCTATACTAGGGTGAATGCAAGTGAAGTCTATGCAAGTGTGAGACCTACGTTTTGCCAAGCACATTTAGGAGCACAAGTCAACATGTTTTCCAAGGTTTGAGTGTGTTGAATGAAAGTTTGACAAAGGTTGAAATGTTTTGGCAATGTGTGATGTTTTGAAAAGTTCAAATGATATCCAAGGTGTAAATTTAAAAGTTTGGCTTTTATCTTGATTATGTTTTACACACACGCAAGACACATTAAGACAAGAATAGTTGTTGTAAAAAGTTAACAAACACACCACAACCTAGGCTTTTAGGACTGTATCCACTAAATTCCTACTTAAACCGAAGTTCAGCCACACTTATCCAGAGCAGACAACCTAGGATCTTGGCACCACAAGCTCCCCCTTACAGTGCACTCACTTCTTAGGGCTACCAAGATCCACTTCCCAAGGGGCATGACTTCCCAAGTGACTGTTGCCTCTACTAAGGACCACAAGAATGTAGGATGTCTTCACGGGCATGGGTGACCCCTTGAGCCAGTGGATAGAAAGGATTTTGGCCACTAAAACATAGTTTTTAGTAAGGGCATTCCATTCGTCAAGTGAATGATAAACTTTCGTAGAAGGTCTCCCAGCCCTGAGAACCGGGGTTTGACGCACCACAAGGGTACTGGAGGAGAGCTATCACGTAGCAATATCGCCAACACAGCTTTCACTGTAATCAAATTTTATATAGCGGCTTGAATGTTGACCTGGCTTTGGCCCGTTACCGCTCTGAGGTCATCCCCTGGCATACCCAATATCGAGTATCTTGGTCCAAGGTAGGCCTCCTATAGAAATTACATGGATTTCTCTTACACCCAAGATCCATGAATGGTGAGGGGAGAGGATATGTCCAATGCAACTCCTAGGGATCTAACACTGTAGACACGCCAGGCAGAAAAGAAAAAGGTTCTTTTTAAGCACCAAACAAAATGTTATCTAATCTAGGAAATCCACACATATAGTTTTGAAAGACACACAAAGTGTTCGACAACGTTCTACAAAGCACACATCAGTAGTTTTTTATGATAATATCTTCATCCAACGATCGCCACATGCTGCAAATAGACCATTAGTAACACAAAATCACCTAATCTATGTCCTAGAGAGTGATAGGAGCTTGAAATGAGATTTTGGTTGGTGCATGTGCTTAGTATGAACCTAGGTGTGCTCTGATAGTATAGATTTAGGTGTGAAAAGGAAGAGAAGATAGTCATTATACCCTTCCCAATGAGCTCCTTCCTTGCACCTACAAGCACAAAACAAGAAAACCCAAGTTAGATATGCATGTTCACATCGGGTTCACCAAATGTAGGACTAGAAAAATGGGCTAAATGCATAACACACTATGAGAAAATCACAAACTCAATCAACATGTATTAGCACCCACTAGTCTACCATGAAAGCCAAACTAAACAAAAGAAAGCAAACATAATCAAAAACTCCCTTTTTTGTTTGTAGCTCCCATGTCCTTCTTTCTTCTCCAAATGATTGTAGCTCCAATTTGCCTATAGTGCACACAAGATTGAAGCAAAAGCCTATGATAGGGATAAAGCCATGAGAATATTTGAAGTGTGAATTTATTGTGAGAGTGAGAATGCAAAATGCAAATTAGTAGAGACTCAAAAACTCAAAGATTCAAGGACTCAATACTTAAGCATTCTCCTCCAAGAGACCCAAAATGAGAGAAAGAGTGTTCATTTTATAATCAACACTCAAAGTGAGGGCATTGGATTTGTCACCAATAGATGTGCGATGTGGCAAGAGATTCCTATGATGCATATGACAGAATATGCCAATTTTGAGATTCTATGATACATGCAAGTCAAATTTGGAAGAGAATCTGTGACGCATCGTAAGTTTCCTCAACCCACTTAAAGCAAGGAATCTATGACGAATAAGCCAAATAGAGACATGCGTAAGAGGTAATAATAATTCCTATGATGCATACGATAGAATATGCCAAAAGTAAGATTCTATGACACACCAGAGTCAAATTTGGAAGAGAATCTATGATGCGTCATAAGATTCCTCAACCCACTTAAAGCCAAGAATCTATGACGAATAAGCCAAATAGAGACATGCGTAAGAGGTAATAATATTTGATTATGACAAATCTCAGCCAAGTGTCAAAGGAGAATCCCTGAGGTGTCACATCCAAGTGTCATGATGATGAAATATTTTATGGAATATTTGAATTAAAAATCCTTTTATTCCACAAAATAAGAATTAGTAGAAAATGGAATTAATGATGAAAAATAGAACTTAGGAAATTGTAAATTTCCATGGTTTGCAGATAATGAATCAATTAATTAATAAAATTAATTAATTGAGGATGATAATCAGGAAGAATAATTAGTGAGAATAATAGAATTAAATTATGGGTTATTTAATCCTATAGAGAAAATTAGTAGATGATTGGCCAAATTGATTAAATTAATGCGACTGTATCTTTTGATGAAAATGTGACGATGATGGATATCGAATAAGATGATGAAAAGGTAGACCAAAGCCATGGTCAAATTAATTGATAACATGCCAAGGACACATGACATGAATTAATTGATATGTAACATTTAACCGACATTGTAAATGCTACAGGATTGAAATTGATTGATAAGGTTTGATCATAATAACACTGACGAACACTGTCAATATTATTAAAATGGTTGATGATGCCATGATATGACATTGAAAGCCTCAACAACATCAAAGATTGAATGACGTGAATGATATTTTGACCTAGTACTGAGAGCCATGACAGTATTAAGGTCAGATAGATAAGATTGATAAGTTGATAGGTCTCCAAGACACTGAAAGCCACAACAATGCCTAGGAGTAGATAAATGATGATTGATTTGAGATGTTTGATATGTTTTGGGTTGATTAGGACCAATTTTGAGTGATTTCGAGTTGATTTGAAATGGTTTCAAGTTGATTTGAAATTGATGTGAAAGGGGATACAAATGATGAAATATGGTTAATCTGGCCAAAAGATCAAAGTTAGTAGAATGAGAAAATGGGACAAATTAGTATGAAGAAGTGATGAAATCGTAGATGCGAACCATTTTTGAGCGTCTACAATACTTATACATATATACATATATATATAGATATATAGATATATACATATATATATATGTATCTATGTATATACATATACATACATATATATATATATATACATATATATATGTATATTTATATAATATATATGTATATGTATATATATATAAATATACATATATATATATACATTTATATATATATATATATATATGTATGTATGTATATATACATATATCTATTTATATATATACATGTATATATATAGACATATATGTATATATATGTATATACATGTATATATATATATGTATACATAAACATATATATATATGTATACATATACATATATATATATGTATATATATGTATACATATGTATAGATATATATATGTATACATATGTATATATATATGTATATATATATATGTATATATACATATATACATATATGTACATATGTAGATATATGTACATATATATACATATTTGTACATATATATATATATATATGTATATTTTAATTTTTTTTTACATATACATGTATATACACAAATACATATACATATATACTTATACATACATATATATACATACATACATATATACATATATATATGTATATATATATAGATATATATATATACATATATACTTATACATACATATATATACATACATACACATATACATATATATATATGTATATAGATATAGATATATATATATATATATATATATATATATATATATATATATATATATATATATATATATATATAAATGTATGTATACACACACATATATGTATATAAACAAGAAATAATTATATCTTATTATATATTTAGGAAAAAAAAATTCAAATTTTTGAGCAAGGATAACTTTGGTGGTCAATATTCGCCATTTGGCTATTCTCACTCATTGGTGACTCCAGATTTGGCTAATTTTTTATTTGGTTTTGGGGTGTCCACTTCTCTTGCACTTTACCAAAATTGGGTCTGATGTTTAGGCCAATTGACACTAATAATATAGAAGTATTTATATTTTAGTGATAACTTCGCCAATGGAATCTAATTTTCCTATGTAGTAAATTAAATATTTTTTCTAACAATTTTGAAGGCTTGTCTTTATTGATGGTCATATTCACCAATATTTGGTAAAAATTTAAGTTACACTACAAATTAAGTATGTAGCTCTGACATGTGTCTCTATTTTGAAGACTTTTCATGAAACATTTTTATCCTTTCTGACTTTGCTGCAAAATAGATTTGATTGAGGATGTGTGTCTTTACTTTGGAAACTTTCTTTAAAACTTGGTAAACTATTAAAAGTTTGGCTTGAAATAGGATTTATGCCATTGATTTAGGATCATCTAATAGTTAAAAATAATAGGGGTGCTTCCCCGAAACCACCATTCAATAATTTGGAGGGAAAATTTAATGATAAAAGTGGGCTAACTTTAACCTTAAATTTTAATAATTAATTAGAGGCCATATAATAATAATAATAATATCATTATTTCTAGGTATATGTATATTTTTCAACTATTTTTATCAATAATGAAAGATTTGCAAGGATTTTAATATAATTTTCATATGTTTCAAAAATAGTCGCCGAATGGACTAAGATGGCTCTGCAAGCATTCTATGTAACCTATTACTATGCTTACTATGTGTGCGGAGGACGAGGGGTGTGTGTTTGGTCATGTGGGGGAGGGTATCTATAGTGTACAGTGTTAAATTATAGGTTGCTCCTTTGCTAGCTGCCTTATTGCACGAAGAGTGGTCATTTTGTTTTGGAGGAGCCTAGACAGTGGTCCCTTTCCATGATCAATCCATGCAGATGGGTGGCTATGTCTCAGGGTGAGCCTTCTAGGGCTACGTTTGACACAAATTTGCATGATGTGGAGGATATGCATCTGTCGAAACAAGGGGCAAGGCTATTTGATAATGCCCATTTTTCTTAGATTTTAGGAGCTATGAAATTGAGCTTGCCTGGTGGATCTCAGATCATGAAGATTAATGAGTGCCTTGAGTGATGCAAAGAAAGACTCAAACTAGTAATCCCTTTTGAAATGATTGTTGAGGATGTTGAATACTATTCAAAGCATTTGTTGTATTGCAAATTTTTTGGATTAAGAGTATCTCTTCAATTTTAGGAAAATTGGGCTTAGAGAATCAAGGAACTAGAGGGAAAAATGAAGGTCATGTTGCTTGCAAATAACTTTTTCATGGTTACATTCATCTACATGGCTAATCGTAATAGGGTTTTTGAGGGTGGGCCTTATTTTTACAACTAGGTTGGGCTATTTGTCAATCCATGGCATGTAGGATTTATCCCCTCTAAGGAGCTCCCAAATTGGGTTCCAATGTGGGTTTGGATACCTAGATTTCCAATCGAGTGTTTTCAAGAGGATGTTCTTCATATGCTTGCTTTGATGCTAGGGAAGCCAGTGGGGTCTTCAACACAAACCCTTGGTAAGAAGGTTATGACTTTTGCTTGAATTTGTGTGGAACTTGATTTGAGTAGACCATTGCCAAATGTGGTGGAAATGTGTGCAGGTTCACATTCTTGGGTGCAACAATTGGATTATGAGACCCTTCCTTTCTGAGGCCACCTATGTCACAAATATGTCCACCTACTACAAAGATTCTTGAAGGCCAAGATTGTGGAGTAGTAGCCTTTGCCCCCTCCTCGTAACACTCCTAGTGCTAATAAAGGGAAGAAACCAATTTATGGTGAGGGCAAGGATGCTGAGGGTTTAGTTTAGGTTAAGGCTCATAACCAAAATAGAGGATAGAAGAGGACTCTGATGGAGAGACAAGATGAGGATACTTTTAATAGATTTGAGGTCTTAGATGAATTGGGACAGTGGGAAGTTAGTCTAGGATTTATCAGTGTGGATCAATTTGTTGCAGATTCTAGCCTAGTGATTGCCTCTTCTAGTCCTCTTCCTGCTCCACATGTAGAATCTACCATGCCTATGGTCACTGATGGGCAGGCAGGGGCTCAGGTGATTCTAGGGTCAAATGTTGATTTGGGATAGGAAGAAGAGGGCACTACCCTTCTTGCAAAGACCATTGTCCTAGAGATGGATAAGCATGGAAAGTCTTCTCCTCATCTCGGTATTCTTCAGAAGGATGGCAAGAAGGTGGTTTCTAAGAAATGCAGTAAAAGTGGATGAAAGAAGGACATGGAGAAGATTAAGATAATAGTGGAGACTTTGGTGGAGTCAAGATTTATTAAGACCTTGGATTCCCATTTTTTGACTCCCCAAAATGATCATTATTTCATGGAATGTAAGGGGCTTGAATAGTGGTCATAGAAAAAGAGTTGTTCGAGAATTGGTTAGAAGTCATTCCCCTAATGTTCTTTTTTGTTAGGAGACCAAGGATTTTGTTGAGTGCATGATGAGTATAGCACCTAAATTGTGGAAGAATGGTCAATGTCAGTGCATTGGAGCTCAAGGATCTTTGGGGGGTGTGGCATGCTTCTAGAACCCACAAAAGATCCAACCTTTATGGTGGATATCTTAGGTCCTCCTTATCCTTGGTCTCTCTATGCCCTGATTCAAGAGAGTCTATTCTTTATTCCAATGTCTATGTGCCTATTGAGTTCCAAGGTAAGCTTCTTGCATGGAATAATATTCATTTTGTTCATGGTCTATTTCCTTATTTGCTATGGATTATTGTTGGAGACTTTAATGCTATTCTTGATTTATCTGAAAAATGGGGGGGTATTTCAAGAATTGAGCCCTCTTTTGTGCTACTTTAGGATAATATATAGGCACTCAATCTTGTGGATATTAAGCCTAGAAATGGCCAATTCACTTGGAATAATAGAAGGGTGGGAGATAATTGCATTGCTGAATGATTAGATTGATTCACAGTTTCCTATTTTTCAATGGGTGGATTGTGGTCTTCCAATTCTAAAATATTAGATTGGAGAGGTTTGGAGCATTGGCCCATTAAGTTAGCTATTTCCTCAACCTACTTGCCTCAGAGGCCACCTTTCAAATTCTAGCTCATGTGGTTGAGGGACCCAGACTTGTATGGATGTGTGGCTGAGTGGTGGAAGGATGGTAGACCTGCCTATGGTACAACAATGTATATTTTTGCTAAACTCCTATAGTATGTTAAGTATCAGCTCAAATGGTGGAATGTGCATTGCTTTAGAAATATTTTCCAAGAAAAAATGTAGCTCAAGGTGAGTTGAATGATATTACCAAGTTGATTAGGGAGGATGGGGTGTCAGAGTATTTGTTGCGAGAGGAAGCTAGGGCTTTGAAAACCTTGGAGGAATGGGAGTTGAGAGAGGAAATATTTTCAAAACAAAAATCTTGGATTGAATGGCTTCCAGAGGGTGATAATAATACTACTTTCTTCTTCAACTCAGTGAAGGCTAGATGTCATGGTAATTCTGTATCAACTTTGGTGAATGGTTGGGGGAGGTTCTCTCTTTTTCTCAGGATATATCCAATGAAGTTGTGTAGTATTTTGCTTGTTTATTTAGGGAGGACTTGAAGGGGGACTCATTTGAAGAGGCTTAGGTCCTCTATTGTATTCCTTATTTGGTTTCTTTCAAAATGAAAGAGCATCTTATGAGAGCCATATCTTTGGAGGAGTTAGAGATGACTATTTTTCAAATTAAAAAGGAAAAGCTCAGGCTCCAGATGGCTTTCTGATTGAGTTTTCTAGGAATTTTGGGATGCTATCAAGATAGATTTATAGGCAGTTGTTCAAGAATCCCAAAAGAATAAGAAAATGCTTTGGGCCCTGAATTCTACCCTCTCATCCCCAAGGGGGAAGGGGCTAACTAGATAAGTCAATTTTTCCCTATCTCTCTTTACAATGTTAATTATAAAATTATATCTAAGTTGATTACTGATAGGTTAAAAAAATGTCTTTGTAGCGGGTTACCAAATCTTAGATGAGGTGGTTGTGGCTACTAAGACTATTCATTGTATGGCCAACACTAAAGATAAGGCTATGTTTATACAACTAGACATGGCTAAGGCTTATGACATAGTTCATTGGTCATTCCTCCAAAAGGTTTTGGGAGCCTTTGGTTTTGAGGAGGACTAGATCTGTTGGGTTATGAGTTGTGTGAATTTGAGTTCTTTCTCAATTTTGATTAATGGGGAGCATTCTAATCATTTTGGTGCCTCTTGAGGTTTATGGCAAGGTGACCCCCTCTCTCCTTACATTTTTCTTCTTTTGGTGGAAGGTTTGGGATGGTTGATGAAAAGGAATGTAGAAAAGGGCTTTATTTAAGGCTGGCAATAGGGAGGAGGCCTTCCTATGCAATCACACCTACAGTTTGGGGATGATACGGCTTTGATGGGCATGGCTACGATTCAGGAGGCTTCTAATATGTGTAAGGTGCTAGATGTTTATCTTGTTGCTTCGAGCTAGTTTATTAATGAGGTCTTCCATTTTTTTCTTCAACACTCTACCATCTATTCAGAGGAGAGTCACTCATATTCTCAGATTTTGAATTGGGAGTCTTCCCTTGCTCTACCTTGGGATTCCTATCTCAAGTGGCAAGTAGTCTAGGGATTCTTGGTAGGTCATTCTAGATAAGTTATGTGTCAAAATTACTCATTGGCCCCATCACTAGCTATCCTTTGCTAGTTAGGTTAGAATACTCCAATATGTGGTTCAGGCTCTTCCTCTTTAAAAGAGTATGATTCAGGTGGCACTAATGAGCTTTGTTAGGGACCTAGATTCCTTCGCAAGACAGTTTTTATTGGCTAGCAATTTATCTTCAACTAAGTGGAGTCTTCTCAAATGGGAGGTTGTATGTAGCCATAAATAGTTTGGTGGTCTTGGGTTACAACAATCAATTCTAACTGGTATTGATTTGGTAGCCAAATTGTATTAGTGATGGTGTGTAGAACAGTACCAAGTATGGGCTAGAATTTTGACACAGAAGTACTTTCCACGGATTCCCTAGAAAGATATCCCTCAGTATAGCTTGAATAGGAAAGGTTCGGTGATTTGGAATACTCTCAAGAAAGGGGTTGCACTCATTAAGGGTGGCCTATTCTGGATCTACAAGGGTGGGTCAGAGATTCATTTGTGGCATGACGCTTGGGATGGTTACCCTCCATAGGTCATTCAATATCCTCATTTTCAAATATTTTCCTAGAGGCTTTATGATGCTAGATGCTCAAGTGTGTACGAATTTAAGTCCTTTTCCCTTTAGGGGCATTTGGTGGAAGGAAGGTGGAAGAACCAAAAGGAATGGCCTATTTTTGGTTTGGAAGTGGAGCGCGATGAGCTCCATTATATTCTTTCTAGCCAAAACTATAGTGCCCTTATGGATGATGATGGGTTGGCATAGTCCACTAATCCCAACAGTGCTTACTCTATTTCTTTTGGATACCAGGAGTTGCTCTCACAACAACTAGTGGGGGGCATGGGGGGGGGGGGGGGGGGAGGTTTAGTGGTGGAAGAAAGTTTGTAATAAGTTTTCTTGGCCAAAATATAATTGCTTTATTTGGACTTTGGTATGGAATAGATGCTTGACTTGGGACAATATCCACAAGAGGGGTTATTTCGACCCTTCGAGGTGTGTTCTTTTTAGTAGTGAGGAGGAAGATTCTCCGCATTTTTTCTTCCATTGTTCTTTCACCCTATGACTATGGCATTTCTGGTGGGGTGTTCAAAAATGCCCATGCATTCATGACTCCTCCCTGGCAGAATTTTGGATGATCCTGCATAGGCCCCCATCCTTGGCTCCCTTCTTGCAGGATGTTTGGTATGCTAGACCTATCTTTTAGCTATGGCAAGTCTAGTTGGAACAAAATCGAAGAATCTTTCAGAGGGAAACATCGAGGATTCAACAGGTTTGGAATAAAACTATAGGAATGATTCAAAATATCGTCGTAGCAAAAAGTGAGATAGTGTTACCACTTGAGAAAGATGATGCTGAGATGGTTGATAGGTTTGGAATATAGGGGATATCTTTGGCATCAGCCTATGTTAGGAGAGGCAAAATTCCAAAGCAAAAAGTTCAAAGGATGGGGAAATGGTTGCCCCCTCCTACTATTTTTTGAAAATTAATACGAATTGTTCTTCTAGGGAAAATCTAGGTCTAGTTGGGATTGGTGGGATTGGTAGGGATTCTTTTGGATCAATGGTCTTTATTTTCTCAATTAATAAAGGGATATAGACTATTAATAGGATGGAAGGTTTGGCTATTCTATATGCTTTGAAGCAGGCTTATGTTCTAGGGTGGCGTGACATGATTTGTGAATTTGACTCTCGGGTTTTGGTTAATCTTCTCCTTGAGAGTAAAATTTTGGATGTTAGCTAGCAATTATCTATGATAGTGCAACAGATTTTATAGGTTATCTCTATGATGGATTTAGTGTCTTATGCCCATATTCCAAGGGAGTGGAATAGGATAGCTCATAGCCTGGCAAAATGGGCATCTAGAAATATAGATGGTGGGAAGATTGATGAGTGGGAGAAGATGCCATGTGAGTTATGTCAGGACTTGAAGAGGATTCTAGCAGAGGATGCAAGTGGAATTAGGGAGAGGATATAGTTATTGTCTTTTTTGTGGTCTATAGTGGTTCCTAGGGCTTTAGCCCTTTTCTATTTTGTAATATTTTGTTCTAAAGTTCAATAAAGTTTTTACCCCTCTTTTTTCAAAAAAAAAATCACCAATAAAATTAAAAACTTCCCTACTTGAAAATAAAAATTCACCAATAGAAATATTTTTATTTCCCTAGACTAATGTGTGATTCTCAAAATTTTGTACTTTTTTCTAAAGGGCAGTTTCTTAAAATTATCCCTGATCAAACCTAAGCCTACTCCTTAAGAGCCTTAGCAACCCAAATCTCCATGACCTTGAGATCAACTTCATTGTTCTTTAATGTCATGGTCACCTTCATCCTATTAATTCTTCCCTTTGTTCTTTTCCCTAGACCAATTTTATCCTCCTTTTGGTTATTTTCTTTTCTCACCCAAGAATCACAATTGTTCACCCATCAATAGGGATTTATTTAAAATGGTGGAAGAATCCTAACTTATGCTCACCAAAAAAATTTAGAGTTTAAATAGGATCTTTCATCAATTGTTTCTTTACAAATTATCATTTATTTTGTAATATTATAGAAAAGATAACAAAACATTATATTTTACACATCATCCAATTAGTGATTGAAAATTTTCCTAGTTGAATGAGGACAAGAAAATCCAATTACATGTCTAGGCCCTTTCTCCAAAAATCCTTTGATTTCTTGAATATCCTTAGGTATGATGATATCTCTCTTGATGTAGATGAAAACCAAATTGGCATCCTTAGAGTTCCACTAGATTGCTTTGATATCTTCTTGTAATGCTAGAAAATTAGTGTTTTTTTATAAAACAAAATGGTTTGTTAGCCTCAAAAGAAGATCATTAACTATGATACACAATTTCCATGATTTCTAAGACTTAGACATTATATGTGTCAAATGATAAAGAAATATTAATGTATATTTTTAATAGCTTTTCAAATATTTTAATGTGGAATATCTTTCAATCTTCCTTACAAGTTTATAAAATTTATCAAAAGTTGACACGTTTCCTATTATATATATATATATATATATATATATATATATATATATATATATATATATATATTTAATGAGTATTTACTACAATATATCTTATAAAAGCCAAGAAGGTATGTTAATGAAAAATAATAATATTTCATCAATGAGTGCACTTATGATATTTTTGAAATATTAAAGCTTGAGCATTTTTATGTAGTTACATATTTAGATAAATGCTACTTCTCATCATAATTTTCACACTCAAATGAGAATCAAATATCAGATGCATGTATACATTCTTCTCACTTGAAGTCTCCTTTTTAATATTTATTTTGTCCACAATAGTATGCTTGTGAATCTTTATTACTAATTGAAGAAAAAAATGCAAATATGTTAGGCTCATCAACATAAATTTACAAGATGATATAAGGCACGTACAATTTTATGACCCTTTGCATAATTTTTACTAAACTATTACTTAAATTTATTGAAAATAAAATTCAAACATGATGAATTGAAAGTAAAAGGCTAAATTAACCCTTAAAAAATCATTGTAGTAAGATGACCATTATGATTGTGGATACAATTAATTTTTTAACTTGTACTATAGAACTAATTTGATGGCTTCACATTCAAATTTTAATAAGGTAGTTATAGACATGTGCAATACTATGAAGGGAATGTATAGTGGGAAGAACTAAAAGTTTCAAGCTTGGAGTAATGTAAAATTTGACAATCGTCCATTTTTTACAATTACACTACTACTTAAGAATCATTTAGTGACTAAAAACCACATGGTACATATCTCTCCCTTGTCTATCAATGTTACATAATATCAATGTAAAATTTGGAAACAACCATATGTGATACACATGCACATCCACTTATATTAAAAATTAATTCTCTTCATCCAAATGAAGAAAATGATTGATAATTTGGAAAATGATAATAGGTATATATAACATAAAGAGGAGGATGGGAATTACAAAAAAAAAAAAATTATATATATTCAGGCTATTGTTGATGACAATTGTAGATCATTGTTCAACTCTTCCACTGGTAGTTCCATAAATAATACTATGTAGTCATCACTCAATCCACTACTGAAGTCAGTGAAGTGACACTCCAACTTTAATATTCCTGACAACTAAAACATCAACATAAAACATAGAGTGATTACATAAAATTTCTAACCTACCATTTAAAGAAATTTTTCATAAACATTACAAATTCAAAAGTTTTCAAATAGACATTAAAAATATTCAATGTTTTATCAAATAGACTAAAATTAGAAGGCTTATCTTATTGTTTCAATAAATTTAGGATTTAGAAAATAAAGTAAAATAAACTTCCTCATATCAAATATTTAAATCCCAAAATGTTGAAAGAGCTTTAAAAATATTAAAGCTAGAGCCAAAAATAGACTAAAAAGTCATAGCACAATGTACAACTATGTGAAAATGTTCATACACAAATTTTCCATACTACCTCTTGGGAGAACATATTTATTACTTACTTCCAATAGAAATAAAAAAATAATCCTAAATTGGATAAGATTCTACAACACAATGATAAATCATGAGTCTCTTATCTTAGTGGTCTTGGGTTCAAGTCTACTTGAGTTTAATGAATTATAATACTAATTAATCACAACAAACAATAAAGTTAATCTTGTCTTTGGCCTCTTATAGATATAAAAAATAAGAATTCCCTAAATTAAATTCCCTAACTCTAGATAAAACCATTTACATTATGTCTAAGGAATTCTTACAATGCAACCCCTACCAAGTGTTGGTAGGGAAGTTTAGGAAGATAGGGGAAGAAGATCAATGTTCTATGATATAGTAAACTATAGATGGCTAGAGTAATATGACAAAAAGATAGTAATTATTTTAGTTATAGAAAAAATGTGAACCATTTCATATGAACATGCATACAAGAAGAAAATATTTTTGTTTGTCCATGTTAACGAAAACAAGTAATGAGAAAGCACTGATAAATTTTCCATCCAATCATGTACCTACAAGAAAAAATACACTCAATTTAAAAGAGTATGGGTCAATTTTAGAAGCTTCCATATTTTTATTAAAATAAAAATAAAACATTATAAATGACTTTCATTATAACATTGCATTATTTTTTCAATTCCTTTCACCAACTATAATAATATTAAAGAATGAATCTGGTTATAACCTAAGAAGAGCGTCTAATACATAAAGCTAATTAGTAATCTAGAGAATGAATTTGAATTCTATCAATATACATTCTTATAATCGAAAGTAAGCAAAAATGCTAAGCAAGAGTGATCTAGAGATGGCAAAAATCTTCTCAGTTTAATATGAACAATTATAGAAAACTACTATTAATCTTTTATTATTTCATAAAATTGTGCTCAAAAGTAAAAATCCCTAGAAACAATTTTTTGTCATCCAAGATATAATAACCCTTTTTAATGACTGTTGGATGATCCTAAATCAATGGCTTTAATCCTATTTCCAGCTAAAATGTGACAGATCTTCAAGTTTTAGAGAATGTTTCCAAAATTTTGACACTTGTCCTCAATATATTATATTTCAAGCCAAAGATTAGACAGCTAAATAGTTTAGTGGAAAGTCTCTGTAATATAGACACTTGTCCAATCTTTGTACTTTACATATAACTTGACTAGTTTACTAAATAAATGTAGAAGTACTATAACCTAAGAAGAGTGTTTAATACATAAACCAATCAGTAATATGGATAATGAATTTGAATTCTATCAATATATATTCTAATAATTGAAAGTAAGTAAAAATGCTAAGCAAGAGTGATCTAGAGATGGCAAAAATCTTCTCAAATTAATATGAAAAATTATAGTAGACTGTTATTCATCTTTAATTATTTTAGAAAATTGCACCCAAAAGTAATAATACCTAGAAACCATTTTTTATCATCCAAGATTTAATAACCCTTTTTAATGACCATTGGATGATCCTAAATCAATGGTTTTAATCCTATTTCAAGCTAAAATGTGAAAGATCTACAAGTTTTAGAGAATGTTTCTAGAATCTTGACACTTGTCCTCAGTATATTCTATTTCGGGCCAAAGATTAGATGGATAAATAGTTCCTTAGAAAGTTTCCAAAATAGAGATACTTGTCTAGTATTTGTACTTTACCTATAACCTAGCTTAAATTTTTACATTAGATTGGCGAATGTGACCATCTATTAAGATATGCCTCGAAAATTATGGGCAAAAATATTTAAATGATATTTTCTTTATCACCTAAGTAAAATAATTTTTTTCATGGGAAGGATGATAAATTAACTTTATTGCTTAAATAATGCTAACCACTTTTTTCAAGTGGCCTTTGTTTATGAATTTAGAGATTGATAGAGGGAAACCACGTCATCAGATAACCTCTCCATCCTACACTATCAAATCATCATTTGTAACTCATGAGAGGCCTTCATTAAGCGACTTCACTCAGAAATACGTCGTGTAAACTATAATAATATACACTATTAAAGGGAGTCAATTAAAGCAATAAATGTATCGAACTTATTTGGATTTATTAGTGAGATTTGTAAACTAGGGTATGCCCCTTTAATTTATGTAATAATAATAGGACGTCAATCCCAAGAAAGACTAGAGGTTTTATTCTCCATTTTCCCTACCAATGCTCGTTTGAATAGAGAGCTTTTTTTATTTTAATTTTATATATAAATTTAGGCCTTCAACCTTTTACTAATCAAAAAATAATGATAACATATTTATTTTATTTTACTTTAAAGAAAAAATTATATTAAATTTTTTTTTAAAAATATAACCTACCCTTTTAAGGGGTCAAGACCCACCTAGGCGCGCATTGCGTTGCCAAGGTAGCCACAGTGCTACCCTTGCAATGCACAACAAAGTCATGGGAAGGAGAGAGGAGAAGAGGGTGGGGCCCACCAATAGTATACATTTTTATTTTTTTAATTAAAATAAAATTCTCTCCATTAAATACAACAACGAACAATATTCAAGACAAGTGCAAATTAAAATATTTACCACAATAAACTTATTACTGTGGTAATTATCAAACTTATTATTTAAAGGGAGTCAATTAAAACAATAAATTTATCAGACTTATTTGGATTTATTAATGATATTTGTAAACTAGGGTATGTCCCCTTCATTTATATAATAATAATAGGACCTTAATCATAAGAAAGACTAGAGATTTTCTTCTTTGTTCTTTCCTACCAATGCCCGTTTGAACAAAGAACATTTTGTATTTTAATTTTATATATAAATTCAGGGCTTCAGCCTTTTACCAATCAAAAAATAATAATAAAATATTTATTTTATTTTACTTTAAAGAAAAAATTATATTAAAAAAACTTTTTAAATATAACCTACCCTTCTAAGGGGTCGTGACCTACCTAAGTGTGTGTTGCATTGCCAAGGTAGCCACAGTGCTACCCTTGCAACGCAAAACAAAGTCATGGGAAGGAGAGAGGAGAAGGGGGTGGGGGTGGCGGTGGTGGCCTCTGCCCCACCAATAATACATATTTTAATTTTTTTTTATTAAAATAAACTTCCCCCCATTAAATACAATAATACACGATATTCAAGACAAGTGCAAATAAAAATATTTACCACAGTAAACTTATTACTGTGGTAATTATTTTTATATATGTTTTTTTAAAAATATTTTTTATTTACAAATCTGATAGAAATCAATTGAATTTTTGTGTAAATCAAATTTGGCATATATATTTTTATTTTCGAAACCCTAGCTATGAAATTGTTTTCTAATTTTGACTTTTCTAATGGGGGTTTCATTGTCTTGTTTTCATCGATGCTTTCAAACTAAGAACAATCAAATTATTTTTTCCAACAAGGGTTTTAGTTTCAAATAGGTTTCCAATAAGAAAATTTGATATAACATGCACAAAGAAGACAATAGTTTTTGAGAGATTTCTTTTAATGATTTTTACAAAAATCCTAGCTCAATCTGATACCATAAATTTGGCAATAGCTCAGAACTTGCAAAATTTGCATCTCCCAGATCATTCAGAGATTTCTTGTCTTTCAATTCCAAAAGTTGCTACTCGAAACCTATGTGTGGAGAAAAGAGCTCAAATCCTTTGTTAAATGCCTCCAACCTTAATTAGGGTTTCTGTTTCTCCAAATGACCTATAACTTTATTAATTTTCTTTTTATTTTATTTTAATTAAATCTTTCATGCACACTTAGTAACTTTTAATAAAATAATTTTTATTTATTTCTTTGATTGATAAATGGCCAAGGCCTTGAATTTATCAATTAATAGAAAAATTTAAAATTACAATAGAATCCACCATTCATATGGGCACTGGTAGGAAAGAACGGGGAAGAAACCCTCCAGTCTGGCTTGGGACCACAGTCCTTTATTATTACACCATAAAAGGGGCATACCCCAGTCAGATTATCACAATTGACTTTATGACAATAGAGAATCTCATAATTTAATGAGTACAATTAATCAAATGATTAATATATGTATTGCTGAGACCTTTTGGTGATGAGTCATTCTAGCCACTATGTTTTACTTCCTTCCATAACTAGATGGAACATTCATCCCTGACTTACTGACACGCCAATCTATGTGGTTAGTGGTAGTACTATATTTATTTCCTAAACATAAAAGAAACCTTGGCAAGATTATGCTAATTCCCTTGTCTTAGGATTATTACTATATCCTCCTATGCTTGAAATGAAGCTTACCAACTCATCCAGATAAAATTACCCCAACTTAATTGACTAAATCCATACAAATGTCAACAAAGTAGTTAGTATTTGATCCCTGCCAGATAAATTATATATGCGCTTGTAATTGAAAATAATACTATCTTAAAAATTCTTTAGAATGCTAAACTATGATAAACATTAGCATGCTTATTACATGATAATGACAAAACTAAACCTCAGCTACTTTGCGGAGCCAAAAGAATTAGTCTCAGCTACCAAAGAATCACATCTTACATCTAGACTTAATCCATTGAAAGAACTAGAGATCAAATAGGGCAGATTGAATTAACTACTGTTAGAGCCAACCAATACCTTGATTACTTAACTCCACAACCTAGCTTACTATTTCTAATCATCAATCAATTAAAATAAAATAGAGTTGATTCCCACACTATCAAACCCTTCAAATTAGGAATTAAATCACATAGTGACCTACTAAATACAAATAACTTGGTCTACCATGAATAAATTTAATATGTGAAATTTGAAAATCTACTTATCTGAACAACAAAAATTCATATCTAAATTTCCAAAGAAACTTTCCATGCATCAAGCCAGATGCATTACTTAGATAACTCATAATGAAATGAAAGTTCAAATAAACTTAACACAAGAAATGAAGCCTACAAAAGAGAGGAATAAAACATACTAATGATTATTATTTATGTTCATACTGAGAGCAGATAATTACAAGTATACCCAAACATCTAATAATCCAAAAAACATAGAGACTATTTGTTCCTTAATTACATACCAGAATCAACCTTTGGTAGCTTTCCATCCTAACCGAAAAAGCCTAAAAAAGGATTGGCATATACTTATCTAGAATGATGAGAAAAAATGATAGGAGCTATTAAGCTAACTACATATTGAAAACCAAGAAACCCTAACAAATCTCCCAAATTCTGAGGGAGATATTACATCTCAAACCAGCCAACACATTAGAGAAAAATAAACTAAAAATCCAAAATTGTCAAAACCTGAGAACTCCTTATTTCTTCCAGAACACCATAATCACTTTTGCAATTCATTCAGGTCTTCAAACTAAGAATGAGGGGGAAATTAGAACAAAAACCTTGATCTATTAGTCTCCTCGATATTGGGAGTGCAGAAATCCAACATATCTAGATTGCCAAAACCCACTCCTAGGGGGGATATAAGCCTTAAAAAGGCTAAGATAATCACTAAGCCATTCAAGGCCTTGATCTAGCATGATCTTTATTCAGTGAAGGATGAAATGGAAGTAGGATTCCATCTTAGTCTAAGCCAAATTGAATGCTATCATATCCCTAATTGCTATGGTAGGCCTCTTGGGAGTCTTTGCCACAACCAAACTTCCTAGTGGGTGATTCATATACATCTCTAGGAGAGGCACACATAAATTTTCATCTAGACTCGTGATTAGTTCCAAAATGCCATGACACCAAGTAGAATTGAAGATGTTAAAATATAGTCTTACCATAGTCCATTTGGAGATCCTAGCTTTGGTCATGCATCCAATGAATATGTTAATGATATCACTATTCATTTTCCAAGTGAAATCATAGTTGAAAAAACCTTCACCAATAGCCCTACTTACTACAATGCAAGTCATCCAATCCACTGGCCTAAGAATTTTACTCCATCTTTTAGGTTTGATGTTGCCTCAAAAGGCCATAGTGAAAACCTTAAAAGTATGAAAAACACATATGTTTGAATCCATGTTTGTAAAGAGACAAAGACAAGGCACTATAACAAGAAGAATAAGACAGGACAACGATTTCTCTAGAAGCTACTCCTCTATTTTGCACTAACTAAGATGCTTGATGTCATCAGAGAATCATGAGGTAGATAAGCTACCATTAAAAGACATGCATCATTGTAAGGAGCAGCAAAACCTAAATGATTATTGAAACTAATCATAATTTTTCCCTCCATATCTAGAGTCTTATAAAAAGAACCCTATGAGAACATTAAAAAGCTATGAAGACTTAAAAAGGAACCAACCCTAAACCACCTAACTCTGATGTACCCACGAGGAGTATAAGGAACAAGAACACTTATTAATAAGAAACCCCATACCACCTATCCTTATAAGTGGTAATCATAAACAAGTTATCTAGGTAATATCTACATTAAGACATTGAGTACCTATAGACTAGACTTGAAGCAGAAAGAAATAAAAACTACAAATTCATAGCCCATCTCTAAGTACCAAAAGGTTAACACCATCACCTCCTTTGTTAGCCAAGAGGTCTACCTTCTTGTTACCTTCTCGATAGATATGAAAAATCCTAATATCTTCAAACTTATCCAATAGAGTAATAACTTCTTCTAACTTGGAGTTGAGAACCCAATTTGAGAGTCACCTTCAATGAAAATTTTTGATAGTCCTAAATCTTGATAGAGCTTCAACCCTTCTTCCATTACTTCAAGCTTGGCCAAGTTATTGGACTTAGGGCTAATAGACTTGGCTTTTTTAGCAATCCATTGGCCCATGTCATCATTGATGATGCATCCAATTTTTGTTGTCCCTGGATTATCTCTACCAGCCCTGTCAAAGTTGAGTTTAACCCATCCCTTTAGGGGGAGTCCATTTGCACCTATCCCTAGCCTCCCTACTTTTATTTAAATAGACGAGTGAAAGATTAATCAAATTAGTCCATACTTTTTTTAATTTGGTCATCCCAGACAGAGAAGGAACCTTCTTCCATTCTAGATTTCCTGAGATGGTAATTAGTAGTTCAACTATGCTAGCTTCTATTTTTTGGACTAACTCTTGTGGCTTCAACTTTGAACCACAAAAAATTCTTCTATTCCTTTCTTTCTAGAGTTCCCACGCTAGGATGAAAGGGAAAATATCCCATAGTTTACTATAGATGCCCTTACATAGGTTGGTGGGCCAACCTTTGAGAAAATTAGTAAATAATTTAGGGAACAAAGAGAACCATCCTAATCTCTGTCTAAGCTAGTCCTAGTAGCCTCGAGAGAATGGACAGCTAAATAGAATATGATCAACATTCTCACTATCAATCTTACAGAGAACACACCTCAAGGGACCTTCAAAACCTAGTTTATGAAGTCTGTCTGTCATCAATATCCTATTTTGAAATGCCAACCATAAGAAGAATCCTACCTTTGGCAAGTAGGCAAGGTCCCAAAAAATTTTAAGTGGAATTTCCACTTCAGCCCATCTCTTTAAATTTATCAATGCTCTGTATCTCACACTATAATTACCAACATGTGAAGCCACCCAGATTAGCTTGTCATTCCCCTTAAGCTACTTAACTTTCCTGTCTTGAATGATCTTTTCATATGCCTCTATAGTAATTGGATCCTTATATATATCTTCCAGGGGTTTCCGAATCCAACTGGAATATTCTCCCTTGGTAATCTTTATTTTGTAGTCACTTACTTTACTACCCCAAAGGTTAGTTAATTTCTCTTTGAGACCTCTTAGGAGAAGGTTGTTGTCTATCAAAGGACATCCATCCCAAGAGTATTTCTAAGAAAGGGCTTCATCATCCTTATCAACATCCCAAGTTAGATATTTTCCAATGAGGTGGCAACACTTAACCATAAAGTTCCAACTTTTCGATCCTTTAGGAAGGGTCTTCATTCTAAAAATTGAAATAGGGTCTTCTGCCTTCAGGCACTTATTGTACAAAATCTTGGCCCATTCGTGCTCTCTTTCTATGTAGAGGTGCCATATTAATTTTTCCCCTAGAGCTTCATTTTTCCATAGTAAGTTCTTAATTCCTAATCCTCTATAGTCCTTGGGTTTGCAAATATTATCCCATTTTATGAGGGCCAGTTTTTTGGATTCCTCACAATCATTCCAAAAGAAATTTTTTAAGTTTTGACTGTAACTTATTATGAAGATTCTTGGGAAGAGTGAGATAAGATAATAGGTATGTAGGAATTGCTGATAACACTGATCTAATCTTGATGCTCTTTCCTGCTTTCATGAGCCACTTATCTTTCCAACAACCCATCTTAGCTTCCACTTTCTCCAAGGTGTTATACCAAACGTTATTTGACTTCACACACTTTTGTAATTCAATGCCAAGGTACTTGCGTGGGAACAAACTTTTTTTGTATCCCATTATATGACAGATCTATTTTTCCACCTTGGGATCCGTATTAATAAAATATATCTATAATTTTGAGACATTCACTTTTTGACCAGATGCATTCATGTAATGCTCTTTGATGTATTTTAAGGCTAAAGCTTATTTCATTGTGCTTTCACCTGGAAAAATTGTGTCATCTACATATTGTTCATGAGTAATATTAGAAATATTTGTAGTGACAATAATACCCTTAATCTCTTGCTTGTTATAAACCTTAGTAAGAGATCTCCCAAAGGCTTCAAACATAATTATACATAGAAATGGGGATAACAGATCTCCTTGTCTAATGCCCCTCGAGATTTCAAAGAAACCTTTGGGGGACCCACTAATGAGAACAAATATTTTGGTGGATGAAATGCATTTAAAAATAAGGTTTATCCATTGATGGGAAAAACCAAAAGCTTCTAAGGTTTTACAGAGGAACCACCAATCCACCATGTCATAGGATTTTTGGATGTCAAACTTTATGAACATACATGCATCTTTGTTCTTTTGAGCCGAGTGAATAGTTTCTTGAATGGTAAGAATGTTATTCAAGATAGATCTGCCTGGAACAAAACCTATTTGTTCCTCAGAGATAATCTTCGGAAGGATTAATTTTAGTTTGTTTTCTATTATCTTGGAAAATATTTTATAAATGGTGTTGCACAACACAATGGGCCTAAAGTCTCCTAGACTCTCAGGCATTGGCTTTTTCAGAATTAGAGTGAGAAAGGTGTTATTAATTTTGGATAATAAAGATTCATCCTTCCTTGATTCTTCGATAGCTTTCCAAAGGTCTATACCAATAATGTCCCAACATTTTTTATAGAAAAAATCCTAAAATCTATCTAGGCCCAATGATTTGTTTGGGTTCATATTGAACACCACTATTCTAACTTCTTCTAATGTTATGGGTTTCTTTAGTACTTTGTTATCCTCTAATGTGACCAATTTAGGAATTACGTCAAGCAAGTTGACTTGAGCCTCTCTATTTGATCCTTCATAATTGTTTAAAAATTTCTAGAAATGGTCCACCAAAATCTCTAAAATTTCATTTGGTTTATTAATACAGATGCCCATATGATTTCTAATACTTGATATTTTACTTTTGACTCTGTTATAGAGGGTAGAGTTATGGAAAAATGTAGTGTTTTGGTCTCCCTACTCTAACCACCTTTCTTATGACTTTTGTTTCCAAAAAAATTCTTCTTTGGATAATATATCCTATTGTCTAGCAAGCGATTCTTTTTCTAAAAGATAACTATCATTGTTCATACCTTTCTTAATAATTTCTAGATTTAATTCATTTAGTCTATCTTCAATGTCCAATTCTTCTTTTAAAATCTTATTGAAGTATTCTTTATTCCATCTAAGAATCTTCTCTTTGAGCATCTTCATTTTACACACAAAAATAAGCATCCTAGATCCTTCAAAATTACCTTGTGACCACCATTCCTTTATATTGTCTAAAAAACTAGAATCTAAAAACCACATTTTTTCGCATTTAAATGAATTCCTAACTGGTTTATGAGGCTCAAAAAATACAATGCTAACTGGGAAGTGGTCAAAACCAGCAATCAGAAGAATCGAAGATTGAATGTTTAAGTTATTTACATCTAGATCTCCTTTAATGAAAAACCTATCTATTTTTTCTGCTATATAAGAAAAATCCTTCTGTTTATTATTCCATGTAAAGTTCCCATTCTTGAAAGGGATATCTATCAGACTATGGGAATCACACCATTTTTTAAAGTCTTTAGACGATTGAGAGATCTGTTGGCATCCCCCTCTTTTTTCATTTTGGTTTAAAATAGTATTGAAGTCTCCTCCTAGTACGATTAGGTTGTTCTATTGAAACTTTATGAATTGGTTGATTTCTTCCCAAATTATTTTTTTTCTTGGACCATAAATGTTAATTAGAATAAACTTGAGGTTGGATTTCAAGATTTTAACTAAACCACTAATCCAATTATTATTTATACTTAAAATATCTACGGTTACATTCCTGTGATTCCAAATGAAACCTAAACCCCCAAATGCACGTACAGATTCTTGCATAGTAATGCTCCAATTACCTAATGTCTTGCCTAACATAATGACTTATGTTTTGTTTTGTTTTGTTTCCTATAATAAAATGATTTCAGATTCAAATAATTTTATGTTTTTTTTTTAGTACTCTTTTTTTACTAGGGGTATTTAGGCCCCTAGCATTTCATGTGGTGATCTTCATGGATCCTTGGGAAGGAACTTCCCCTTCCCTGTGTTAAAAAGATAATTAGTTTTTTTCTGCTCACAAACCTAACCATCCACTTCTCTGAGTTCCCTAAGTGGTTTCCTTCCTCTTTTAAATTTTAGCTTCCCAAAATTACGAGATTTAATCCCTTCCTGATTCATTTTTATGCCCTTTTGTTCCAGATTCTCTTATGCATCTTTAGCTATCTCTGATTGATTACTTTCCTTAACCTCCTTTTCTTCATTAGCCAGCTCTTGTAATAAATGTTTTGTAATACTTTGGAGTTCCATGGTGGCTCTATCCTCCACCTCACATGATCTGTTGGCTATTGTATCATCAATGTCTTTGTTTGGCTTGTTTTCATCTTCAAAAGATAATAAGTCCCTTCTGAGATCTTCAAAAAGAGTAATTATCTCCTCCCAACTGTAGTACTTGCTACAATAGATCTTCTTTCTATGAGATGCTACATTTTTCTATATTTTCAAAGTCAAACACACAGATTAGTTCCTCTGAAAGCCTTTCTATATTTTCCTTTTCCTCCTCCTTTAGAGCTTCTATATCAATTTCTTCATTCTCCTCCAACTCTTTATTTAAAAAATCTTGGAAAGCTAGCACTAGGATATCTTTAAGCATGTTTCCTCCTAATAAGCTTAATTCAATTTTGTCTTCTAGAGATGCTTTCCTTGGGGAGGGAGTCTGCCAGAATTTGGATAACATCTTTGGAGTCTTCTAGGAAGGTTCTTCTGCCTGTCACCTTTGTGCCTTTGAATTGTCTTCAAAGTGTTCAATCTTTCCATTAGCTAATTCTCCTCTATATAAGGATGAGTGTTCCATTTCTTCAATATTTCTAACTAAATTATCAGTGCTCTTACTACCTGCCATATTGGCTTCTGAGACCAAATACTTTTGTTTGTTGGCTAATTTCATAGGACCTTTTCTTTCCTTGGCTTTCTTTTCTTTCCTTTTTGATTTTTTGCTATAAACAAATGTACTCTATAATTTTTGCTATATTCTTTTCTTTCCACTTGTTTTAATTTAGCAAGATGTTTTTAGAGAATAATATTATTATTTCAATTTCAAATAATATTTAATTCTCGTTATTTAGAAAGCAACTTCTAAATTTATAAAGGCTGAATTAAATAAATATAATTTCACCAACTTTAGCTTTTTTGACAAATTTAATTACTATTAATTTCAAGGTTAGACTTTTTAACTGAGTCTTTTAATTTTAACATTTTTATTTAATTAATTGTCAATTAATTAAATATATTATAATAATATTTCCTTGCTGAAATTTTTGATTTAATTAATTGCCTTGTCTGACTAATTACAATTAAGACCATAAAGAAGACCACATACTCAAAAGATACTCGACAAACAAGCAAAGCATAAAAATCAAACTCAAGGCTTAAGTACTCGAATTCATGTCATCTTGACGAACTTGGAAAGCTAGAGAAAACATATACATGTCCTTTATCATAGGAAAAAATAGGCTTTAGGTTGGGATTTAGACTTGAAAACTATCTCCCGTCTTACCATTCAGATATTGTGATACGACACGTTCATCTTGGCAATTCTGAGAAGTTGATGTTTAGTACCCGCAACTTGCATAGAAGTTGAGCATATATATATTAACTAAACAGGAAATTGTGGGGAGTGGTACATCATAAAGATCTTGACTAGCAGGTGGCATACAACTCCCTCCCTCAACCACATCAAAAATGACAAATAGAAAAGTAAAACAAGCATGCACACCATACACATGCAAGTATAGGATAAGAATCTATAATCTATATAAAACATCATCATGGACCTACCTATAATCATTATATAATAGCATTTAAACATCATCACATGAATAACCATGAATCCCAACAACATATAAGATATCTCAAGTAAAAAGTAACTCATCCAATATATGATATAAACATGTAGATAGTACTAATTAATTAGGTAACTAGGTACCACTACATCCAATAACATGATACGAAAACTGGCCTAAAAGCATTCAACAATAGAATTGAAAGCTAAATGGGGTAGGCACTACACAAAGGCACAAGTCAAAGTTTGTTACAAAATCAACAATTGAGAATATTCAAGGAAGATGTAATGATGGAAATTGAAGAAGGATAAGGATAAGAACAAAGTTCTATGAGAGTTCTATTTTTTAAGTGTTTAGATACATTGTATTTGGTAAATTATGAGATTGACGATTATGATTAAGTGGAAATGAATGGAAGAATCTGGAAACACAAAGATGACTATTTAAGGAGATGTTCAAGATAGTTTTAGGATGTTGGTTATTGCCGATTCAATGTTGGTTGAATGATGATGATAAGATTGCAGTGAATGCGAAAGTTGTTGAAGGTGAAAGAAAATTTAAGTGCCAGGTGAATCGAGTAGATAAGAGAGAAGGTTGAATTGAAGGAGTGAATCAGCCTATAACCAACAAGTTATAACTTCTTCAAACACCAAAATCTTTTATACTTTAGTTGTTTGAAATTTCATCAAACACTTTACAAGAAAGATCTGATACCACCATAATGGGCACCTTGGAAATGCCCAAGAACTAAACCAACTGCTGAAATAGATTCTAATGTCTTTGCATAGATTTAAAACCACATAACATGAACAAGAAGGAATTTATGCAAACTAAAGATTGAATCAATTCTGAAATAATATTAGTTCTCAAATTAATAAAATCAAATACATAGCAATGAATTCCAAGAGCCAAACCCCAAGGGAATGATGTCTAGAATGTCATAAGAGAGAATAGACATCCTCTAATGCCAAGAACAAATCTATAACTCACACCTCTAAGCTCTTATCAAATACAATTCACAATAATCCGATGTTAAACAATGAAGCTCCCACCTCTATTTATAATTTTCCTTCACCCTTCTACAAGGAAATAAAATATTAGTTAATTGCATTTACTAGAAGCTTCCCCCTTCCAATAATTAATGTACTCTCTAGAAACTCCTCCCTGGCAATACAATAATTAATTGTGCTTCTAGAAAAATAAATTACTAGAGGCTTCCCCCTTTCCAATAATTAATGCACCATCTAGAAGCTTCTCCTTTCAATACAATAATTAATTAAATATAAGGTCACCTTTTAATTTTAATTTATTTAATGACTTTATAAGAAATTAATTTAATCAATTTCTTATTTCTCCACTTAGCCTTTGGAGAACGTAAAGGCTAAGAACTCGACTAAGTTGCTAAAAATGGGGACATTACATAGCCAATCAAGAGAACAAAGAAAGGAGATTAAAAGTAATATACAAGAGTAGAAAGGAGATTTGAAGAAGAAAGGTAGTGTTATACCTAAACATATAATTTTTATATTATTACTTTCTAATCATTGTAGCAAAAAATCTCGTAGACCAAGTGGATCTAACAAGTCTATGGAATCCTATATGGCAATATCGATTAGTATTGTTTGTAAGTCCTTTAGAGTAGGTCACTCTTTAGACAAGATCAAGGAGTGCTAAGGTCTAGAAAATATTTTGGTTAAATTCCTCTAACAAGTTCACATTAACAATGTACATGTAACTTGTAACAAAGTTGGCCCTTAGCCAAGCTCACTTTAGAAGAGTGAAAATTTTGGGTTGTCGGTCCTAGGTGGTTTTTCTCTTTACAAGGTTTCCACATTAAAAATATTGGTGTTAATTGTGTGTATATTTTATGTTGCAAGTTAATTTTCATGTTATTTCCATCTAACTACAACTTGGTAACAACTAAGTAAATGGATGGTAATAAATAAGTTTTATTACTATCGGTCCTTAAAATAGAACAAAGAATGAATAGTTTGGATTTAAGTGATTGAAAATGCTAAATGATATGTTGAATGTGTACACCAAATGATTGTTAAAGTTATGAATGTTGTTTGGTACTGAAATTGTTTGAAGGCGGTGTAGGATAATAGAACATAACTGATAACAAAACATAAATAATAAGACAAAGATTAAAAGGAAAAAATTAGTTCAAAGGGAGGCTTGGGTCCAACTTAATTTACCTTAAAATATATATGTTAATGTATTTTTTTATAATGTTTATATCACCCAAAGAAATAGATATATTTATGTAGTATAAAAATACAATAGTTTATGAGTATGTATATGTATATGCATATGATGTATGAGTCACCTCATTAGAAAAAATAATATATGTTAATGTAATTTTAAAATATTTGCTAGTATGAAAATAAATATTTATTTAATTAAATATATGATGAATTTATTTCATGGGGAGTGTAAGATTTTGGACAAACAATTTATGTTTCTCAAGAGTAATGGAATGCAATAGAAGAAATTATGTACTCTAGTTAGTTTTCCTTATTATATCTTCAAAAAAAAAGAGATATACCTAGGTTAAATTATTGAAGAATTTTATAAGTGGTGAGTTTTCATGTAAGAAAGGTCTCAGATTTGAATCACACAGATGACTCAAAAATAAGAGAAAATGCACCAACCTCTTTGGTTGTTTTTTTTTCCCCTTTCTTATAACTTCAATTTGAAGAAAATTGTAAATAGTTATGAAAAATTTATTATAACCAAATACTTTAGAAGATATTTCTTATTGAGTGTAATTACCATATTAAATTATATGAAATACCTATAATGTTTTGGTAATTTTCCATGCACTTTGGTTGCATGAGCTTTTTGTGTGATTTTTTAGATTATAACTTTTCGTGTAATAATAATTTTTCTAATGAAATTTGGGTTCCAAATAAATGATCTACTAATCATATTTATCTTCAAGTATATATTGTAAGGTTTCCCAAGAATCAAAATGAAATTGTTGATCATTTCCTGATCACAAATTGTTCTTCATGTAGCATAACATTCCCGTACCTACTCAATTTTGCATTCACAAAAGCATGTGATTGCTAGTTTAAGTAGTTTACAATTGATTTTAGATGAGTTCAATGGATTTGTAATTGTTTAAAGTATTTTATGATATTTTAATCTTTATTTTGCAAGGATTTGAGCATAGAGATTAGTGGTCTCAAGGGTAGATAAAGGGGCATAACCTCGGTTCATCTTATCACCATTTTTTTCTCTCCCTCGTCTCCTGCACAAGGGGCAAAGCAGCCTTCTAGAGCCACCATCGCCAACCACTCTAGATCTATGAGACCTCATATTTGTTATACTCATCAGAGTCAACAACACCCTCCTAGCTCTTCTTGGCAGTGATTTAGGGCACCTACTTGCCCTAGTTCATACCCTTCAGTGCTTGGCTTCTTTTTACCAAGGAAGGACACTTAGTCCTTGCCTCGTCTTGTGCTCCTTGCTTCTTCCTATATCTTTTTTTTCCCCCTATTTGCTTTCTTTCCTTGGCATCATTTGGAGCTCTTGCTGTTGGTGGTCTTGTATCTTGTATGCTTTTCAATTCCATAGACCCTTATGGTCTCTTGTTGGACATTAATAAATTTATCTTATCTTATGGGATTACAAACAAAAATCTTCACTTCAAATGTAATTTTAGATTTGTGATGTGAAATATTTGTTAAAAGTACTAACCAAGGCTAATTTTCTTATAAGTTAATCATACCTTTAGCTTCATATTGTGAAAAAGAAGATGGAGAACGTTGACTAGAGTTATGAGCCCCAAGTATATTTTATGTATTGTATTTATACCATAGACTTAGTAGTATAAGAAGGATAAGGTGTTAGTCATTCATATACATACATATGTATGTATGTACGTCCTACAACTCAAAATTTATATTATAGAATCATATGCATGATACAAATCATGCCCATATCCAGTTCATAGAGCTTGTCTATCTGAGGGGGAGGGTGAAGGGCACACTAACTTCTCCAGTAGTCAAGAACCTAAAAACATTGAAGTAGCAATTACTAATATCCTTGATGTTGCAGCAATTAAACAACACATAGATACACATCTGCACAAATAATTCCAAATATATGTGGAAACCTAAGACGGGAAAAACCACACTAAGAATACTTACTTGGATCTACCACACAAATCTAACCTTACAATAGTAATAGACTCTCATAATATGAAATAGACACCAACCTACCAAAGACACCAAAACCTAGCACCAATCAACTTAACAATTAGAATCTAATCTCAATAATAACAAAAGACATGGATTGTGGACCTTTATGTTGAACATCTCAACATACTCTCCCACATTACACATGATCTTTTAAAAGCATATAATGATTGGAATGTATCACATTGTATAAATTTAACTTTACATCAATTCATTAACACATACTAAAATATATACATTGATATACGAATTGCATAACTTTACAACACTCTAAAATAGATTTCACAAACACATTAACACATAATAAAATATATACACATTAAACAACACATAGATACACATCTGCACAACATTCTAAAACAGATTTCACAAACACATATATAGATATGCGCACACACACATATATACAAAACATGATGCTTAACCAATCATAAAAACTAATCATAAAAAAGAGTTAAAAACATCTCAGGCGATTGTTTAAGTTGGAAGAATTCTACCTTATAAAAGATTAAGCGAACTTCCAAACATTTCTTGCGGAATAAGAAGAGGTATAACAAACATTTCTTGTGGAATAAGAAGAGGTATAACAAACATTTCTTGTGGAATAAGAAGAGGTATAATATTTAAGGTATGTTTGAAGGTTGTTTGTATAGGACAAATAGTTTGAGGTATAAAATTTTAAGTTGTGTTTTGAGGGTTGCTTGGGTAGGACAAATAGTTCGAGTACGCTTTATTTCCTTGGTAAGTGTATGGAGTATTGTCAAACAAGTTCATCAGCAAACAAATTTCAAGTCAATATGGATTGGACCATCCCAGACTCCAATTTGAGCAATACTTTTAGAAATGGGAGAAATCTCGCAGAGCTTTTGAATGCTTGGGGACCGCTTAATATCCTTTGTAGTAGAGCTAAACCTTGGGAAACAACATTGCAAATTCTGAGAGCAACGGAGGAGGCAGTCTTCCCACTGTTCGTAAGGGTGAGATATTCAGAGTCATTAGACAAGTCGAATCCGCTGAGTAGTGTACAGGAATGGATGTGGTTCTTTATATCCCTTCTCCATGAAGAATGCTTTGAATCAGGGTTTATGTGGATTTAGCTGGCCTAATCAGGGTTTTGGATTTGTGCTTAATCTAAGCTTGTTTGGTGTAGCATTGAACCTACTAGTTTGTGCTCAATCCGTGCTCTAATACGAAAATTATGAGTGCCAACTTGATGTGAAGATATTAATATGAGCGGTTGCGAACAATTGGAAGGCCCCCAATATCAGTCACTTCCAAATATTTATGGGCACTCTCCACTTCCAGAAGTGAAAATGGTTTGGGACGTCATTTAGTAAGAGAACTAGTTAATGGGTGTTCTTCTGGGTTGTAAATCTAGAAATGTGCTTTAGGATCCAGGTTCCCGAAAGAATTTTTTTATAAGGATTTGTAAAATGTTGTAGAGTAACAAGGATAAGGAGAGTAAATTGAAAAAGATATGTGTGCACCTGAACTTATTAGTTTTCTGAACATTGTTGATTCTAAATGAATTCGTGCTTTCCTGCATTTGAAAATTACTTGGAAGGTATTTATATTAGTGCTTTTCTCTTAATGGTATTTGTGCAAGTGGATAGTCCTGGGTCTTTAAAGGTGTAACAGATTTGGTGAGCTCTTAGGGAAGACGGGATTTCTGCTCCATCAGTTCTATCAGAACCTGTAATGACGACACTAACATTACAAATGAGAGATCTGAAATAGAAGGATTTCATAATCATAAAAGGCCCTTGTCTATCCTATTATACATGTATTATATAGGCACGAGAAGCGGCAAAAGACTTTGAATGTGAACAAATCGCTTGATTCAAAGATACCTTCTCTGCCTATATTTTTCTGATTAGGTTTCCATAAATCATCAACAGATACGCATATTAAGTTTTAATCTTTAATATGCAGAATATAAAACCCTTGGATGAAGCCCTGCATTTGAACCCCGACGATAACAAGATTTCTTTACCGGTAGATATTTTTAGTAAAAAATTATGACTCTGGCTGAGCATCATACCAAAGAGATGCCAAATAGCAGACATTAGATGCAGGCGGGAGAATCAGAATAACGGATTGTATAAAGTATTGCCTGAACAAGCATGATGACAGGTAATCCCATGAAGATCAACAGGATTATGTACAAAATAAGATTATCTATTATGTAATAAAACATTCACATAACAGAAGTCATTTATTTCTCGTTTAACATTGCACTAATCCATCAATACTCCATTCTTCATCCTCCCAATTCTTTGATCTCTTCTCGAATCTCGAGCCACTTCTCCTAAAAAGAGCATCTAGCATGTTCGTTGCGTTTTGACTAAAGCCTACCTTATTTCGAATTATAGGGGACACAGAATGGATTTCCTTGCATGCATGTTATTGTTAATAGGATTTCTAAAGTAACACATTTTCTACCCTGCACTAAAGGTAATGGCAAATCCAAGAGTAGAACATCAGACACAGACCCCAAGTTCCTGACACATTTTTAGCACCGTGTGAAAGAAGAATGGACACAAACTTACAATTCAACTGTATAGCATCCATAGATCCATGGATAGACAAGCGAATTCATCCAGTTATCAGAAGATCAGCTGAGGAGAACAAACAAGCTCACAGTATTTCATATTGTTTTGGAACCGAATCTCAAAGCCATGTCATACTTAGTAAACTTGTGTGGTGAAGAAGAGATCAAGGACTAAGCAAAAGAGTTTTCCAAATAAGACAAGTTCATGGGAAGGTTCTGATACGAATTCACTAAAGTAATGGAAAATGCAATTAAGATATTGATTGTTCCACAAGTATGGAAACCATTAAAGAAGTCGCAGTTTTGCAATAGAATTCAGAAAAAGATATGCAAAGCCTTATGAAAGCTTGGAAGCATTGTGCACCAGTTTAAGCTACCATAAGGAGTTGCAGTCTCAGATTTTCAATCTTATAGGAGTGTATGGATATCACAAAGGAGATGTATAAAGAAGGGAATGTATAAGAAAGTACATGAACTAAAATTGAAAGCAGAACACAATAAATTTTGTATGGAGGTTCAGATCTGTGAGCAGGATTGCCCAGAAAGCCAGCAATAGTTTTCAGAAACTATTAATTAAAATTTATAGATAATTTAATTGTCTCTGAAATTTCTCCACATACCTACCCTGCCCCATGAGCCGATCAACTATATTAAACTGCAACCCAAGTGCCTCTAGCCTTTTAGAAGTTACAATGTTTCCTACATGAATGATACTGGCATTAATTCTTCTCGTTCAAAATAGTTGTTGCCAACATCAATGACTCTGGCCTTAAATCGTTCTCGTTCAAAATAGCTGTAGCCGACATGAACGATACTGGCATTAAATCCATTGTTTAAAATAGCTGTGAAGTGTGAACTGAATAGAAGATGAATAAAGGATTAGATTTAATGACCTGTGTGTCACCCATCTGCAATTTACAAAAAAACTTTTGTTTTTCCCTGTTCATTCTTATGTGAGGAGGATAAAACAGACATTGATAATTATACATCTTTTAAAGAGAAATTAAGGATTAAAATTAGGTTTCATGGTAAACCACATCTTCAGATTTCCTTGAAACTCGATTGAATAACGAAAAATATCAGCAAAACTCAACTAGACCACAAAATAATAACAAAAATCGACACTAACATTCATGCTACCAATTTTATTGAAGGTGGATATCAAAGGATGAAATTACCCTCAGAGCACAAGGATTTTACAAAGGCTTGCACAAAGTGTCAGACAGACAACCTTGCTAAAATACAGAAGCCCTTAAATAAAAGGAATAATGTCATTCCCACAAAGCTAGGAGATCTCATCAGCTCTGTCCCATTTAAGGAATTGGGAATGAATTGAGACAGCAAGATTTTTAATCCATCATCAAGGATTTTGAAACTGACTGGACAGGTTATCATAAGCAGCTGGCTGAAACTTAAAACTTTTATAATTTAGCCCATCTTCAGCAGTCCTTTTAGGCGGAGATTTAAATTATCTTCTACTACATTTCTTCAGTGGCTCTAGAACAGAATCAGGATACTTACAGTTCAGATACTGAGATCTAGATCTCTTTGAGCTGCGAACATTGAGATGTTCTCCTCCATTGGCATTCTTATCATCAAGGCCCTGGCATATATCTTGATCGTGTTCACGCTTCAAGGTGTATTCAGGGCTTCCCATTTTGCTTGCGAAGAGAGGGGAGAGCTTCTTTGCATGGACAGGGAGTCGATGAGGGAGAAAATGGGAATCACTCTTAATTCTCTTCATTACATTCTTCTGCGAGGAGGGCCCTCCAAAGATTTTCCAGTGGCTCCGTGAAACCTTAGATTTATCGTCTCCTTCATAACTATTTTCTGGAACCCGAACAGCAACATCAGCCAATATATTAAGGGCTGCAAATGCTTCAGAATTCTCCTTCTGAATTTCATGACCTCTATTAGAAATCCGGCTATGGCAGGGCTTGGGTTTCTTGCATGACTCGTCCATATAATTTGAAGTGGCTTCTGAGATACCCAAAGGCTTCAAACTCATTGTTTCTTCATCAACACCCCATTGCTGCAACTGCATTCCCTCTTCTTCGTCCTCAGAAATCGAGCAATACAATGGATCCTCCAAGAAGCGTATTCCTTTGTAGCTTGTATACCTGTTACGGATTCCGTCATCATAGCTTGCTTTTTCGCCCATTCTCTTAGCCCTTAACTTTGATGGTTCCTCCCTTTCGCATATATTTCCACCTTCAAACAATTTTTCATCAGAAGAGCAACGTAAATGATCATGTGGGTTGGATGACATTGTATCCGCATCACTAGTGCTAGGTTGAACTACTGAGGTGGGGGAATTTATGCGATTGGCCTCACTATTCTTGTATTTGGAGTCGCAGAAATTTACTTCCCCATTTGAACTTTCGATTTGCAAAACTAAACCGCTGCAAGCGCGTCCAAATTTCGATGGATTGACTTCAGCAATCTTGCGAGATCTGGGTATGGAAGACGGGCCCCCATTCCTGGGAAAATTTAAAGGGAATCCATCTGCAACACAGCTTGCCTTATCAGAGATCGAGCAAAACCCACCTTCAAGACAACTGCCTTTCGTGAATGATGTTTTCTTTCGAGCTCTGCCCCATTTCCAGAAGCTGTCGCATGACTTCTCCATCACCTCTGAAACACACAAGAAATCTCGAGAGACTGACACACTTAAATAGGCTTTTAATGATGTGTGAATCTGTGAAATGCAACAGTACAGAACTGGATAAATGTCCCTGGTCTAAAGAACTCACTGGACAAGAGAACACCTAAATTGCGAGGCTAAAACTAATTTGAAGAGGGAAACCGTGAATTGATCAAAACGCCGAATTTGCAAATCGAAAGGCGATCACTCTTTGTAGATGGAGGAGCCGTCTGAAAGACCGAAAAAAAATTCTTCCTCCCCAATTCAAGCGATCACAGCTCAATGAAACAAATTGGTAAAATTCTTTTAAAATAAACAGCAGCTGGTCGGTCAGAGACGATGGAGCGTATAATACCTAGGCGAGTTTTGAGCGAATGCGGATATGAACGCGGTCACATAATCCTAAAAACTTAAGCCAGCAAGTTCCATACAATGACACCATCTTTAAATTTTTGGAAACAGGCATAGTTTTAGCTGAGTTTTTTTTAAACAAATGGGAGGGCAAGTGTTGATCAATATTTTTACAGATCAGGCACATGTTGCCTTTAATTGTGCAGCCTGAGCAAATTGGCTTCATTAAGTCTAGATGTATTCTTGACAACATCATCGTTGTCTAGGAAGGTATGGAATGGGCTCGCAAGTCCAAACATCAGGCTATTTTTTTAAAGATAGATTTTGCTAAAGCCGATGATCGCATTGAATGGCCCTTCATCTTGGCTATGCTTCAGGCCCTAGGTTTTGGCCCCAATTTTCTTTAGTCCGTGGAGATGCTCTTTGGTGATGCTAATGCCTGCATTACCATCAATAATTTGCAATTTGAGGCTTTTGGACTTTTTCATTCAATCAGGCAAGGTTGCCCTCTAGCTCCAGCGCTTTATATCCTTGCTACTGAAGGTTTTGGCTATTTGCTAGCTCATTCTATGTCTTCAGGGCTGGTTCATGGCATTTCCTTGGTTGAATCTTCCTCCCAGTTAGTCAATGGTCATTTTGCTGATGATTCCTTTATTACACTTCTTGAGGATGAAGAAAAAATAAAAAATGCTTTAAACTATCTAGACACCTTTTGTCAAGCCTCTGGTTCTGCCATCCAATGGCATAAAACGCTCTGCTACCGCCAGTCTTTTTTGCCAGCTCCACCATGGCTCAGCTAGTTCCAGTGGAAATGGGTTACTCACAGAGAAATCTTCCGCTTTCTTGGCATTCCCTTTGCCTTCCAAGCCTCTCTTGTGGAGCTTTGGAATGTTGTGCTTGCCAAGATTAGCAAAAAGCTCGACTATTGGATCACCAAGCCACTTTCTCTTGCTGGTAAATTCTAGATTTGTTCTAAGATTTTGGCTGCCACTCATGTGTACTATTCTTCCTATTGGGCGCCCTCCAAAGCTTCCTATCTCAAGCTGGAATGTTTGCTCAGAGATTTTCTTTGGGCTTCTGGTTCTGACCATCATGGTTTTCACAGAGTTGCTTGGGATTTTTGTTGTCTCCCAAGGGAGTTTGGTGGTCTTCGCCTGCTTTCCACTTGGAAATAGGGCCTTGCTCTCTATGCAAAATGGATTATCTGAGCTATTTTTGGGGACGAAGCCTGGAAGATTCTAGTAAGGCACTGCATTTCTTCTAGCTTCCCTGTTAATAGGCCTGCATGGAAGGGGATTGGTTTTCAAACCCTTCTCATCATGCATGAATCAGTGGCCATTCAAGGTTCATTTGTTATTAAGAGTATCTGGAAAGCCTGGGAAGCTCTTAAGCCGTGGCTTCATTGGGCAAGAGATGAATTTCACAATGGACTCTCCTTGAATCAACAGAACATTTGGTGGTCTCCCCTATTTGCAATTCAAGGTACTCCTCTTGCCAAGATTTAAGATGCCAATGCTTTGCATTTTTTCAAACATGGCATCCGAACTCCTAAGGATCTCTTTTCAAGAGTCACCATGAGTTTCAGGTCATGGGAAGATATGCAAGTTTACTACCGCCTTGTCCATACGGATCAATAGACTTTTGACCTTCTGCTATCTTCCATCCCTGTACACCTAGTTCATAAGGTGGGGATTCAGTCTATTCGGCCTTGGTGGCATGATTGGAAGTGGTATCCTGCCACTCCATTTGCTAATTATAAGCCCAATGTGGGGTACAGATGGCTCTCGCCCCATCTTCCAATGGTTGACATGCTTAACCAGTGGTGGCATTTGCAATCTTCACTTTCTCAATGGATAAAACATTTTGACACCATTTGGAGTGCTATTACAGAACCCAAGATTGCCCACTTTGCTTGGTGCCTTGCCTTCCAAGGTCTTCCCCTAGGGCCTCAGCTCAAGCACATTGGGGTTCCTGATTCCAGGTGCCCCTTCTATGGTAAACCTGAGTCCTTTTTGCATATTTTCTGGTTTTGTAAGCATGCTCAAAATTATTGGCACTGGATTCATAATTTTTTCAAGCCTTTCAGGCCTGAACCATTTTCATGGCACATGATCCTATTGGGTGATTCTCCCAGAATTCTTCGAAAATTCACTCAGATTTGGCATACCTTAAGGATGAAAATTTTGTTTTCTCTGTGGAAAGATAGAAATGTTGTTTTGTTCACTTGCAGTATTTTGGATGTTAACATTGCTATGTACACTAAGGCATGCATTTGTAACAATGTGATTATGCAGATCCAGGTGTGAGTTAATAAAGTTTGCCTAGAAGTTGCTCACTTACAGGAATTGTTAAATCACTGGGGTAATGCTCCTTGCACCATTTCCAGAATTCCTTCAGATGCCTCGGTTGATGCCTCTATGCTTCATGGCCGTCGTTCTCGCTGCTAGTCCTAAAGCTGCCACTCGCACATTTCGTGCTCCCAAGCTTCCTGTAATGCCCCGCCAAGGGATCTAAAGAATTTCACTAAGTTTACCAAACAATTTTTTTTTTAATCATGAAAGATAAACCATTCATAACATTTGCGAAAGCAATAGTAACATCCAACTGAAAATAACATAACAGATTACATTCTTTAAAGATCCCTTAACGTTGAATTACTTCTAATCGTAACTTATTCATCTAACATCACATCCTTATGAAATAACAAGGATACATCCAACATTCTTAAACAATATACAAGTATCTTTTTTCAATTACATGTCAGATTGCTCAATCATCCACTGTACTTGTTACAAGGTATGAAAAGCTTAAAAGAATAAACATCCATGTAAATAAAGTACAACATCATCCAATATTAATCCATGACATAACGAAACCATAACAATACATGATACATCATCATCATGAAGATATAAACATCTATCATAAAAGATAACCATATATCACAAACATAAATAACTAAGTGCACGGTTCCTCTCAACCGTAAATAGCATCATTAGACCATCATGGATCCTAGCCATCCCTCCGTGCGTAACATTCCAAAGCACCAAAGAGATCATCGGCTATAAACATAGTAGGAATGTCACTCCTAAAACATCCTACTAACATGCAAAGTAAAGCATAAGATATTATCATCTAACATATGCAAATCATCAATGTAAGGAACATACCAGTAAATACATCCATCATAAAGTATATCATCTATCATAATGCTCCAAGAACAGAATGAAGATAAATACCAACCAATACTCTAGCCGCGGTGTCTCAGACGGATCTCAAATGATAAGAGTGAAAATAAACTACCACCCGACCGCGTGGAACCTAAGCGGTCCACTCCCACCGTGCTGAGGAGACAATCTCAAGTCCCAAACAAGATATCAATACCACAAAGCATAAATCTCTATGAGTCCAGGAATTCCTAAGAGTATACTAACTCAAAGGTTCCAATCACAAAATAGACATCTACTTCCCAGAGGCACAACAATGACATGTAAGAAACCTACTCTGCAAGCAGGAAAGTGTCATTGCATTTATCTCGTACAAGTTACTCTGGCAGTTAGCTAAACTCCACGGGTCCATACAGATCTCATGCGGCCACTAGTATCCTCTCATACTGACGAGGCATACTATGGAATGCAAGGTCGCAACCATGCGTCTCACTACTCCCATCCTAGCCTGTACAAGCGCTCAAGGCATGGGCGAGAACCAAAACAATTATCCTTTTAGGTTCATTTAATCCCCATTTAGTGTGTAAATGTTATCACTTATTAACCAAACTTACAATGAGTTACCCTGGCAGCCACTTAGGGCCCCGGCCCCCATTGCAAGCCACTTCCCGACACTACAAGTAGATTACCTACTCTAATGCTCGTGGAATCATAAAATCACCATAGTTCTATACAAACGACTGTAAAGAAAATCCAAAAGATAATCCATAAAAAGAATCATCAAATATCCACAATATAAGTATCAAATATCCATAATAAGAATCATCAAAATCTCTACGATAAAATCATCAAATATGCATAAAAGCATCAAATCTCCATGAGGAATATCCATAGAAAATCAAGACCACAACAGGTCTCTATTGGCAACTGAAGGCATCACTGATAATCATAAGTATCCATTGGTTCTCAATAACCAAAATATATCACAATATCCGTTGGTTCTCAACAAGCAACCAATAATATCTCAAAATCATACTAATCAAAGACTCCAAAATGGTTGAGTCAAACATGTCACAACATGACATCATCAAGAATAAATCCACATCATAGTCCCATCATGGCGACTAGAAAATAATCCAAAGATAACTGATCGATGACTCAAAATTAGCTCAGGTATCTCATACACATACATCTCAGCTTCACACATGAAGACTGATGAACAAATACAAACATTTCATAGAGTATACGATCACATAACCATGGTTGGGCTTATAAAGATCGAAACCAAATAAGATTAACATGCCATCACATCTCATAACCCCCGAGCCTCTGGTAACAACCTAGGACTGGTCAACACTAGTTAACCCAAAACCCAAAACAAGAAGCATATAGAATACACGATGCAAACACATTTTTTGGTTTTGCTATTATTTCATAGTTGAATTAAGTGTAGAGCTTCGGTTTTCATTTCAAGTATACTTCAAATGTCTAAGTTTCATCATTTGACTTACAACTCAACCCAATTGTTCTCCGATGGCATTATCCTTTCATTATTAAGAATTACATTTTAAGAATAACTTAAGGATAAACATTTACTCATTAAACTGATCATCATTGACTTTTGATTAACTTTTTCTCTTTATTTAACTAAGATCCATATTCAAATTGATCAACTCTTCTTATCGTTACTTCAACTTTTCTCATAAAACAAGGATCATTAATCGTTAAATTATAAGAGAACCAATTATCATTCTTCAAATAAGATATCTTAACTTAATTAGAATGATCAATTAAATCCATCAATTAACATAGGCACACCATCTATGACCTATTATCATTCTAATAGCCTTCAATTAGAATCTTAATTAAGGGTTACTAAAGTTTGAGTCTTTTAATTTAATCGTTATAATCATTGATAACCATATAATATCTAAAGTCATACTTCAAGTCATAAGACTTATCAACCTCGATATTGATAATTTACAATCTCGTTAACATAATTATATCAATTAAATCTCTATTACATAACTTAATTATTAATTAAATCCAATTAACTCTCATTAATTGATTTTAATTAATAATTGCATAGCAACGTTCCAATTAATTTCAGTTGATTAATAACTAACTATAATTTTGTAAGGTAAAAGTCAACTATAATCCAATACTCAAATGATCATATTAATAATTCAATAATAATTATTGAAAATCTTAATAATAATTTCGTATGACCACATTCGTCATCTTTCAAAGAATACCAACATTCTCTTGACAAATTCATATTATCATTAATCTTTTCAAATAAGACTCTATCGCACAACTTAATTATTAATATCATAGTTATAATATCAACTCAATGAATATCAATTGATTAAAAATCAATTATACTTCAAATCCAAAAACTAATATCTTTACAAAACTTTAATCATTAAATAATCTTCACTAGATTAAATCTAATCGAACTATTTACACCATTATTTATTAATAGTTTGTTAGACCCAACAAACATTAATAAATAATAAACTCATCAAAACTATTATTACTCATTCTAGAGATCCTTACATAAACTTCATTAGTTAATATTTGACTAACTCTTAACACCATTAAGGTATATCAATAGGTTATTTAATTAACTATTAACATAATAATTCAATCTTAATCCAATATCATTTAGAGTCTCTAAATTTAAATCAACATGATATAAATTATCATCTTACAATTATTTAATCAATATTAAAATCAACCATTAGACTCCATTTTCTAATTGTTCTAAACGTTGTTTGAAAAAAATCCCTATCACAAATCAATAAGACTCATTGTAGATTTTAACATGAATAATTTTCAAATTCTTAGCATTTATTTATTAATAGTTTGTTAGACCCAACAAACATTAATAAATAATAAAATCATCAAACTATATTTCCATAAGCCCCTTTAGTTATTATTTAACTAACCTTTAAGGCATATCAATAATTCAAATCGTAGCTATGTTATAACAATGTTATAATATAACTATGACTCCTTGTCAATATAACAATTCTTATTTAAATATAAATTCAGTATCATTAAATTTTGAGTCTCTTAATAATCATCATTAAACACTTTTATAAATTACCACCTCTTAACTATATATTAAATAATTAATATTAAAAGTCATCCATTTTCTATTGAATTCAGTATCTCTATCCATCAGCTCCATCCACAGACTTTCCATTAAAAATCTCCATTAATTCATTTAGAACATTCTTATTAGTCTTTAGACTAATTAAATAATTATTAAATTCTAATTATATTACTTTGATATATTATTTTTGTGAAGTTTAAGCATAAAGAACTCTTGGTTACGAGAAATAAAGAGATTTTCGTTCTTGAATAAAACAGTCACAGTACGACGGCCATATCTCCCTAATGAACTGTTGGATCGGGCTGAAATTTAAATATGTTGGAGAGGGCCAAGTTGTGCCGATTCTGACTGGAGCGATCGAATAAATTCGATCAGAATAAAAATTTATGATTGACTGAGTTCGAGTCTATCCAAAGGGCAGCGACAAGACAATTTGTGATGAATTATGAATTTCTTCTTAAAATAATTGTTCTCTAAATTTAACCATAAAAGGGTTTGTTCATACACATCTAAAAATATAATTGAGAAAAATATTACATCTAATGATTCGAATTCTCACCATAAAATTTCTATTTTAATTTCAAATCTTATCTTTCTAATTTAATATGAATTCGAACCCAAACCCGATTAAAATTTAATTATTTCTCCTTAATTGGATTTAAGATTTTTCTATTGTTTTCCTCTCAACCAAATAAAGTACCTAAATTCCAATTTAATTATAGATTCAATCACAAGAGTATTCAGACACATATAACAGACATGATGAAGACAGGAAGAGAAATAGTGCAAAGAGAATATGCGAATATCATGAGTGCACCTGGACACTAATGCTAATTTTTCCATGCCTCGAATTCCATAGAAAATCTCTTCCTTCTCCATTATTCGCAATTCCTCCAAGATCCAAGCCAACCGAGAACCTCCAAATGACTAGAAGTGCTAGAAGAAGCATAAAAACATGTAGAAAATATATGAGCATATGAACTTCTCCAATGCATGTAAGCTTTGAAGTTTCCAATTTAGCGTGAAGCTTGTAGCTTCCATTAAGCTTCCATCAAGCTTCCATCAGGCTTGTGGCTTGTCCAAACACACTAGGAGAGCCTCTATTTAAAGGCCTCTAAGATACATCTAGAGTGTCTCTAGAGACAACTAGAAGATAAGCATGACAACCAAGCATGGGTCTTCTCCAACCTTCTAGATAACTCTTAAGGTTGTAGACACCATGTGCTCAAATAAAAATGCTAACTCCAAAGTGTAGACAACTTGTGCATTCTTAGAGTGCAAACTCCAGTGTTGTCTACATGACAACTCCCAAGAATTTGCAAACTCCTAAATATTAAAATAATGCACAATCATTAATATAATATTTAATTTACTCTTTCCAAATTTATTTATTTATTTATTAAATCTCATGCACTAACTTTAATAATTCCACTTTTCAATCTTAATATATTTATATTTTAATCACATGAAATCTAGAATCTTTTAATAATTTAAAATATATTTTTCACTTTTAAATTTCATTTTCCAAAACTTAATTGCTAAAATATTTATTAACTTTTAATAATATTATTATTTAGTCATTTATTTAAAAATGAGCTTCAAATATATTATTATTAAAATAAATATTGTCACATTCCAAATTTAAACTTTTAACTTTTATTTTCAAATTTAATTATTTTATTTAATTAATTTTTCAATTAATTAAATAAAATAAATATTAAAATATCATATTAATTTTTTATTTAAATTAAACTATTAATTAAATTTTTTAATTAGGCTTAATTAATAAAAAATACATCAAAGACTCATAAGGTAGAAATACGAAAATCCATCACAACCAAAATACATACAAAATCAAACCAAATGTTTAAATCACGAATTACGTTATCCAACGTATTCGGAGGGTACTCAACTCGGATACTTGTCCTAATTTTCCAATTAGAACAAATGGCTTAAAGGATTGGGATTTGGACTTGAGAATTTCTCTCTCCTCTCTTATCGTTGAGATAATGTGATAGGGTACGCTCATCCTGGCAATTCAGGGAAGTCGATACCTGGTGTAGAACAAGATTTTGTATGCAAAGAACATTAACAAATAAAGTAAACATTCACAAACCAAAAACTAAATTCACATATATGTTTAGACAAAGAAAGCAAACAAGAAGTGCAAACTTCACAAGAGAAAACACTCCATGCTTTCTTGATTCTGTAGATGTGTCCTTTTGCTGTGGATGTATGCTCAAGATGCTCAAAAGCTGCTTCAATGAAGATGGGTAATGGCAAATTGGTAGCTTTGTGAGCTCTCAATTTGGCATTATAAGGGTAAGATTGATGGCTTTGGTTCTCAAAATAGCATGGTAACTTTAGCTCAAAGATTGTTGATGAAATGGCTTGGGATGGGATTCAATTTATAGGCTAAGGGTAGAGGGATGGAGGGCTTAGATGCAAGGATGGATGAAGGCTTAAGGAGGGCTAGGATGCACTCAAAGGAGAGCACATGGATTGTGCTTGTTTAGCACTAATGGGAAGGTGACACTTGTCACAAGGAGAATGAGTGTGAGAGGGTAGGGTAAAGGGTTGGTTAAAGACATGATGAGTGGGGTTGAGTATGTAAGAGGGATGTAAGAGGAATGAGTGTGGAAGAGGGAAGAGTGTGAAATATGGGTGTAAGAGTCATGAGTGGGCTTGTAAGAGTCTTTTATGTTTTGTAAGAGCACTCATGACTTAGTGGTTGGGTTTTTTAAGGGGAGACCTTGGTTTGGATTAGGAAAGTCTTAAACTTGTTTAAGGAATGTGACAACATTAGGGGGTGGATTAGGCTTGGGTTTAGGATTAGATTAGGGATGTTAGAGATGTGCAAGTGGATGGCATTAATGAGGCTGGGTGAATTAGTGGCTAAGCTTGGTTAGTATGGGTGGATGGGGTGGATTAGGCTAAATGGAGGATTAGAGATAGGTTAGGGGTTTTTGAATTTGAGGATTTCATTTATCAAATAGATTTATTTAATAAATGGGGATTTTCAGAATTAGATAGGAGAAAAAGATTTAATTGATAAATAATAGATTATTTGATTTATCAATTAGGACTATAGATGATTAATTAAATTAATCAACTAGGGATGGCAAATGATTAATTAAATAAGAATTTAATTAATGATGCCTTTAGAGATGGCTAAATTAGATTACCAAAGCAATGTAATCAAATTTAGGTGTCTACACCCGGTACCTGCAACCTACATAAAAATCATGCATGTACAAGCACAATATACTAAACTAAATAGGCAATGGAAAGAAGTGGTGCATCGTGTAGATCCCGACTAGCAGGTGACTACGACTCCCTTCCTTAAGCACATCAGACACGCCATACAAAAACAAACACGCAAAGCAAACACACACCATACACATGCAAGTATGGGGTAAGTATCCATAAGAAAACACATATGATAATAAATCATCTTACTGATCATCATTAATAACTGCAACACTAAAAAATAATCATCATGCATATATGAAATATAAAGTCTAAGTGATCTCATCACATAATAGACTGAATCCATAGCACAACAATGTTGCTAACCAACAACATGAAACTAGCTCCGAAAGAGCTTGACAATGACAACAAAAATGCGACCTAGGGGCAGGCACTACACTTCCCGCCACCACTCTCCGATTAGTGGTGATGGCAAATGGAGGCGTCGCTCTACTTCCCCACCTCGCAGTGGTTCTGGCTGGTCCCCGGCTCCTCCTCCTGGGCCTCGACGGGCACATTCTAGAAAATTTTCTCACCTGGCTTTGGTAATTTCTCCCCCGCGGCCAGAGGTTAAGGATGCGGAGGCTGCCCCTAATCCTACTACTGCTGATGACGGTTGGAATGTTTCCAATTTGCCCCACAATCCCACTGATATGTGGAGATTTTCTAATAAAGATGATCCTCCTCCCTTGGCTCGCACTGCCTTGGTAGCCTGAGGTTGTTTATTATTTTTTTTCTTTGATGAATAGTTGTTGTTTCCAGCTAAGGCTGTGTTTTTAAGTCCGGCTTCGGCCGTGTGAACTCTTTTGCAGGGTGATCTTGTATCCCCTAGCCCCTTTTTTGTGAATTGTATTCTTAGTATATTTTATTAATAGAAAAGGACTATTCATCAAAAAAGTATCACACACTATATATTATAGACACCATCCCAAGTTCCTTCTAATATGTAGCTCATATTGCTTATGGAGCTAGATAATTACTCATTATTGGTGTAAACGTTCTCGATAACAACACTAGAATGCCTCACATCAAAATCATTTCATCTTTTCTATCATTTTCTTCTCTACAAATCTAATCTTGGTACAAAGATTTTATTTTACTTCAAAATATATATGATATTAATACAAACATATTTTTAATCATAAATTAGTAAATTTATAATAAAATTTATTTTTAGAAAGTGTCTGATTTGAGACTAAAAGGTTGTTCTTAGCCCCGAAGAACGCAAAAATGTTCAATAAAAACTATGTGAAAAACCTATATCAAGTAGCTCTTTTGAAAAACTATGAAAAGTAGTATATTAAAGTTCCAGTAATTCCTATGCTTACCAAACTTTGAGGAAAATTGATTTTAACAAAATAAGAAAAAAAATTTAGCCTGCAAATTTTTTTACATATTAAAGAAACGATAACCAGTTACTGCTAGTGTTCTATAAAATTTTAGAATAAAACAAAAAAGTATCAACACAATTTATTCCTACGGAAAAGGGAAAATTTTTACAAAACTTTAATATGAGCAAAGAAATGAAACTAGAAATTTGAGCTATACATACTTCAATTTTTCTATGTTACCCAAATTTTCAAACAAGATATAATGAAAATGAACTAATGAACCAAAGAACAATAGTAGTAGCAGAAAAAATGATGGTAAAAGTTCAAAGTCACTTGACCTACAACTGATCAAAAAATAATTGCTGGCAGTAAACCTATAACTCACATTCGCAATAAGAGTTACAATTTTGTATTCATCTTTCAAGCATATTAATGCTAAACATAACTCTACTTCAATAAATTAAATCAATCCCAATGCAAGGAAATTGCAATGATGCTATTATAATATGCAAGATTCAACAATGAGCATGTTATGCATTTCCATAAAATGTTTGGAAAAAATGAATACACTCATGCACTCTGACCCAAATTTAGAATGTCAAAGAAATAAATGTATAATCATGAGTCAAGTCACATGAATATTGATATGAAACATGTTTCTATCGTCCAAAGGTAAATATAATGAATATGGAAAGATCTCTGAAATCATAAGTAAGGGCACCAAACAATAAAGACTAAATTTTAAAGAGTAAAATCATTTTAATACAAATGCAAGAACTTTCGAATTGAAAACATTCATCTGGTAATGCCGCTTGATTGATACTTGATACGGACTTAGACAAGAAACAGCAGGAAGTATAATTTAGGGTGATATGTTGATGGCAATATCGTATAGAAATCTAGAAAAATAAAAACTAAGTCTATTTTTTGGATTTCAGAAGCATTGAATGGGCATCAGTGATTCACATTCAACGTCTGTCCATAGTTTTCTCCATACCTAACAATACACATTCAACGTCTAACACAAGTTCAATCATGGTTTGATTCACCTCTCCATAACATCCCAACATCTCAATGGAAAGGAAATTGTGATTCTTGAATGCCATAAATGGTGGATGTCAAAACATGCCAGAATGAATAGATTCCTTAAAATTTTATATCACGAGTTTTAGGATGGATAATGATTACTGGGTGTTTATTGTAACATGAACAAATCATACTCATGAAACATGGGTCATCGAGTTTGACTCAAAATCACACAGTTAAATCCTGATATTCACATCACAATTTGACTAGCTGTGGAAATCATGTCCTACTTATCAATTGATGAGCTTAAGGGGCTTTCTAATGAATGGTTCATAAGGCACAACACTTGGTGAAGGTTTTGCAAATGGGGTTGCAAGCTTTGGATTTAACTATGGAGGAAACTCTGTAGTTAAGCGCGCTCAGGCTGGAGTAGTACTGGGATGGGTGACCTCCCGGGAAGTCCCGGTGCTTCACCCCTGTGAGCATCACCTAGATCCAATGAGTGGTAAGTGTTCCATTTATTCTCATGAGAGATGGATTCATGTTGAATCACTACTCATGAAACATGGGTTATCGAGTTTGACTCAAAATCATACAGTTAAATCCTGATATTCACATCACAATTTGACTAGCTGTGGAAATCATGTCCTACTTATCAATTGATGAGCTTAAGGGGCTTTCTAATGAATGGTTCATAAGGCACAACACTTGGTGAAGGTTTTGCAAATGGGGTTGCAAGCTTTGGGTTTAACTATGGAGGAAACTCTGTAGTTAAGCGCGCTCAGGCTGGAGTAGTACTGGGATGGGTGACCTCCCGGGAAGTCCCGGTGCTTCACCCCTGTGAGCATCACCTAGATCCAATGAGTGCTAAGTGTTCCATTTATTCTCATGAGAGATGGATTCATGTTGAATCACTACTCATGAAACATGGGTCATCGAGTTTGACTCAAAATCACACAGTTAAATCCTGATATTCACATCACAATTTGACTAGCTGTGGAAATCATGTCCTACTTATCAATTGATGAGCTTAAGGGGCTTTCTAATGAATGGTTCATAAGGCACAACACTTGGTGAAGGTTTTGCAAATGGGGTTGCAAGCTTTGGGTTTAACTATGGAGGAAACTCTGTAGTTAAGCGCGCTCAGGCTGGAGTAGTACTGGGATGGGTGACCTCCCGGGAAGTCCCGGTGCTTCACCCCTGTGAGCATCACCTAGATCCAATGAGTGCTAAGTGTTCCATTTATTCTCATGAGAGATGGATTCATGTTGAATCACTACTCATGAAACATGGGTCATCGAGTTTGACTCAAAATCACACAGTTAAATCCTGATATTCACATCACAATTTGACTAGCTGTGGAAATCATGTCCTACTTATCAATTGATGAGCTTAAGGGGCTTTCTAATGAATGGTTCATAAGGCACAACACTTGGTGAAGGTTTTGCAAATGGGGTTGCAAGCTTTGGGTTTAACTATGGAGGAAACTCTGTAGTTAAGCGCGCTCAGGCTGGAGTAGTACTGGGATGGGTGACCTCCCGGGAAGTCCCGGTGCTTCACCCCTGTGAGCATCACCTAGATCCAATGAGTGCTAAGTGTTCCATTTATTCTCATGAGAGATGGATTCATGTTGAATCACTACTCATGAAACATGGGTCATCGAGTTTGACTCAAAATCACACAGTTAAATCCTGATATTCACATCACAAATCATACTCTTTTTAAATCTAAAAACAAATTTAAGGTCAATAGACCAAGATTTCACATCTTCAATTTAATTTATTTTAATCTTAGAAACAAACATAAGGTAAACAGACTAAAATTTCACATCTTCAATTTAGTATTTTTATCAATTAATTCGAAAAAATTGGCCAAATTTATATTAGTAATTTCAAGTGTTGAACGTTTGAAAAAATGACCAAATTGTAAAAGAATAACCCACCTAAATGAATTTGAAAACAAAAGCTAGCAGACTGCATAAGTTGATATAGTTGTGGGTTATTCAAAATCTTTCAATACTATGGAGAATACCCACTTAATGTGTCGATTTTTTTTTGAAAGGCAATGAAATCAAATCTTCCAAAAATATTCAAAAGAAATATGAATTTTACATGTTGATTGTCTTGGGTCTGATTTATTAATATGTTAGGTGCTACACAATGGGCCAACTATACTATTTCTTTTATAGCTCTACTTAAACAAATGGGAAATATGGCCAGTAGATATTTCGACATAAAGAATGCAATAATCTTGTTAAAAAGTTTTCTTTCTTTCACAAAAAAATATTGAAGGTTAACATAAGTTCAAAAGCTCCATTTATTTGTAGTAGACAAAAATTCGTTGGTTGAATTTATTATCTAGTGCTTTAAGTGATACAATTTTCAGTAAATAGAAAAAATACTTTTTTTATTACTGCATATTCTGATATTACAATAACCAGATATGAATTAGACAAAGATGGAAGAAATTGACAAAAATAGAAACTATTTAAAAAGGAAATAACATAGGGAAACACAAGATTAGAAATGAATAAATAATGCATGAGATTCAAGACAAGGTTCATAAACGATAGGATAGGGGAAAGTAGAATTAAATAAGACAAAATAAAAACAATATAGATTTGATTTTAGAAATCAAATTTAATCCTCACTTGAAGAAAAACCAAAATGGTGTTCCCATTCCCTACATATATGGGAAAAACATTTGTAGGAAGATGGAGGAACCAAGTGAACATCAATCTGTAGCTAAAAGGGGTTAAGTATGGTGAGTATTTTCACAAATACAAACTATATGAAGGCTCTAATATAATATCCAATTCCTTTAACATGTAACCAAGTGATTAAAATTAAGTTATGTTAGAAATTAATTTCAGCATTCTATTGGGATGAACATTTCTCTTAGCTGCCATCAATTAGGAGTGATTAAAATTGATCTGAATTCACATGAAATAGAGTATAGAGAGCTCTAGGAGAAGAAAAATGATATCCTTTCAAAAATTACAAATCAAAATTCTATTTTTTACAAAGAATTAATGTTGCTACAATAGGTTGACAGTAAAGAAAAAAACCTTACATGTATCAATTTGTTTTCATAAGGATTCAAAGTCTTAATAAATAGTTAGTTTTGTAGGGCAACAATAATTTTGACCTGAATGTTCATGTTGGATGTGTATTTAGCTAGCATGCTACAAAGAGCTTAGATGCTTCAAAGGATCCAAATACACATAAACACAAATAATTATATATATGTAGCTCTTGTGAGAATCTT
>CM053788.1:499079876-499317376 GCA_028749045.1 Cupressus sempervirens
AGTTTGACAGGGTTTTCCCTTCATCTTTCTTGTGAACTTTTAATCAACTATGGTCACATTTTGATCTTCATTCCCTTATCTTCTTTCATGATCTCATCAAAATTTCTATCTTAAATAATTGATTTATTTTGGAGCATTCTCTTTCTTATGGAACATTTTATATTATTATTTATGTTTCTTTCCATATCCTCTAGACTTTTATCATCCATTTACTTTTACCTCACTTATTTTCGTCTAAATCACCTTCGGGGCATAATATTTCATGCTTTTTGATCTACCTTGGTTCTGTGAGTCTTATATCTTTTGAATCTTACATCAACAACTTTATCTTTTGTTTGATTTGATCAAATTTATTAATTTTTTGTTTCTCCTCTATCTAATTTCAATTTCTATCACGAGGGGGCAGTATCTATAAACTTCAATCCTTGATTCTGTTTTATCAATTTTATCTTCAACTTTTTTAAGTCAAAATTTTTTAATTTTGTTTTTGGTCCTGATGTGTTCTCAAATTGACCACACATATAGATTTTTTTGTGATCCCAATTTGATCTCACACTTCAATTTCTTTCTTTGACTACATGTGTTCCCAAATTGATCACACATTAGTCAAAGAGAGGCAAATGTATACACCCTAAAATGGTCGCCTAGACTATTGGCCCCCTTTACTCAATTTATCAATTTATTGATTTCCTAAATCAATGGTTTGCAATATTTTATTAAATCAATTCAAATCAATTTCCTTGATCAAATTTGATTATTTATTTTTCTAACGTTGATCATTTAATCTGAAGTTTTATTTAATTAAAAGAAAATCTTCCTTTTAATTAAATAAAATAAGTCCCCATTTAATTAAAAGAAAACCTCTTTTTTAATTAAATTCATCCACATTTAATTAATTAAGAGAAAAACCCTCTTTTAATTTAATTAAATCTTTCCTATTTAATTAAAAGAACTTGCTCCCTTTTAATTAAACAAAATTCCCACTTAAATATCTCTTTGTGATGAAAATGGAAATAAAATAAAATAAATCATTTTTTTTTCTCTACACTTATTTTCTATCATGAGATTTCATTCTTGCATTTTCATATTAGCTTTAGATCCATGTTTGCTTCCATAGAATAGGTCTTGCATTGTTATCATATGGATTAGCTTTCATCCCCATTTTCATGCATATTTTTGGATCCTTGAATTTCTTGTTTCATGGTGTACTTGCATGGGTATAAACTAGGTCAAATTGAGGGCCTCTATTACAAACCCTTGCACTCCATGAATAGAGAGCTATGAGCTGCCATTCAAGACCTCATTTTTTACCAATATTGGATATAATGACTCATAGAAGTGTGCCCACATTTTAGGCATACAGTAATCAACTAGGTTAATGGTGCGTATCAAATAAAGGATGAGAAATTAATTCCTTAGAAATGTATGGTTGATGACTTAAAGAAGTATTTTGCACACATCACTTTCCAATAAATTCCTAGTGCATACAATAATGTGGATAAGGCTATGGCTACTTTGGTCTCCTTAATATAGATGACTGAAAATGATCTCTGATATGAGTTCTTAGTGGAAGCATTACACTACTCAACCTATGACACCCCTAATTCCACAATGATCTATTCTACTATAGACAGGACTCATCTTGCTACCATCACATCTATTCCTATTTTTGTAATCAAACAATTCTAGGATGTCTAACCTGAAATGAGAAACATTACCTTATTTGTAATGCTTTGTAGTATGTCATTATTATTGACGAATTGTATAGGAGAGGTCTTGATGGAACACTCCTTAGGTGTTTAGATTCAAAGAGTCCAAATATGCATTAATTGACATCTACAAGGGCATTTCTAGATCCCACTCAAATATCTTGACACTAGCTCACAAACTCATTAGAGCTAGTTACTATTGGCCTAAAATGGAGCAAGAAGCAATCAAGAATGCTAGGTCCTACAAGAAATGTTAGCTCCATGGGAATCTGATCCATGCTCCAGCTAGGGAGTTGATTCCTTCTACTACAACATCGCCATTTCAATAATGGGCCTTTGACTTGGTGGGTCAGATTCCCCTAACCTCTTGCAATGGACATAAATTCATTATCATAGCTATAGACTATTTCATGAAGTGAGTAGAGGTAGTAAATCTTACAATTGCCAATGGAAAAATTGTAGCTCTTTTTATCACAAACTACATCATCTACAAGTATGATGTACCATCCTCAATCATTACTTACAATGGAGGACAATTAAGAAACAAAGACCTCAAGGAATTATGCAAGAGATTCAAAATCACACAACATTGGTCTTCCATCTATTACCCCTAGGGTAATGGCAAGGCTAAGGCTTCTAATAAGGCAATCCTCAAGATTCTCCATCACATAGTCAGCAAATCTAGGAAAGACTGGCACATCTAGATTAATCTAGCCTTATGGGCATATAGGACAAGAATCAAGACTCCAAAAAGTATGACACCCTTTGCTTTGGTTTATGGAGCGAATGTTGTGGTCCCAATAGAGCTCAAGATTCCTACCTTGATAATCTCTATGAAGGGCATTATCATTGATGAAGATTACATGATAGCTTGGTTTCAAGAGTTAGTGTTACTAGAACAATGTCAACAAGTGGCATGTGACCATCTACAAGCTTATCAACAATAAATGTCAAGAAGCTACAATAAAAAATTTATACCATGTGACTTCCAACTGGGTGATCTCATCCTAAGAGAAAACCCTAAGAATCAACAATAGTGAGTCCAAAAAGGGAAGTTTGAACTAGACTAGATTGGTCCTTACATCATTACTATAGTTTATGGATCTGGTGCTTATCAGCTTTCCACAACCGAGGGTGAACTGATCAAGGAACCTGTCAACACTCTCCACCTGAAGTCGTCTTACAGTTGATCTGATCTTAGCACCTCTTTGTACATATCTATATGTCCTAAAAAAAATCCTAAAAATTTGAAAAAGTTCTAAAAATAAATTATTACCCTGGTGAAAAACTAGCAATAGGCACCTTGGTAACACCCAAAAAATTGAAAAATTACAAAATACAAAAAAAGAGAAAAATACAAAAAAAATAAAAAAATAAAAAAAATAGAAACGTGCCATTGGTTAAAACCTAGAAATAAGCATCATGGTAGCAAGAAAAATATATAAAAGGTCTACCAAGAAGGTGAAACCTGGCAAATAGGCACCTCTTGTTCCCAATGCTCCATCTTGTAGTACATCTTATGGCTCTTTGTAAAGTTGTTTTCCTACTTTTCCTACTTTTTGGTCATGTACCCATGGATTGAGTCTTTCCACAACTTAGAGACATTCCCCTTTAGTGTTACTCTTTCCAAGATTCTCCTCCTAGAATCTCTTTTGCAGCAGTCACCAATCATTCTAGTTGTGTCTACCTACTATTGCCAATGTTACTCTTTTTGAGATTCTCCTCATAGAATCTCTTTTATAATAGTCACCCTTTGTTTCAACTGTGTCTACCGACTATTTCTAGTATCACTCTTTGTCAAGATTCTCCTCATAGAATCTCTTTTGCAATAGTCACTAGTGGTCCTCACTACATCTGCCTACTATTGCTAGTGGCACTACTTTTTGAGATTCTCTTCATAGAATCTCTTTAGAAATAGTCACCAGTTGTTTCAGCTCTATCTTCCTACTATTGCTTGGGTCACCTTTTGAGATTCCTTTATGGAAGATCTGTCTTGCATCAATCACTAGTCAACTTGGCTATGTCTGTCTACTGTTGCTTAGTCCTGTTTAGGTCCTTCACCTTGAAGATAACTCTTTGACCTTAGTTATAGTCATTCTGACTACATCTATCTACTATTGTCATTCTACTAAAGAGATTTCTTTCATTCATGTTTTGGACACTAATACTTGACATCAATCCCCTGAAAAACATTGAACACAAAATGACATACTTGTTTGGATATGTTGAGCATTTTTTTTGTTTGTTTTATTTTTTTCTTTCATCCTGTCTCCTCAAGCAACTCAATGATGTCATTTCTACCTAGAGAAGTGATGACTGGGGGCATGCTCTTTTCTTTTCTTTATGTCTACAATTTAGTTCCAATTAGTTGACATATTCCTATAAGAGGGGTGTCCACTATAAGAGCTTCCATCTCGTATTGGATGGCTAGGTGTACCTCAACTCCTTTTATATGGATACATCAATAACATTGGTTCTTCTCCTTGTCTGTTGGAGTGAACTCTTCATGCTATAGTAAATATTGATACTCATCCTGCTAAGTGAATGTATGGGTCATTACGAGTATATCTAGCACGCTTCTATCTTAGATTACGAATGTAAGGGTCATTATGGATAGAAAACTTACTAATTACTTAGCATAAGAAAGATCTCTCATGTGCCTGATGTGTCTACATGAAAGAAACATTATGGTCATCCTAGCATTTATGCTCTGATGCTTATGTTAACTTGCTACATCAAAAGGGATAAATGTTTTGGTCATTCAAGCTTCATGTACCTTGAATGCTTACATTTAATTTCAATAAAACTAGAATAGATGTCCTATTCATATTCTCATGATTACAATATCAGTGAGAATTGTATGACATCTATGATTTCTGGCTATATGCTTAGTGATGATAATTGTCAAGACTTGGTAACCAGACCTAGGGTTGCATATTGCATAGGATTGCATTACTTGGTTTGACATATGATTCAATTGCACATCTACTTTCATCTTCTATAATGAGGGGTTGCTGGCTTGTTCAAAGCATCATGTTCTTAATGATTGCAAAAATGGTTGATTAATCACCCTCTTGGCTACTTTGGCTGCTCTAAACCTAGTTTTTCAAGATCAAATTCAAAATTTGACACACTTAAGCATCTCAAATTTTTTTTTTTTAATTTTAGAAATGACACAATCAAACACTTGTGTAGTCCAAAATTTTCTAATACTTTTTGATTCTTGGAATCTTTTCAACTCAAAATTCTTCATGTTTTCAAAATTTATTTTGGAAAAGTCAATTATGGTCAACTCTTGGTCAAACTTGGTCTTCTAGACCTTGAAATCATGCTAAATTGACTCTAAATTTTCTTCTGATAATTCTGATCTCTTCTTTACTATGCTACATCTTGTATGTCCTCTATATCCCTCAACATACTCCTTACATCATATTTCTAGTGTGTCATCTTTACATTTCACTCCTGAGGGGGAAGGGTGATTACATCATTGAACTCAAATTCCAAATCAATCCGAATCTTCATTGCTTAGGGCATCTTGTTCCCATCTTATTTCCTCACCATTCTAGGCATCTCATCACTAGGGGCATCTTGTTTCCCTCTATCTAACATATTTTTCATCTATTTCATCTTATCATATGTTGATCATACTTTATAGCGGTTATTATCAAAGTTTGATGGATAGGTCTCAGGACAATCTAAACCTTGACTCTTGAGGATCAAGCCTCATTCTAAGAATGATTCTATAACTCATAATTTAAACTTGTTATCTTCTATCAATCTTAGGTATCTAGATGTTCTATCTAGATCCTTAAAGGTTAAGCCCCATTCTAGAGATAATATTTTAAATGCTATCAATTTTAGGTATCTAGGTTTTCAATCTGGATCCTTAAAGGTTAAGCTCCATTCTAGAGATAATCTTTTAAATGCTATCAATTTCAGGTATCTAGATGTTCTATCTAGATCCTTAAAGATTAATCTCTATTCTAGAGATAATCTATTTGTAGCAACTAGAAAATGGGTTAAATGCATAACATACTATGAGCAAATCACAAAACTCAATTAACATACATTAGCACCCACTAGTCTGCCAAGAAAGCCAAACTAATAAAGAAAGCAATAGAAACCCCCTCTTTCATTTGTAGCTCCCGTGTCCTTCTTTCTTCTCCAAATGATGTAGCTCCAAATTTGCCTATAGTGCACACAAAATTGAAGCAAAAGTTTATGATATGGATAATGCCATGAGAATACTAGAAGTGTGATTTTAAGCTTGAGAGAAAATGGTGTGGAAATGCAAAGAAGTTAAGGATCTAATGACTTCCAAGACAAAGACTTCAAGGATTCAAGGACTGAAAGTGAGATAAAGAGTGTCCAATTTATAATTGACATGGAGGATGACAGCATTGGATTTTTCACCCATAGATATGCAATGTAGCAAGAGATTCCTTTGAGAATCCATGAAGCATATGAAAAAATATGCCAATTGTGAGACTCTATGACACATGAAAGTCAAACTTGGCTAAATGTGGAAGAGAATCTATGATGCGTCATAAGACACCTCAACCCACTTAAAGCCAAGAATCTATGACGAATAAGCCAAATAAGGACATGCGTAAGAGAATAAGAATATTTGGTTATGACATATCTTAGCCAAGTGTCAAAGGAGAATCCACGAGGTGTCATATCCGAGTGTCATGATGATGCAATATTTTATGGAATATTCGAATTAGAAATCCTCTTATTCCACAAAATAAGAATTAGTAGAAAATGGAATTAATGATGTAAAATGGAACTTAGGAAATTGTAAATTTCCATGGTTTGTGAATAAATCAATTAATTAATAAAATTAATTAATTGAGGATGATAATTAGGAAGAATAATTAGAAGTAGGATTAAATTATGGGTTATTTAATCCTATAGAAAAAAATTAGTAACTGATTGGCCAAATTGATTAAATGAATGCTACCATATCCTTTGATGAAAATGTGATGATGATATAGATATCGAATAAGATGATTAAAAGGTAGACAAAAGCCATGGTCAAATTGATTGATAGATCAAAATTGATAACATGCCAAGGACATATGACATGAATTGGTTGATATGTAACATTTAACTGACATTGTAAATGCTATAGGATTGAAATTGATTCATAAGGTTTGATCATAATAACATCGAAAGACATTGTCAATATTATTAAGATGGTTGATGATGCCATGATCTGACATTGAAAGCCTCAACAATGTCAAAGATTGGATGACATGAATGATAGTTTGACCTAGCACTAAGAGCCACGACAGTACTAAGGTCAGATTGATAAGATTGATAGGTTGATAGGTTTCCAAGGCATTGAAAGCCACAACAATACTTAGGATTCAGATAAACGATGATTGATTTGAGATGTTTGATATGTTTTGGGTTGATTAGGATTTATTTCGAGTGATTCTGAGTTGATTTGGCATGATTTTGAGTTGATATGAAATGGTTTTGAGTTGATTTGATATGATTTTGAGTTGATATGAAATTGATGTGAAAGGGGATACAAATGAAAAAATATGGTCAATCTAGCCAAAAGATCAAATTTAGTAGAATGAGAAAATGGGCAAAATTAGAATGAAAAAGTGATGAAACCATAGATGCGAACCATTTTTGAGTGTCTACATTTTGCCCCTCTTTGATACAATGTGATTTAGAGCATTGTGTCAAAGAATGCTAATGAAAAAGCCATAAAAGCATGCCCCAGCAATGTGGTATATATTTATGCCCCCTTGAGAAATTGACCAACATAGGCATATGATAGGTCAATTTTATTGACAATTAGAAAATAAAGCCATTGGAACTGACGGATAAAAAATGATAGTTACAATATGAAAGTTATGGACTCTGGAGTGGAAAAGGGCATTGCAACCAACATAGAAAGGCTATTTGGCACAACCATCTAGGCAGAAACAAGTTATAAAAGGGCTTGGAGAGGATTTTGAAAGTAATTTTCACTCTCTCATTTGGAAGGAAAGTGCTCTGGAGCAAGGAGGATGGATCGACTACCTAGGGAGCAACATCATGGTGAACGGGTGCAGACCTTCTGACGACGGGTAGATGCTGGACCTTCGATGAGTACATCGAGGCCATCTTTGTACTTTTTATGTTTTTTCATATTTTTTTGTATTTCCATGCTTTTTCACTACTTTTTAGGCACCTAGGAGTTTGTCGGGGGGAAACAGGGTCAAACAGGGTCAACCGAGGGTCTTAGGGCCAATTAGGGCTTCCAAATGCCCCAACTATGCCTAAAACATAGCCAAGTGCATCAATGACATAGTTAGCATTTCCAAGTGCATCAATGATGTAGTTGGTATGACCAATTGCATTGGGAACCCCAACTGCACCCTAGGATGCTCTGGGGCTCCGATTAGGGTCTGAATGGTCCTAGATCGAGCTGAAACTTGGTACGGGTTAGCATAACCCCAGAGGGATGTTAGAAGCATGAGAAAATTTAGTCAAAAGTAGTCAACATGCTTAGAATTTGGTCAAACTTTGGGCAAATGAAGGTCAAACCTAGGTAAATGCTAACAGCAAACAGTACAAAGGGCTCGAAAGGGTGCAAATGGACTTGGAATGACTCAAAATTTGGAACACACATTCAAAGCCCTAGGATGAGTTGAAAACATAGGTTAATTGAGGCTAGGATAGTCAAAAAAAGTCAAAGTTGGTCAAAATTAGCTCTGATGGAGGAAAAAAAGGTTGATCAATGGATAGGGATAGGGTCAAAATCATGCAAATGAGCTTGAGATGACCTAAAACTTGGGAAACATGTTCAAAACCTTAGGAAGAGTTCAAAACATAAGTCAACTTAGTCAAACTAAGTTAAACTTGGGTCAAAAGTAGGGTAAACTAGATGCAAAACCATAGAAGGTTGACATAGGCTATGTGATTATGCAGGAGGAGCTGCCCCTATTACGGGTACATGGACATAAGCAATGAAGCCTTGGACTATGTCATCAAATGTCACCTAGTGAGGGAGGGATATTAGCTAGGTTAGGATTATATCATGTGATGTTTATGCTAGAGGTGAGGGGGAGAGGGCTTTGCTAATAGGTTTGACAGAGAGGTGGCACTCAGAGACGAGTTCATTCCACCTACCGACTGGGGAGGCAACCGTGACACTAGAGGATGTATGGAAAATCCTTAGGATCCTGATCCATGGAGAGCTAGTAGTGTATGACCCGGCTACAGGGCAAATAGCTCTACACTGACTATTTGGATGCAGAGATGCAGAGCTAGGGATCTAAGACTATGAGATCGGATGGGACTTATTGGTGGAATGCCATGAGCCGCTGACGGTTGTGATATTTTTCATGATTGGTAGATTTTTGATACCTGATAGATGGGGACATGGATTCCTGATTGGATGGGGTCAAGTACTTGAGCAGATGATTATGGAGGTCACTATGTTTTCTTGGGGCCCATGCATGTTGGGGATGTTGTATTATTATCTGCATCAAGTAGCGTATAGAGGGGGACTATCCTTTAGCACTGGTGGAACATTATTATAGATCTAGGCCTATGAGCATATTGTGGTATTTAGGCCTCTTCTAGAGTGAGTGTTGGTGGTTGATATGCCATATGCATACAGCTATAGAGGTGTCCTAGCCTGAGGAGCATTGGAATATGCGAGGTATTTTCACCATCAAATAGACACAATGACTCAGTTCATATGGAGACCATACAAAGATTGCCTTGGATGGGACGATGATGATATCCACTTACCATACTATAGGTAGGAGCACTACCTCATAGGGCACACAGTGTGTGGTCACCTAGTTATATAGATGTACTTATTAGAGTGAGTATGGAGATAGTTTGGGGAGACAAAGAATGTACCTATAGGGTTAGCCCTGTTTGCCTGATCTAGAGCAGAGGTTTGAGAGTGGGGACCACCCATGAGGAAATAGGTAGCATATGCACAATTAGAAGAGTTATAGCCAAGGCTATAGTAGTAGATATAGTGGATGTAGGCACAATAGTAGCATATGATAGGTGGTTTGCATAGCATCGATTGAGACTGTTGACAGATCCAGCAGTACTAGTACCCTAAGGGAGGGCACAAGATGAGGAGGATGATGAGGAGGGGGAGGATGAGGAGTGAGATGAAACTGAGGATGACAAGAGGGGGGATGAGGAGGGTGATGATGAGGAGGATACTAGGGGAGAGGATGAGGGAGCTGATGATGAGGAGGCTGGAGGGAGTATGGGTAGGGATGGGGATGACTACTAGGAGGATAGGGATGCAACTACGATGGATGTGGAGGGGGATCTCATGGATGACACTTAGAGAGCATTAGTACCAGTATAGGTAGGGCCTAGTCCTTTAGATCTCTTAGAGGTGATCAGAGGGCTACAAATTTAGTTGGGTCAAGTTGTGGCAGAGAGGGATGCTATTATAGTAGAGAGAGATCAGGTGATGGCTAAGATAGACCAGGCTAGGGCTGAGAGAGATGTAGCTATGCACAGGGTAGAGATGGTAGCACATAAGTCTCAAGAGTTCATTAGCAATATTAGAGATGCAAAATTCTGAGATCTAGCAATGATGATGAGTAGGGATCACATGGAGGCATAGTATTGGCAAGATCAGTATGAGAGGGTGATGCCACTAGGGTAGAGAGTAGAGAGTTTTTGTGCATCGAGGTCTCATTCCCATAGGACACAGAGTAGTGCAGGGATGATGGGGATAGCATGGGATGACATTGATAGACTCACATATAGAGAGGCCTCTCTATGTTACTTTCTGGCTTCTATTATGCTCTTTCATGGTTCACACCTATAGGCAGTTAGTGTTGATGTAAACCATGGTCACATACTCTAACACCTTTGTGTGATATTTATGAGATGGACTTATGTTATGATGACTATATGTTATGGATTATGCATATGCTTTAGGTGTTTTATATGGATACTTTTATGCTTTTTCTATGGACTTATATATGATGACATCACATGTTGATTCACTAGATGTTAGGTGTAGGAAATGTCATCTTTTATTTTTTTCACATGTTTTTCTCATGAATGAATGCTTAATGTAATGTGAATGATATGGAATGGATGTAAATGAATGCAAATGAAATGTAAAATGATAGGGAATGAATGCAAATGAAATGTAACTATTGGAAATATTCAAGATGTGACAAGTTACTGAGAGGGGAGGGGTGAATCAGTAACTTCTAAAATTTCAACAATAAAACTGCATACTAATATATTCACCATTCATCCAAGTAACCTACTTTAAGCATGAAACAAAATCATTTGCAACACTTGAACACACAGATTTGGTGACCCAGAAACCTTCCAAATAGAAAGTAAAACTGGGGTGGGGATGAAACCCACAAAGCTTTGTTACTGCAGTATGAAGTTGGCCGTTTAAGGCTTACAATGACCACTTCTGGTGATCTACCCTGTTAGGAGCACAAAGGATTGCTAGATCCACCTTGTTAGAGGATTTACAAACATACAATAAAGTATGCACTCTCTTAGGAGATTTACAAAAGACTGTTAAGTCTACCTTGTTAAAGGATTTAAAAAACTAATTCACCTGTTAGAATGAAATAGTGGATCTGATTACAACTGATTGCTGATAAGATCTGCTATGCTCTGATTCACCTTGATGTGATAGATAAAACTTTTCTGCTCCAAAACTCGACCTTGCTGAATTCCTTCACAACTCAGTACACATACTTTCGCACGCATGTATTTCTTTCACACTTTCGCATATTCATTACCATTACTATTTCCATTACAATTACATTTGAATGATACAATACATTGCATATATATACCATCCAAATAAACAATACATGCAAGGTCGGCCAAAACAACAAGTGCAAATCTCTATACAAAGTCGGCCCAAGGTAAAAACTCGAGTTCACTGAACTGACTCGGTGTCCTTCTGATACTCGGCATCCACTACGTTACTCGACATCATCATGCACTCAGTAGAAGTGAAGGCACGGTCCATACTAAACACTTCAAGTAGTTCTGAACTCAGTAACCACTGGAGACTCGATAGAAGAGATGTCACTCGGTGAACACTTCTATCTGAACTGTAGCTTGGTGATCAAAGGAAACACTCGATAGAACCTTGTGACTCGGTGATAGTTAGTTTCTTTGATAACCGTCTGAGCTCGGTAAAATTAATTTCCTTGATAACCTCAGGAGCTCGGTTATCACGAAGTTCTCGGTCAATACTAAGTACATCTTCACTCGGTAAAAATTGATTCCTTTCTTTACCTCGAACACTCGATAAACACTGGCTGCTTTGTTCACCTCGATTACTCGGTAAACACTGACTTCTTTGTTCACCTTGATCACTCGGTAAACACTGACTTCTTTGTTCACCTTGATCACTCGGTAAACTCTGATAACTAGGTAAAGCTTAGCTTACAAAGGAATGTCCGATGAGAGCTCGGTAAGCATTCAGAATCCAATAAGTGTTGTAACTAATGACAAAAATGTATCATAATGCCAACAATCTCCCCCTTTGGCATTAGTGACAAAAACACTTATGAGACAAAATTTATTTGACATGCTGATGACTAATTCTGAATATACATAGCTTTGTTATATACAACTCCCCCATAGAATGTACATATAGTATTTACATGAGCTGTATATCTCTTCCTTTGTACACTTTCTCCAAAAACACTTATTCACCCATAGTATACATATCCAACAATAATCTCCCCCTTTTTGACAATAATGCCAAAGAATAAAAGAATATATATACTTATATTGAAACACCAAAATGAGAGATGAACTCTGAATGTACCTGGAGAATAAGCTGGAGAGTCTTATCCTAATTCTCTTGCAAAATTTTGCAGGTGAAAAGAGCTACTTGAACTTTAGCCGAAAGTTCAATCACATGGTCTGCAATGGAGAAGTTATTATCATGGATTAATGTCTTTGAATGTGCAATGTGCTTCTGCATTGAATCCATGATGGGAAGGATCATGTTTTGGATATCTATCAATGTAGATCGGATCCTTGCCTCTTCTCTCAACAGTTCTGCCTGCTTCTCTGACAAAAAATTGATCCTGAGGTGATGAGATGAGCTTGAACTGGGGTCAAGCTTCAAGTTTTGTACGCTCACCTTCAGATCCTCATCAATTTTATTTAGTTTCTCTCTTATTCCCTTAGTGTACTCGGTAACATCACAAAGCTTAGCAAAAAGAGATGTTACATTATTAAAAGAATTTTCCATATCTGCCAAAACTGAGGTTAATGCAACCTGATTTATTGCAATGTTCTGGGCAATGTGCCCCAACACCTTATTATCAAATTTCTTTGCTGCACGCTCAATCAGCGTTTCTTGTCCGGAGGCATCTTCATTGAATTTATTAACTGCCTCTTCCAATTGAATCAAAATGTGTTGAGAAGTATCAACATCAACACCTATAGCCTCAGTAATTATGTTTCGAGCATCCTCAATTATCCTGTATTCCTTATCCCTTTCCGATCTTAACTGCATCTGAGTAGCCTTTTTCTCAATAAGTTGACTAGCATACCTCATTTCTTCAATGGTAGCATTATCAAAGTCAATCTTTGGAATTATTATCTCTATGTCTAAGTCAATGTCTTTAGGAATTTCCTTTCCAGTGATCATAAGTCTTAATGGTTGCTTTTGTTTGACTTCTGAGATGACTGGTTTGACCTTTGGAATAGACACAATAGTAGAGACAGAAGGACTAGCAGTAAAAACTAGGATGCTTGAGGTTTGAGTGCCAATAGGAGTATGTACAGGGTCAAAAATCTGAGTACTTGCCAAAAAAGGTGATATACTCAGTAATATAGTATCTAAGCTCACTGTGCCTGAAGTAGATGGCGAAAAAATTGTTGAACAAATTGGAGTAGTCAAAATTTGAGAACTCACAGCAATACCAACTGATGATGATGGAATCGAGGAGGACAACTCGGTAGATGAAGAGGGGTGCAGCTCGATAGACGAAGAGGGATGCAGCTCGGTAGATGAAGTGGTAGTCACTTCCACTGATGATACCTAGAGTTGAGATATGGCAGGTGTAGATGGTAAATCTAGTGTAGATGAACCTGCTAAAGCTGACTCCAACCTTGATGATGTCACAGGTTTAGCTGGGGATTGAGGAGGGGATGCAATAATTGCTGCTACAATTTTTACCGTATCATCCTCCTTATCTTCCTCTTTAGCTTCTTCCTCTTTGTCTTCTTCCTCATTCTCTTCCATCATTGCATGCAACTCTCCTGGTGTAACCATGATGGATGGAGTGCTATCTGATTCATCACTGCTGCTGCTGCTATCATCATCCTTTATTTCTACTGGGTCTACACTGGGCTTATGTAGATGATAGATGTTTTTCCACATGTTTGTAGCATCATTTACAACATGCTCTATATCTTTGATCAAAATCAAACAAGTGTGAAATCTGATCATCATTTTACCTTCATGGGTTTTCAATTCAAATTTTACCTCTGCTCCAGTGAGACTAGGCCGAAGATTCTTTAGGGATTGCTCATATATATCTTTTACCATCTTGGTGGCTAACTCCCATCTTGACTATACTCTCTCCAGTAATTCTTTAGAGATATGAGGAGCAGTCTGGTCCGGGGAGTATTTCCATTTTCCCATTTTGTTAAGTACCAGTTCCTCAATCTGCATTTTCTCTACATTAGTCCTTGTCTCAAATTTCAATGCCTTGAAATTTGCGATGCTAGTTCCTTCTTCCAATGATTTGAGCCTTTGCTCAAATGTAGGTGCAGGCTTGACCAATACAGGTTCCTGAATACCTTTTCTTGTCCTCCGAGTAAATACTGCAGTAGGCTGCTTCTTGGGCTTGGTAATGATTACCTTTCCTTTCTTCTTTGCCGGTTGCTCTTCTTCTGATTCTTTTTCTCCTTCTTCTTCTCCTTCACTTTCTTTATCTTCACCTTGTCCCTCGGTGAGCATAAGAGGACCTATTGTAGTTTTTAGTTTGGCCACTTTCCTCTTACCTTTGCTGATGGCCTATGGAATTTTGATTTCCAGTTCAATTCTGGCCTTTGCTTCATCATAAGTACCAAAAATCCATTGCCTTGGGTCTACTAGCTCATTTACCAGTGCTTCAATGATATCCCTTGTTTCATCAATATTTACCTCATATGGAAGAGGTTTCACCCATGCAACTCGGGGTCTAACTGCCTGTATGTACACCTTGTCACAGTCAACCATAAAACATACGTCATCTTTATATTTTTCAACAAGCCTAGGAGGAATTCTGAATCGGTTATTCATTCTCTCCTTAAAGTCTTCAAAATAGTTATCCATGATACTATCAAAATTTTCTCCCATCTCTGCTATAAACTCTTTAATCTGATACAAAATTGGGACATCTTTTCTCCATTCTACGGTTCCCTTTGATGGAAAGAATTTTTGTACATAAAATAGTAAACATATTAACAAAGATCCAAATTTATAGGGGTTATTCTTCGATGTCCTTATACTATCCATGTTCTTGTTTAACTGCTTCAACATTACTTCTGACAGATCAAACTCAAGATTCTTCTTTACAATCTTCAGGGCCAAATCCATAGCTTCACACGGTACACTATTTAACCTGCTGGAACTATATAACTTATATGCAATAATATGTATTCCAAATCTTAGTTCCGAATCTGTTACAGTGTTAACCTTCAAACCTCTACCGTCCCACTCGGCTAGGGTTTTCCTCTGTAACTCATCCCATCCTAGGGTTTTGGTGGTTTTGGCTTTGCTGAGCATCGGGAGACCCGTGATTTTGTGAATCATCTTCTTGGTTATCAAAATGGGTTGTTCCAACCACAACTAACCATTATGCACTCGACTCAAGATATACCTAATCCATTTGGTTTGGAAGTTTCTAGGCATATGCGCGATGTGAGTCAAACCTTTAGTTTCCAAATGTTTGTGCTCGATTTTGAGAGAACCATTTACACATAACTCTGCTAGGGCATTATCCATGTCCAATGTCCCTATTTCTTGAATAGCACACTTAAAATGAGTGCGAATGTTGTTCATGAGGAGTACCTTGGGTGGAATCTGTGATTGAGCTCCATTGGGATCGAGCGATTCAGCGATGGCAGGAACGAGCTTGAACGTAGGTACCTTCCATTCCATTCCCTTCACAAGCATTTCGGAACCCTTCTTTGCCTTGCTGCTGCTGGTGCTTGCGGATGCCATTGCTGCTCGGTGAGTGAAAAGGTTTCGTAAGAATACTTTGCTAGAAAATCTCTTCAAATCACTTGAACTTGCTTGAAAGCTTTTTTCCTGTGTAAATCTCGAATTTACGGTGAAAAATGAGGTTGAAATCTGCCCTTTTGATGAAAAATTTGCCATTAATGTTCAGTACGGAGGTAGCTGCGATCGACAGACTGTCATCCACTAGCTCGGCTTAAACTTTGCAACTCGGTGACCAAAAGAAAATAGGTTAAACTGACCTTAACTCGGTAAGAGAAGAACCAACCATGCTCGGTAAGTGCAACCTAGTGAAAGAAGCCTTATTGCACCCGACTTAGCTCGATAAAGTCATGTACCGACCATGATCCCGATATATCTGAAATACTGATTTGATCATATTTTCATTCTAGGACTGCTTAGGATATTGCTTTGTAGATACAGTCTTGGTCTTATCCTGATGAGTCTTAATTGGAAATGGTAGAGTCACTCACTTCTTGAGTGACCATTCCATCACTTGAATTATCTGGCTCGGTAGAGTTAGGAATCCATTGCTGCTTCATTTTCTTCCGAATATTGTCTACTTTGATTTTCTTCTCATCCTCGACTTTTTTTATGTTCATGCAGTTTTTAGATATATGACCAAGTTCTGTACATGTATAACATCTTATAGTGGTATCCCTTTTTCTTAGGTGATGCCTTGCACAGTTTATGCCAGTATGACCATATTCTCCACAATAATGACATCTGCACCAAGTGTTGTAGTCCCAACCAAATATTGCTTTGACAAGTTGTTCAGCTGGATTAAATGATTTGGATTTGCATTGTGATGCCTTATGACCTTGCTTTTGGCATTTGTGACATTTACCTTCAAATTTCGGTTTCTCTTTGCATTCATTGGCTTTGTGTCCATGCTGATTGCAATTGTAGCACTTTCCATTAAATTTTCCTTTTCCATTGCTCCAACATCTATTAGATGTATGACCTAACTTACCACAGTGGTTGCAAGTAGGTCTTTGATTCTTTTGAGTACCCTGTTTGGAGGATTCACCTTCTTCTTTGTATCCAAGGCCTGCTTTACCATTTTGTTTATGAAAGTTTTCTTCATTTTGCAGTTTCAATTGATCCATGTCCTTTTGAGATTTTACCATTCTCTCATTGACTTGTTTTTCAGAGATTAGATCACTTTGTAAGCTTGCATTGATTTGCCTTTCAGTAATTAAGTCATTTCTCAAATTCTCATTCTCAGATCTTAGATTCATAATTTCTTCATTTGCATTAGATAATTGAGTTACAAGATTTTCAAGCTGAGAGGATTGATTATTCCTTACCTCTAAGTCTTCATCTGCCTTGTTCCTTTGCTCCAAGATTTCGCATAGCCTGATGGACTGGATTTCTTGTTCTCTTTTGAGCTTTCTTAATTCTTCCTGCAGAGATCCATTCTTTTCTAAAATTTCTTTGATTGCTTTGTCAGCTTCATCTAAACTACTTGATGGTGAGAGATCTTCAATCTTTTCTTCAACATACTGATGGTCATTCATTTTCCTTGCAATTTCTTTTCTTCTTTTCAAGGATTGTGAAAGATGCTCTTTTGCTTCATTGAGTTGAGCCATGGCCATTTTCAGATCTAGCTTTTCATTCTCAATAGTTTTGTCAAGTCTGAATATCTCCATTGTCCTTGATCTTTGCTCAAGCTGTGAAACTTTTATCTTGAGAACATTAAAGCTCTGATACCAATTGTTGGAAATATTCAAGATGTGACAAGTTACTGAGAGGGGAGGGGTGAATTAGTAACTTCTAAAATTTCAACAATAAAACTGCATACTGATATATTCACCATTCATCCAAGTAACCTACTGTAAGCATGAAACAAAATCATTTGCAACACTTGAACACACAGATTTGGTGACCCAGAAACCTTCCAAATAGAAAGTAAAACTGGGGTGGGGATGAAACCCACAAAGCTTCGTTACTGCAATATGAAGTTGGCCGGTTAAAGCTTACAATGACCACTTCTAGTGATCTGCCCTATTAGGAGCACAAAGGATTGCTAGATCCACCTTGTTAGAGGATTTACAAACATACAATAAAGTATGCACTCTGTTGGGAGATTTACAAAAGACTGTTAAGTCTACCTTGTTAAAGGATTTAAAAAACTGATTCACCTGTTAGAATGAAACAGTGGATCTGATTACAACTAATTGCTGATAAGATCCGCTATGCTCTGATTCACCTTGATGTGATAGATAAAAATTTTTTGCTCCAAAACTCGAACTTGCTAAATTCCTTCACAACTCAGTACACATACTTTCGCACGCATGTATTTCTTTCACACTTTCGCATATTCATTACCATTACTATTTCCATTACAATTACATTTGAATGATACAATACATTGCATATATATACTATCCAAATAAACAATACATGCAAGGTCGGCCAAAACAACAAGTGCAAATCTCTATACAAAGTCGGCCCAAGGTAAAAACTCAGGTTCACTGAACTGACTTGGTGTCCTTCTGATACTCAGCGTCCACTGCGTTACTCAGCATTGTCATGCACTCGGTAGAAGTGAAGGCATGGTCCATACTAAACACTTCGAGTAGTTCTGAACTCGGTAACCACTGGAGACTCGGTAGAAGAGATGTCACTCGGTGAACACTTCTATCTGAACTGTAGCTCGGTGATCAAAGGAAACACTCGATAGAACCTTGTGACTCGATGATAGTTAGTTTCCTTGATAACCGTCTGAGCTCAATAAAATTAATTTCCTTGATAACCTCAGGAGCTCGGTTATCATGAAGTTCTTGGTCAATACTAAGTACATCTTCACTCGGTAAAAACTGATTCCTTTCTTTACCTTGAACACTCGGTAAACACTGGCTGCTTTGTTCACCTCGATTACTCAGTAAACACTGACTTCTTTGTTCACCTTGATCACTCGGTAAACATTGACTTCTTTGTTCACCTTGATCACTCGGTAAACTCTGATAACTAGGTAAAGCTTGGCTTACAAAGGAATGTCCGGTGAGAGCTCGGTAAGCATTCAGAATCCAATAAGTGTTGTAACTAATGACAAAAATGTATCATAATGCCAACAGTAACATGGATATAAATGAAATGTAAATGCCATATTTATTACTTTGGATTATTTTGGACTTTGGACATATGCAAGAATGCAAGATGACAATGCTTTTGGTGTATCGGAGTACGAGACCAAGGTAGCAGATGAAGAAGATGCAAAAGATTGAGGAAATGAGATGAAGAATTATTAGTATGATGGGAATAATTTTTCTTGTAGAAAGTGCACTATATGTCAAATGGAGCTTTATTTTGATATGGCAAACGGGATGCAACACATCATGGCATAAAGGGCCAGAGTGCAAATGCAAGCCTTTTGCGTAAACAAGCACGATGTAGACAGAAAATGACCTTGTCCTTCGTAAGACATATGTACATGTGCCAGACTCTTGAAGGTACATTGGAATAGAAAAAAATAGAAAAAGATGACCATGAACCATCCTGGCCACTCTCATAGATCAATTTATATCATCAAGTAGCATAGGGACATGATAAAAAGAAAAAGCAAAAATAAATCACTCACTAAACAACATGAGCCAATAGCTTTTCTTGTCCACTATTACATTCTTGTTAATGTTTTAGGTGTTTAGATAGTGTTTGATATGTTGATAATGTGATAGTTCTAGTTGTGGATTCAGTCGATAAGTTTAGAGTGACATGTTGGATTGATTGTTGGTCACATTGTTTAGATAGGGTGATTGCCTTGAAATTGTAGTGCTTTGGATTTCAGCCTGCAAAGTGCAAGTGTTTACACAAAAGGGGTGGTTATCCATAGTGAATATAGACAAGGTTTATTGCAAGTTTTTGATGGGTTTTGTGATTTTTAGGGTTTTTTGGGGATATTTGATGTTTTTGTGTGACTAGTTTTTTTTGGACATTTTACAATTTTTAGGGTTTATTCAGGACATTTTATGATTTTTAGTGATTTTTTCAGGATCGTATTTGAATGTTTAGGATTTTTTTAGGACATTATGTGATTTTTAGTGATTTTTTCAGGATCATATTTGTGTGTTTAGGATTTTTTCAGGACATTATGTGATCTTTAGTGATTTTTTCAGGATCGTATTTGAGTGTTTAGGATTTTTTCAGGATCATAAAAGCATATACAGGTGTTAGCTCCTATTTTTTATGCAATAGGTCCAATGGATAAACATTTCTTAGGGATATGCCCCCAGTTCAAGTTCAAACTCATGCACCATGTAGGTAATATGCCCCCAAAAAAGACACAAACTATGTACAAAGGCCAATGACATAGTGTGTACAGACTAGTAATGCTTGGTAAGATAAAAAAGGACATTAACTATTTTGTGAGCCATGATCAAGGAGCCAAGGATGTCTTGTAATAGGAAGAATATGATCAAGGAATGACAGAGGGAAAAAAAATACTAGATGGAATCCTGATAGATGGAGGAGCAACAACTGATTATACATGGCGCCTGTTTGCCAAGTTTTCACCATGGTACTTGTCCAAAGCGCTTGTTTTCCAAGTTTTCACTTTTGGACGAGATTTTTCTCTTGACTCAAATTTTTGTGCCAAGACTCCTGTTTGCCAGGTTTCCATCAAGGCATCTATTTTTTCATGACATTTTCACTTTTTTCTTTTCTTTTTTTTCATGATGTTTTGCTAATTTTAAAATATTTTTTCATGACTTTTTTCAAAAAAAAATTGGTATTTTTTCAAGACTTTTAGATAGAATTAAGTGTAGTACTTGCGAAAATGCATGTTATTGATGGACATGGGCAATGGTTCACCCTCTAGAGTTGCAAGTTGATATACTTCAGACCCAAAAGATGCAGTAACTACATAAGGTCCTTCCCAATTAGGCTCAAATTTGCCTTGTTTTTCTTTGTGTTGTTGTGTCTTGTAGTTCATATTTAGGACCAGATCACCAACCTCAAAATGATGACCTTAGACTTTCTTGTTATAGCTCCATTTGAGTTAGTTTTGGTAATCTTGCAAGTGTGTCAAGGTAGCTCGTCTTCCTTCATCAAGCATTTCCAGCTCATGGAGTCTAGATATTTGGTAGTTTTCATCATCAACATCTTGTAGGGATACTCTTAATGATGGAATTTCAATTTCAATGGGAAGTATGGCCTTAGTGCCATAGACAAGAGAGTATGGTGTTGCACTAGTAGGAGTATGGACACTTGTTTGATATGCCCAAAGAGCTGGATTTAGTTGGAGGTGCCAGTCTTGGCCTGAATCATTGAGAGTCTTTTGGAGAATCTTAACGATGGTCTTGTTAGATGATTCTACTTGACCATTTCCCTATGGATGGTAAATACTAGAATATCCATGGTATATGTTGTACTTCTTGCAAAGCTTGTCTACATCTTTGTTTTGAAATGGAGTACCATGGTTAGTAATAATAGCCAAGGGGACTCCATCCCGACATATGATGTAGTTTAGAATAAACCTTGAGACCTGTTTGCTAGTGGTGAAGGTCAAAGGGACAGCTTCATGGCACTTGGTAAAATATTCTATTCCTATGATAATGAACTTGTGACCATCAGAGGACGGAGGAGAAATAGCTCTGATAAGATCAAATGCCCATTGTGAAAAGGGCCATGGTGATATGACTAGCTACAATTCTTGTGCTGGTGCATGGATTAGATTTCTATGTATCTGACACTTATGACATGTTTTGGCAAAGTCATGGGCATCTTGTTCCATGGTGGGCCAATAATACCTAGCTCTAACAAGTTTCTTGGCTAGACTTAGACCATCAAAATGGCCTCCACATATACCTTCATGAACCTCATGCAAGGTGGTTTCAGCTTCTTGCAAGTCAAGGCATCTAAGAAGGGTTTGGTCAAAAGATCTCTTGTAAAGGTTGTCATCGATGATGACATATCTAGCGGCTTGACGGATAAAGGGTCAATGGTCATTTTTGGATAAGTTGGGTGGTAGGATTTGTGCATGTAGGTAATCATAAATGTCTTGATACCAAGGAGAATTGGGACCAACAAGTTCACACACAAACTCAAATTGGGGGAGCTCGAATGCTAGAATCAAAAGTTGCTCAACAAGGAATTCATAGTGTTCCACATTTTGAGGCATATCAATCATAGAAGCAATGGTAGCCATAGTATCAACTTACTTGTTGTGTATTCTTGGTAGCTAACAAAAAGAGATAGTAACAAATTTAGACTTAAGGAAGTCTGCCATCTTCTTGTAGGGCATTAGTTTATCATCTTTGGTTTCATAGTCATCATTGACTTGGTGGATAACCAACTGGGAATCCCCAAAGACTTTTAACTATTGAATGTTCCATTGGATGGCTATCTTGAGCCCTGTGATCAATGCCTTGTATTCTGCTATGTTGTTTGTATAGTGGAATGCAATCCTACATGACTTGGGGATTATGTCTCCTTAAGGACTAATAAACATAATGCCAGCTCCTGAACCATTTCCTATATGTGATCCATGAAAATAAATCTTCCATTCATTAGCTACATCCATGTGAAATATGGCTTCATCTAGAAAGTCTATCAACATGGGATGATCATCTAACATAGGGGCTTTTGCTAATTGATCTGCTATCGCTTGCCCTTTGATTTCCATTTTGTCTACATATTCTATGTCAAATTCACTAAGGACCATGACCCATTTGGCTAAGTGTCCTATGAGAGCAGCCCTACTTAGGAGGTATTTTAGTGGGTCGATCTTAGAGATGAGCATTATTTTTTGATGGAGCATGTAATGTCTAAGCTTTTGGGCTGTAAAGACAACATCAAGGCATGCTTGTTCAATTAGTGAATAATTTAGCTCATAGCCCACAAGTGTTCTATTGATGTAATGTATGGCTCACTCTCTTCCTTTTTCATCATTTTTTGCTAAGAGAGCCCCTAATGCTATTTCTGTAGCAGATATATATAAGATGAATGGTTTGCTTGGAATAGGAACCATTAAAATTGGTGGATGTAGAAGATAATCCTTGAGTTGTTGGAAAGATTCTTGGCACTACTTATTCCAATAAAAGGATACTCCTTTACATAAGAGGTGTTGAAAGGAGTGACACTTATCAGCCAATTGTGCAGTGAATCTACGGATAGACTACAATCTTCCTTGTAGCCCTCTTAGGGTTTTTAGATTTTTTAGAGGAGGCATGTCAAGTATTGCTTTTACTTTCTTGGGATCCACTTCAATGCCTCGTTGAGAAATAATGTAGCCTAGGAGCTTTTCAAAGACAACTCCAAATACACACTTTTTTTGGATTTAGACGAAGCTTATAGCTTTCCATTCTAGTGAATATTTGATCTAGGATACCCAAATGCTCTTTCCTTTTATAGGATTTGCATAGTAAGTCATCAACATAGTCTTCCATGAGGATGTGCATGAAATCATGGAAGATTGTAATCATTTCTCTTTTATATGTTGCCCTAGCATTTTTAAGAACAAATGGCATGAAATTCTAGTAGTATGTTCCCCAAGGGCATGTGAAAGATATCTTGTTTTGATCTTTAGGGGCTATTCTTATTTGATTATAGCTAGAAAAGCCATCCATTAGTGATAACATCTCATTCCTAGCTATCATGTCTACAATGATATCTATGTTTGGTAAAGAAAAATCATCCTTGGGACATGCCTTGTTAAGATCACAAAAATTGGTGCATATCTGGATGCCCCCATAGTGTTTTCTTACTAGTACTAGATTAGATATCCACTCTACATAATCAATGGTTCTTACAAAGCTAGCATCCAATAGTTTCTTCAATTTAGCTTTAACAAGTAGGGCAACTTGAGGATGCATTTTCCTCAACTTTTTCTTTACTGGTTTCATTCCCGATTTTAGTGGTAAGTGATGAAGGACGAGTTCAGGATCTAATCTAGGCATATTTACATAAGACCAGGCAAAGTTGATCTGCCTCTCTAGAAAAAATCTAATAAATTCATCCTTCTCTTTTGGTGATAATGAGGCTGCAAAGTGTATGACTTTGGGGTTGTTAGGAGTTCCGAGATTAATCTCTTCTATCATCTCCACAAGTAATGTTGATCTTTCTTTTAATGGGGTTGTGTCCAATCTTCCATCCTTGGGCACCCCAAAGAGGTTTTCACCCTTAGATACATCCTTTATTTTTACTTTTTCATGGTCTAATGGTGCCTTTCAATTTTCACCAAGAGACCTACTTGTGTCCTTTTTTGTTATTTTCTCAATTTTGTGACTGGAAGATTGATTTGACTCCCCAAAATATGCCATGATGTTTAGATTAATGGAAAATCTAGACTTGTGATCACCTTGTGGTACATCTTCATGGAGCTCAAAGAATTTTGCGATGGCATCATCATTTTCAAATTGATTAAACATTGGTGGTCCTTGTTGGTCCCAATCAATAAGTTCAGGGAAAACTAAGGGAATGCCATCATCGATGTTGAATAAGCTTTTGTCCAAGGCATATATATGGATATCTACTTTAGTAATGTCATTAGGATCATGTTCAGAAGCAGGAGGGCTTGGATCCTAGAATGTTTCAATCCAAGGTGAAGAATTGGTTTGAGTGACAAGTGGATTGACATATTTATCTTCCATAAGGAAGCTATCTAGGTCTACAAACATATGATCAAGACCAAGGGAGGTATCAAGATCATCAACATTAGATACCGATTCGGTGGGTTTGAGTTGGTTTTTCTCAGATACCTTGTCATCATTTAAAGCATTCACCTCCTCAAATGAGGATGACTTAGTAATAGGAAGACCCAAAACAAATGGTTTGAATCCAAGTCCCAATCTATAAGGTTGTCCTGATGCAGTGATGGGTTGAACAATGCCTCGCTTTTGGAGTCCTAGGCCACTACATCCATCATATCCCTTTTTTTTCATGATGGTGAATCCAAGTCCATACTTGTTGGGGGATATGGGAGTAATTTCTTATTCTACTTTAGCCTTTTCAATCCACGTAGAGGTATTTTCATAGATGTGTTCTTCATGTAGCCTGCCTCCACTAGTGAATGCCATAGAAGGTCTCTTTTGAAGTGTAAACTTAGGCTTGTTTTGTATAAGCTAAGGTTTATTGTATGACTTGGGGGATAAAGGAAGTTTCCCAATGTAAAAGGCATGAGACATGGAGTACTCACCGCAACCTTGGTCTTGTATTTTAAGCTTTCCTTTGGATGCAAGTGTGAGCATGGAAGGATCAACATACTTGGAGGACTCTAAGGGATTTTCTGCATGGTTTGTTGGGACCTGGTATGCAATGGTTCCTCTAAGATTGGCACAGAACTGGAAGGGATCTATATCACCTGGTATGGTTACCTCTACATTGTTATAGGAGAACTTTAGGCACTGGTGATATGTAGAAGGAACTGCTTTCATAGCATGGATCCATGGACGGCCTAGTATCATATTTTAGTTCATCTCTATATCTAGGACCTAGAATAAAGTGTTCTCAGTAGCTAGACCAACTCTAATAGGTAAGATGATAACCCTTGTAGAGAAATGTTCACCATCATCATAGGCTTTGATTGTGATCCTTCGAGAGGGATCCACATCATTTTCAGAATAACTCAAACCTTTGACTACTTTAAGTGTATAGATATTTAGCCCTGATCCTCCATCTATCAAGAAACGTCCGAATTTAACATTGTGGGCAAAGACTTCCAGGTGGAGGGGATCATTGTGGTTGGGTTTGTCTTTAGGAACATCCCGAGGGGAAAAAGTGATATGTTGTGATGCGGATAGGTTCCCAACCATGGCTTGGAACTGGGAAACATTAATGTTATCTAGGATGATTGACTCTTTAAGGGCTTGATCCAAGATCTTTTGATGTTGGAGAGATGCACATAGTAGGTCAAAAATGGATATTTGTGCAGGGGTTTTTCTAAGTTGTTCAACAAGGCTATAATCAGATGAAGTAGGAGCAGTAGGTCTACTAGGGAATGTAGGTCTAGTAGAAGTAGTAGGTCTAGATGGGGCTCGATGTAGGGTGATCTTGCTACAATGTGTAGTGGTAGTTCAAGGAGGGTCTTTGGCCTTCAATGTGAATTGGATATGTGAAAATTAGACTCATTAAAGCAATTGATGGTGTAGTCATAGCCAGTGCGTGTGTAATTCACATTACCTTGTGACTTTGAGTTTGAACTTGAGGGTTTCTCTTTGTCATGATTACCCAAAGGATCTTTGAAAATAGTGTGATTAGAGTTGGATGCTAATAGTGATGGATCAACTGTGATTACACCATCATTAATAAGGTCTTGTATTGCACATTTCAAGTGGAAGCACAATGAAGTCTTGTATCCTTTGGTGTGATGGTAATCACAATAATTTTATTCATCCCACCAATTTGCTTTAGTTAATGGTTCATCCTTGATTGTGGGTAGCTGCAGGATGTTATTACTCAATAGCTATTGTAATGCAGTCTCAAGAGGTATCCCCAATGGTGTGAAGACTCTATCCTTTGTTCTTGGATGTCTTCGAGGCTTGTCTTGTGTGGAAGTCTCAATTTTTTGTTGTTGAGGTGTTGTTTGATTAGGAGTTTGTGAATTTGTAGGGTTTGCACCTTTTAAAGTTAGTTGAGGTTGTGTTGCACGCTAATTGTGTAGGCATCCACAATGCCATCATTAGTCACATTCTTATTTTCAGAGAAAATTTTTGCCTTGTCATTAGATGAGTTGGTGTTTGTGTTTTCTTTGTTTATCTTGAGGATTCCCTTATAGATAAGAGCATCTTAAATACTAGCCCCTTTTTTCATCAGTTTAGAAATGGTGCTTGAAATCTTGATTTTGAGTTCATATATTAAGTCTAGGACTAAGTTTTCAATGCACAAGTTTACTTGTTGTTCTTAAGGAATCTCTAGTGAGCATTGACTAACTAAGCTTCTCCAACGTAGTAAGAATGTGATGAATGATTCTCCCATCTTCTATTTAGTTGAGCACAAATTAGAAAGTGTCACCTCATTTGTAATGTTGAAAGCAAAGTGGGAGATGAACTTATCTACTAGCTCTGACCAAGATTTGATATTGCTAGGAAGTTTGGAGTACCCTTCAAGTATGGGCCCACCTAGAGAATGAGGGAACAATCTCATAAGGTAAGTGGATTCATCACTAAGTTCAGTACATGAAGCACAAAATTCTCTGATGTGATCAATAGGGTTGCCTTTTTCTCAGTATTTTTTGAACCTTGGAGCTTCAAAGTGTTTTGGGAATGGAGGCATATACAAACTTTTATCAAATGGGTTAGGATGTAGATCCCTTTTTGTATATAGAGCTTGTTTCTTTTGGACTCCCAATGCCTCGACTTGTTTGGAAAGTTGTTTGAATTGTTGTAATAGTTCTTCATTAGGGTTTTTTATGATGGTCTTTCCTTCAAGTCTTTTGTGTCTGTGAGTAGACCGTTTGCTGTGGTGGGAACTATGTCTACTTGGTTCTGACATTTTTGTGTTTGATGAGTCTGATGAAGTGTCGGTAGGTGGTGGAGGTATGTTGGCACCTCAAAGATAGAAGGGTCCTTTTTTTGGGGGAACTTTTTGTGGTATTTGATGTGGCACTTGTTGAGGGATTGATTGTGATTTTTTTACCATGTGTTGTTGTTGTGCCATGTGTTGTAGTTGTTGTTAGGATACCTCTGTTGGTTGTATGTCAGACCATGTACATGAGTGTCATTTAGGGGCATCTATTGAGGTTGTTGTGGCACATGTTGTTGTTGTAACAAATGTTGCTAGTATGCAATTTGTTGCTCAAGGCATCTTTGATATTCCATTTTTTGTTTGAGTTGTTCTTGTTGTTTAGCAAACATTTCTTTTTGTTGTTGGAATTCTTGCTGAAATTTTTTTTGATAAATTTTGTGTAAGTCAAGTGGGTTCACATGGTACAACATATTAGGAATGTTGGATTTTTGCCCCACTTGAGGTTGTTGTCATTGTGGTTGAGTTTGTTTTTGATATGTGGGATGTGTGTTAAGTGGATATAGACTTCGTTATGCCTTGGAAGTTTTGAGTCATTGTACCACTATAGGTTGTTATTGTCATGGGGGTTGACTAAGTCCTTGAGAATTGAACATCATGTTTGGATTGTTGTTTTGGTACCTTTGTGTGTTAGATGTTCCTACTTGTGACATCATATTGACTTGACTATAGATGTGTCCCTGTTGGGAATGGGCATAATGTCAATAAGACTTTTCCTTTTTGTTTCCATAGGGATGGTTGCACTTGATGTTTCACATGTTGTACTTATGAGAGGCTCCATAACATTTGATGTCATAGCACTTGGTAAAGTTAGGAGCAAGGGTGTACTTTGTTGATTTGCCTCCAGAGAAGGTATGTTTGGCATCTCTAGAGCACAATTCTCTTTAGGTGCATCTTTTTGTTGCATCATGTGACTAAAATCAAGTCTTAATGTCCTTTTGGGGTGTTTAGGAATTGGTGGTATTTCATCGAACAAGGGGTTGACATTGATGTGTTCAAATGTACTTTGGAGGATTTTGATGGTTGATTCTTGATGGGACCTTATAGGTGCCACTATCATGTTTGAAAACTCTAAAGGTATTTTTCCTTTATCTAAGTCCAAATTGATCATGCGTTGGATGTTTTAAATTGTTGTGTTGGTTTGATTTTTGGACTTAGGACCTTCCAAGTTTGGGTTAAATTTGACAATTTCTTGGGCTGCCAAACATTTGAAGTTCTTGCAAAAACTTTTGTCTTGACATGCCCTAGCCATTTCTTCATCAGTGATGCCATAATTGATGCAGGCGCATCTCATTACTAAATCATTTCAAAGGTCCAAGATTCTCCATATATTTTAAATGGTCAATTTTAATAATTTAGGATTATGTCTTAGTGGATAGAATTAGGTTTTTTATTAAATAAATGTTATAGTTTTAGTTGGATATGTTAGAGAGTTAGAGGAAAGGGTTAATGATGTTAGTGTCGGTTTTAGAAAGGATAAAATTAGTAATAGAAATGCCATGTGGTCAATAATTAAAGAGAATCCCATCGAATACCGGTGACAGATAATAGGCAGTTACAAGAATATCCATGATTGCTGCATGGTATTGATGATTCCTATTCTTAGCAGTTATAAGAATACCCATGATTGTTGCATGGTATTGATGGTAAAGCATCTTTTAGATTCCCATTCTTAGCAGTTACAAGAATATCCATGATTGCTGCATGGTATTGATGGTAAAGCATCTTTTAGATTCCTATTCTTAGCAGTTACAAGAATATCCATGATTGCTGCATGGTATTGATGGTAAAGCATCTTTTAGATTCCTATTCTTAGATGGAAAAGAAAACGTTTTTATTACTACTGGACAACAAGGCCAGTCAGACTTTGGTTATTAAAAAGACAATCTTTTATGTAAAAAATGGTTCGAACTTGGGGAGGAATGTGAAGTTTTATGTCTCTTTTGGTCTCCTATGTTTTTTTTCAAGATTATGGTTCTACTATTATGCTTCATATATTTCTCATGGCAATCAGTTTAGGGAATAACAATTGCAGAAACATGTACTCTGATGCGGGATCAATATCTCAGGTTTGAACCGTTGGATTTCTCTCGAATTTTTATATGTTTTTTGAAACCTAGTTACGCCAAATATCAATGGTTGGATTGAGTAAATATTTTTTGGTTAGAAAGTTATTCATGTCTGAGTGCAAGTCTATCTGAAGGCAGCAAGAAGATATTTTGGGAGATTTTATTTTCAAAGTTTTGTTTATTGAATCTGATTTTTGTGTTTGATCCTTAAGGTTGTAGATGTCCCTTGAAGCAACTTAGTTGAGTGATTTATTCCTCCTGAGTTTTCCAAGGTGTTGCTCTATATCAATAATTAGTGTCAGAGTCATCAATTAGGTGTACAATACCTTGTTGTATGCTTGATGTGTTAGGTTTGCTAAATTTGAAGGAATGTGATTGTTCATCTTTAGGTGTGGTTGGTACACTTCCTCCTCCTAGTTTTATTGGCACAAATATAGGTTTAAAGTCAGGATTCCATTGAACCATCCCATGTGTGGGGAAATTATTTGGATGAAATCTCATGGTAGGTGCATTGTTCAAGGTTTTTTGTGCCATAGCTTGATTATGAGGATCTTGCAGACACATGTTCAAGGGGTCTGCTAGTAATGGTTGTGATGCCTTGATTTGGTCTTTGTCAAAGGTTTGTCGGGTTTTCTTGCTCTTTCTCTATCTTGGATGAGGTTTTGGTTGTGCTTGTGCTTCAAAAAATAAAGGTTGATAAAGTTCCTTGGGTCTCTGAGCTGATTGTGTCCTAGTAGGTGCTGGCATGATACCTAAGAATGTAGATGCAATGAACATTTTGAGTGTTTTGGGTGATTTAAAGTGGTGGGTATGTAAGATATGAGTGTTTTTGATTTTTAAGTGTTTAAGAATGTTATGCAATGTGAGGAGATGCTAAATGAATTAGGGTTTTGATGTGCAAAGTGCAAATGTCCTAGGAATGTTATGCAAATGAAAAATGCAAGGTGATGTTTTGAAGTTTCACTAGAGGGAATGAAAATGACTCTAAGGTATGCAAAATGACAATAAGGGTTATGTTTTGGACTTGGTAATGACACTAAAGGTAGGTGTATGCAAGTTATACTATGCAAAGGATGGTTTCCAAGGGTTGATAATGACATTTAGGATATGCAAAATGAGGGAAAATGATCAAGAAGGCAATTTGGTTGATGGGTAATCTGATAGGATTTGGTAGTGAGAATGATACTAAGGTTTGGACCATGCAAGATGAAGGGGATATACCACCAGGATAGGTCAAAATGATGTTTGGGGATGCTAGGGATATGATTATGCTATGACAAGGGTATATGGAAACTTTTGAACTTAGGTAAAACCTTTTACAAATTATTTTTTCTAGGAGTTTAACCTTGTGATAAAGGACTTTGGATCTTGACCAAAAACTGATAAAAGGCGAAAAGATCAAACTAATAAAAGATGACAAGGTCAAATCTATCAAGACATAGACATATTTTGACCCAAGAAAATGATAAGAAAAGATAAAAAGACTAGTCAAGATCCATTATCCCTCAACACTAGGAGATACTCTAAGACGCATACTTTGTCTAGATTTTTGACTAAATTCAAAGGTTTTGGGGGTTCAAAATGATGTTTCAAGGAATCAAAATGGTGGTGATGGTGAGTAGATATGTGATATGGACAATTCCTATGATGAAAAATGGATTTTGGGTGCAAGATACAGTTTTGGGTCAAGTGCAGAACAGGGAGGTGTAGAGGCTCCTAGATGCAATTTTGGCACCCTAAAGTGCAGTTTGGAGGCCCAAAATGGTCATTTAGGTACCCAAGTGTGCCCTAACAGGGCCAAGTGCACTCAAATAGTACCAACTACGTCATTGATGCACTTGGAGCTAGTTTGGGCATAGTTGGTAGTTTCTAGCTGCAGTTGGTAAGCTAGGAAGAATGTGTGTTGATCCTGAAAGGTATGGTTGCCAAACTGATATGCCATGAAGCTAACATGCTAGGGTTGATGTTGAGATGGGTTTGGAAGTGTATAATATATATTATGAAATATATAATTATGTCCTAAGTGAAGGTGATGAAGACTAGGTGATGCAGAATGCAGATCTGGGCAGGCTAGTGCAAAGGGAGCTAACTAGGTACCTAAGGACACTATTGGAGCCCAAAAATGTTATTTGGAATCTAAAAATATGTCTCAAGACCACCAAGTGCACCTAGATAGTGTAGACTATTTCAATGACATAGTTAGTAGTTTTATGACGCAGTTGGTAGTTTCAAGGCGCAATTGGTAAACTAGGCTGAAACCAAGGCAATTTTTGGACCTATGATTTCGAGATTGATATCACAGAGAGGTAAATAGTAGGGGACAATGTAAAGATTAGTATTAATTCTCAAAATGATGGTTAACACACTCAAACTGATGGTTAAAGTGGTCAAGATGATGAATAGGTATGCAAGGATGCAAGGTGGTGAATGCAAAGTGCTGATTTTAAGATGGGAATGCAAAAGACTAAGGGAGGTAAGCTGAACTTAAATGGATGCAACATGAAAGGAAATAGATACTAAGTGAGGACTAAAAAGTGCAATATGAAGTCTATATGATGCACAAAATAGGCCTATACTAGGGTGAATTCAAGTGAAGTCTATGCAAGTGTGAGATCTATGTTTTGCCAAGCACATTTAGGAGCACAAGTCACCATGTTTTCCAAGGTTTGAGTGTCTTGAACCAAAGTTTTGCAAAATTTTTTGACAATGTGTAATTTTTTGACAAGTTCAAATGATATCCAAGGTGTAAATTTAAAATTTTGGCTTTTATCTTGATTATGTTTTAGACACACACAAGACACATTAAGACAAGAATAGTTGTTGTTAAAAGTTAACTAACACACCACAACCTAGGCTTTTAGGACTGTATCCACTGAATTCCTACTTGAACCAAAGTTCAACCATGCTTATTCAGAGTGGACAACCTAGGATCTTGGCACCATAGGCTCCCCCTTATAGAACACTCACTTCTCGGGGCTACCAAGATACGCTTCCCAAGTTGCATGACTTTCCAAGGGACTGTTGCCTCTACTAAGGACCATGAGAATATAGGATGTCTTCACGAGCATGGGTGACCCCTTGAGCCAGTGGATAGAAATGATTTTTGCCACTAAAACACCTTTTTTAGTAAGGGCATTCCGTTCGGTAAGTGAATGATAAACTTTCGTAGAAGGTCTCCTAGCCTCGAGAATCGGGGTTTGACACACCATAAGGGTACTAGAGGAGAGCTATCATGCAACAATACCACTGACACAACTTTCACTATAATTGAATTTTATATAGTGGCTGGAATGTTGACTTGGATTTTGGCATGTTACTGCTCTGAGGTCATCCCTTGGCATACCCAATATCGAGTATCTTGGTCCAAGGTAGGCCTCTTGTAGAAGTTACATGGATTTCTCTTACACCCAAGATCCATGAATGGCGAGGGGAGAGGATATGTCTAATGCAAATCCTAGGGATTTAACACTGTAGACATTCCAAGAAGAGAGGAAAAAGGTTCATTTTAAGCACCAAATGAAGTGTTATCTAATCTAGGAAATCCACACACATAGTTTTGAAAGACACACAAAGTCTTCGACAATATCCTGCAAAGCACACATTAGTTGTTTCTTATGATCATATCTTCATCCAACAATTGCCACATGCTGAAAATAGACCATTAGTAACAGAAAATCACCTAATCTATTTCCTAGAGAGTGATAGGAACCTTAGATGCAGATTTTGATTGATGCATGTCCTTACTGTGAACCCAGGTGTGCTCTAACATAGAAAATTCCTCCCCAAAAAGTCAAAATGGCTCTAAACACCCCCAAGTGTGCCTATATAGTGTAGGCTATGTCAATGATGTAGTTGGGGCCCAGTTGGGTGTAGTTGGTAGTTTTAGGGTGCAATTGGGAAGTCAAGTGCAAAGTGCGGGGAAATGGTGCCTAGACAAGACCCAGAAACTAATTTTTTCAAGGCTAACCAAATAGTATAGACTACATCAATGATGTATTTGGTAACAGTTGGTAAGTCAAAAACAACAAAAAGAGGTTTTGGTGTCTTCTAGAGTCCTAAAACTGCTCCTAGGGGTCCCAAGTGTGCCCAGACAGAGCAGACTGCACCCTAGAATAGAAAGCTAATAGAATGCATGAAACAAGAGCTTACAAGCATTTTATTTGACTCCCTAATTAATTTAGGTGTGAAAAGGAATAGGAGATAGTCCTTATACCCTTCCAAGTGAGCTCCTTCCTTGCACCTACAAGCACAAAACAAGAAAACCCAAGTCGGCTATGCATGTTCATGCCGGGTTCACCAAATGTAGCAACTAGAAAATGGGTTAAATGCATAACATACTATGAGAAAATCAAAACTTAATTAACATATTTTAGCACCCACTAGTCTACCATGAAATCCAAACTAATAAAGAAAGCAATAGAAACCCCCTCTTTCGCTTGTAGCTCTCATGTCCTTCTTTCTTCTCCAAATGATGTAGCTCCAAAGTTGCCTATAGTGCACACAAAATTGAAGCAAAAGCCTATGATATGGATAATGCCATGAGAATACTAGAAGTGTGATTTTAAGCTTGAGAGAAAATGGTGTGAAAATGCAAAGAAGTTAAGGATCTAATGACTTCCAAGAAAAAGACTTCAAGGATTGAAAATAAGAGAAAGAGTGTCCAATTTATAATTGACATGGATGATGAGAGAATTGGATTTTTCACCCATAGATATCAAATAAGATGATTAAAAGATAGACCAAAGCCATTGTCAAATTTATTGATAGATCAAAATTGATAACATGCCAAGGACATATGACATGAATTGGTTGATATGTAACATTTAATCGACATTGTAAATGCTATAGGATTGAAATTGATTGATAAGGTTTGATCATAATAACATCGACGGACACTGTCAATATTATTAAAATGGTTAATGATGCTATGATTGGACTTTGAAAGCCTCAACAATGTCAAAGATTGGATGACATGAATGATAGTTTGATAGTACTAAGGTCAGATTGATAAGATTGATAGGTTGATAGGTTTCCAAGGCACTGAAAGCCTCAACAATACTTAGGAGTCAAATAAATGATGACTGATTTGAGATGTTTGATATGTTTTAGGTTGAGTAGGATTGATTTCAAGTGATTCAGAGTTGATTTGGGGTGATTCCAAGTTGATATGAAATGGTTTCAAGTTGATTTGATATGATTCCAAGTTGATATGAAATTGATGTGAAAGGGGATACAAATGACGAAATATGGTCAATCTAGCCAAAAGATCAAAGTTAGTAGAATGAGAAAATGGGACATATTAGTATGAAGAAGTGATGAAATCATAGATGCGAACCATTTTTGAGCATCTACACTATTAAATTCTATCAATTTTGGGTATCTAGATGTTCTATCTCGATCCTTAAAGATTAAGCTTCATTTTGGGGATAATCTTTTAAATGCTATCAACTTTGGGTATCTAGATGTTCTATTTGGATCCTTAAAGATTAAGCTTCCTTCTAGAGATAATCTTTTAAATGTTATTAATTTCAGTTATCTAGGTGTTCTATCTCGATCCTTAAAGGTTAAGCTATGTTCTGCTGATAATCTTTTAAATGCTATCAATCTTGGGTATCTAGATGTTCTATCTAGATCCTTAAAGATTAAGCTCTATTTTGGAGATAATCTTTTAAATTCTATCAATTTTAGGTATCTAGGTGTTCTATCTAGATCCTTAAAGGTTAACCTCCATTCTAGAGATAATACTTTAAATGCTATTAGTTTCAAGTATCTAGGTGTTCTATTTGGATCCTTGAACATTAATCTTTGTTCTAGAGATAATCTTTTAAATGCTATCAATTTCAGGTATCTAGGTATTCTATTTGGATCCTTAAAGGTTAAACTTCATTCTAAAGAAAACCTTTAAAATTCTATTAATCTTGGGTATCTAGATGTTATGTTTGGATACTTAAAGTTTAAACTTTGTTCTAAATGAAACCTTTAAAATGCTTATCAATTTAGGTATCTAGGTGCTCTACTTGGATTCCTTAAGATTAAGCTCCTTTTTGGAGATGGTCCTTAAAAGATTACCAATTGGTCTTCACGATATCAACTTCAAAACCAATCTTACTTATTGATCTTTGCATCATGCTTTCTGATTTTCTTTTAATCGAACATGCTACTCACACATCCATTCAAAGAGGGGCAAAATGTAATCCCCCAAAATTGGCTCATTGCCATGATCACCAATTATAGTCTATCACAATCAATCCGGAGTCCTATGTCATTAGGAAATTCTTACTCTTACTTGACTTGATTGTCAAATGTAGAAAACCCTCAATCTACATTCATCATACTCTTTATCTAATTCCTAAAGTATTGACTCATATTAGTCACATTAAACCTATTTGATTAATATTTGATTTAATTTGAAGTATTTATACTTTAATTAAATTGAATTATATCCTAAGGCTAATATACTAAGGGATTAATTTTTTTAATTTTATATTATCTCCACTTTAATTAATTGAATTAGATTATTCAATTAAATGAAAATGGTATTTGTGAGGTCATATCTAACCTATTATATTAAATAATATCTTCAAAATCATCACTTTAGTTCTAAATGGAAACTCTGAGTGCACTACTTCTCAAAAATGGAATCAATCTAGTTAACTTGATCTCACACTTATGACAAGTTCAATTAACTGCTCATCACACTCAGATTTGAAATAGTTCACTTCACCTACACATGGAATTTTCCATCATAACTAAATCTTCTATCTGATCCTAACTATTCATCAAGGTTGATCCTGACCATTGATTCACTCCTAGATTCTATTTAAGGGATTCATAATTCCTCATTATAGAGGTTGAATGGAATTGCTATGGAATCTTTGCTGAATTGTGCACTCATTTAAGTTCATCATTTTCATAAGCTCTTATTTTCCTAGATTAAATGTCATTTTGATTTAATATGCATGCATCTAGTTAATCTTATTTTATATGTTCTTAGATTAATTTCACATCTCATTTAGATTACTTTCACATTAATATATACTTAATTACATTTAAACCCTTCATTCTAGAAAGGTCTGGTTGCCTGCATCTCAACTCTAAGAGAATAAATAGGCGAAATCCTTCTAGATAGAAGACAACAAGTCATCTTGCAAGATTTCTCTTGGGTTAACAATCTCATGTTCATTCTAGGATAAATCTACATATAAGGGCTATGTTGAAGTGTGTGTGTGTGTGAAGTCTGAGGCCACATTTTGCATATAAAATAGTCAGATAAAAAAGAGGTAAAAGTCATTAGGGTGTTGAAAGATGTTTAGATACAATTAACAGTTGCCCCCAAATTCTAGACACCACCAATATACATGTGATTGATATTCCAAAAACATACAGATTATTTCTAAGTAGGGAATGGATGAAATGCAAAAGAGGTTGGTTTTCTATGGATTTTACTTAGTTATGGTTACCATGGAAAGGATTGAACAATCAAATCAAGATAAATACAGAGAACAAGTTAAAAGCAATGATTACAAAATAGAATGCCTTGAAAAAAAGTTGAATTCTTACAATAAAATTTGGGGTCCTATAAAGTGATGACATTTGATACATTTTCAACCAAAAGTTTCAATAATCAAAATGAAAGATCCTAGATTCCAATCCTAAAGTTAGAGATCATGACACAGTTCATAGATAACATGGTGGCTAATTTATAATGTTTAGGTGAAGAAGTTGACCCCAATATCCTACTTCTCCCAGGATTTTTCTAGTTGCACAAAGTTATTCATTCAAAGTTTGAATGTCCATTCTACCAAGAAGCATTAGCTAAGGTATTAACATAGATGATGGGACTAAAGAGTGGTAACATTCCAAAAGATAAACCCACAAAAAATCAAAGTTCTATAAACATATCTAAATCTATGGAACAGGTTGAAGAGAAGATTGAGGATCTAATGTATCATATAGTGATACCTCTTCAGATGGTGGAGGTTTGTCTTCCCCTCCACTAGAAATGAACAAAAATCAAAGAAGAAGATAATATGTGAAAGGTCAAGGATAGAATTCGGTAGTCAACCCTCCTAAAGCCAAAGTGGATGAAATTTTACAATTGATAGGGGAAATTCATTACAAAAAATAAAATATAAAATTCTATTTTCAAGGACTAACAACAAAAAATCATTGAGTTAGAAAGAAGAGATAAGGATGAATAAACATAAGGTTAGAAAGCCCAAAGAAGACTTGATCTAGACACTTTGCTTTGATGGTTCTAAGTTCAAAGTAGGAGCTACTATAGGTATTGAGTTGATTAACCCAAAAGGTAAGTCTTTGTACATATCATATCGATTACATTTTAGATGTACTAATAATGTTGCAAAGTATGAAGCATTGAACTAAGAACTTATTTTCACACTTGAGAAAGAGATCACAACTCTCATAGTTAAGGGAGATTCCTAGTTGGTTATAAGACAAGTGAAATCACTATACTCCTACAGTGATAAGGGGTTGCTTTCTTACAAAAAAGAGTATGGGATATAATGGATGATTTTGAAGCTTTGAATTTAAAGTCCATTCCAAGGAGGAAAAATATGATAGCAGATGGCCTCGCTATTTCAGCTAGCACATTACAACCAATCAAAGAAATAAAACTAAAAATATTTTTAGTAGAATTGGTTGCTACTCCATTTATCCCAGACAATGTTACAAACTTTCAAGTCTTTAGGATGATCAACACATACTCAAATTTATCATGTAAAATGACCACTTTAAAGGTGAAGAGATTGATGACACTCTAGGTGACAAACCTAAGGATGATGAACTTGAAGATGAAGATGGGTTCCTAAATTTAAAAGACACTACTATTCCTAAGGGAATGGTTGAATTGGAACATATTTTTTATTGTGATGAATCAGCAATTAATAGAAGAATGGTCAAAGAAAAAGGCATCGATGAATATGATTCATATAATTTGGGTATTGATGAAGATCCTAAAATGGCAAGGATCAGAAAGGTGTGAAATGCATAGGAAAGCCAAGATATCCTCAAATTACTTATAGAGCATAAGGATTTCATTTATTGGAGCTATGAAGAGCTAAAAACATATGATCTTGAAATTATTACACATGACATTCCATTGAAACTAGATGCAAAACTATTCTGTTAAAGGCAAAGACCTATTAATCCCATCATTAAATTGCTGATAATTAAAAAAGTAAAGAAGTTACTCAATGTCAAGATCATCTTTCCCATTTTCTATTCTATGTGGGTGGCTAAGTTGGTTTCTATACAAAAAAAGACTAGAGAGATTCATCTTTGTGTGGATTTTTGTAACTTGAACCTAGCATCTCAGAAAGACAATTACCCTTTGCCTTCACTAGATGAGGTTTTGCAAATTCTAAATAGTTCTAAAATGATGTCTTTCTTGGATGGTTACTTAGGATATAATCATGTAATGGTTTGTGAAGAAGATAGGCTAAAGACGACCTTCACAACTAAATGGGGAACTTTTGCTTAGAGAAGAATGCCTTTTGGCCTAATTAATGCAAGGGCTACATTTCAATGAGCAATGAATGAAGCTTTTAAAGGATTGATAACACAAGTATATTCATCTAGATGGATGACATAACCATATTTTGAAAGGATCAAAGCATGCATATTGCTGATTTGAGATAGGTATTCGATAGATGTCATAAATACAACATATCACTCAATCCTAAGAAATATTCATTTGAGGTTACTAAAAGGAAGCACCTAGGTCATATCATCTCTGAACCTAGAATCTCCATTGATCCAAATAGAATTGAAGCTGTTCTAAAATTATTGCCTCCTCATAGTTAAAAAGAACTTAAGACTTTCTTTAGAAAGATAAATTTTGTGCAAAAATTCATAAGTAGATTTGTAGAGACTGTTTGTCCCCTTAATGATTTACTCAAAAGGGGAGCTAAAATAGAATAGGTTCTAGATATTAAGAAATCATTTGAGGATATCAAAATGGCCATCTCCATGGCCCCAATTTTGGTGAGTCTAGATTATGGATTACCTTTCAAAACATAATCTTTCGCTTTAGAACACTCATTTGCTGGGATTCTAACACAGAAGAAGGAAAAGAAAGATGAAAGGCCCATTCCCTTTATGAGTTTCCCTCTAAAAAATTTTGAGTTAAACTATACCAACCTAAATAAATAGTCTTTTGTTTTAATCAAAACAATAAAGAAATTTTGCCATTATATGCTAAAGAGTAAGGTATATCTGAATGTGCCTGATTTGATAGTTAATACATTGTTGATGCAAAATGAACTTGTTGAAATATAAGGGAAATGGATGGAAATCCTTGAAGAATTAGATTTAGAAATTCAACCCATGAAGTCAGTAAGAGGCCAAGGATTATCAAAAATGATAGTAGATAACCAGATCAAGGATAAAAAGAAGTTCAAATTTGATAGTGAAACATATATTGAATATTAGAAAAGGATTGTAGTATCTCAAGTTGATATTGATCAAGGTGTATTAATAGATGTTTAGTACCGAGATATTGTTTAATATATTTTACAAAATTAGTACCCTAGTTGGATGAATAGTTCACAGCATACGAGACTCAAAATGAAGTACAAATCCTACACGCTGCATGATAGAAAATTATACAAAAGGAACTATGAAGGGATTTACCTAAAAATTTTGGGATGTGAGGAAGTAAAATAAGTTTTGGAACAATTTTACGATAAGTATGTAATAGGGCATGGTTCAACAAAAGAAACTACTCATATGATCTTAAGATCAAGTTATTTTTGTCCAACAATATTCAAAGATACTTTTAAACATATGCATACTTGAAATATTTGTAAGACTAGTGCTAATAGAGAAAGACATCCTACAATTCCATTATGACTAGTGCTTGAGATATGCCTCTTCACAAAGTGAGGAATAGATTTTATTCATCTAGTGAACCCACCATCGTCAACTAGGCACACTTTTATTCTCATAGATGTTGATTACTGTATGCACTAGATAGAAGCAGGGACATTCCAAAATTGTACAACTAAGGTGGTTATGGATTTCTTTGAAGAACACATTGTTACTAGATTTGGGATGTCATTCTCCCTAGTATGTGACAATGGATCATATTTTGCATTGATATTTCTTACTTAGTGGGCCTTGGAAAATCAAGTTATTATCAAGTTCTCTTCAAATTATTATCCACAAGGAAATGGCATAGTTGAGTCTACTAATAAGAACTTGATCATGATAATAAGATGTTTGTTGAAGGAGAATCCTAAAGATTGGCATACAAAACACAAATATCATCTATGGATAAATCGAGCCAGGGTCAAGAATGCTTCGGGGACATCTCCATATTTTCTTGTCTATGGACAAAAGCCAACATTCCCACTTAACCTCAGGTTTCTAGTTTTGAAATTCATGAGTGGATATGTTGAAGATGATAATAGAGTACAAATTAGATTGATGAATCTTTTAGAGATGGATGAAAAATAGACAGCTACTGTCATCAAGAGATAGTTTGACAAGAGGGCCACAATAGAAATTTTCACAATATTTGACCTTGTTTTACTCTGGGACAAGGTAGAAGAAAAGTTAGGTGGCCACACTAAGTTTCAACACTTTTTTATTGGTCCTTATCAGATTGCCAAGATTCTAGGAGAAAACACTTTTAGATTGAGTTTCTTACAAGGGGAATTGGTTTCGTTGTCGGTTAATGGGAAATTTCTAAAGCATTACTTTGAAGCCTAAAAGATGATCCAAAAAAAAAAGTTTATTTCTACAAGTCTATTTATTTCTACAAGTGTGTTTCTTCTTGGTTGTGTGTTTTCTTTTAGTCATGTGCTTGTTGTTAAAGTTGCATCAGTCCAGGGGGTTAGGTGCACTCAAGACTTCAAGAATGATAAGTGCTAATATATCTTATTAATAACTCTTATGGTTCCAATTTTTAGGAAGGGGTATTTCTTTGTCAATTTTTTTTTGATGATTTGGTTTCTTATACCAAGGAATGGATGTTACTTGTAGTAATAGGGGACTTTCAGTCTTGAATTCATATTTATAGATCAACAAGTTCTCAACACTTTGCAAATTTAAAGATCGATTATCTTAAGTGTTTTCAAACCAAGGTTCAAGGCAAGAAGAGATAGTCCAAACCCCATTATTTCAAATAGAAATATCTTCTCAAAGGAATTACTAAGATTGTTGTTTGGTATGAGAGTTTCTAAAAGGTTCTTAAAAGAGGAATGCAAGGGATGTTCAAAAAGGATTGAATCTAGGAAATGACACCAATGTCTTGACCACATAGTCTAAGTATGGTCAAGGTATAGAAAGAAAAAAAAAAGGGAAAAAGCTGTTAAGAATGAAGGATTCTACAAAGTTTGAGAAAGGTAATTTGACTATAGGGATATCCAGTCTAAATAAGTTATTCAGTAACAAAAAAATTGCTTCATTGGAGAATCAAATGGCAATATTATGAGCTACATGAAGCAAGTGTTTAAAAGACTACCCATGACTTCAAATGAAAAGTGACAAATCCACAAATAGCCCTTAGAACTGATTCTCTCATCTGGTCAAACAAAGAATTGATAAATAAATTTTGTGTAGATTCTTAATGAATGGATTGGATGGGGTGGAAGATTATTTGTGAGATGCCATAAAATTTTGATAGACTACATTCTGAGATGTTGAAGGAAATAGATACACTAAACACACACTGAACTTGGAGATGAGATTCTAAGGATTTGATTGTAAAGTTTCTCATAATACACTTGAGGTATTTAGGATTCAGTTGGTGTTGGACACATGTCGAAGGATTTTTTGTTGATGAAGAAAGTCTCTCATGATTTCTTCCTTTTGTTGGGGCTATTTGTTGTGGTTTCACAACATATAACCTATTTCTCCTAGAAATGGGAACCCCCTACTTTACTTTTTTGGCTTTCAAGATCCCTAGTCCAAGGTCTGAGTCTTTTTTAGGGTATTATCTAGTGTTTTTGGTCAGATTTGAGTCTCGGTTTGAAAACCTAGATTATGGAATTAATCATCAAAGGGAAAAAGTCATCTTTTCCATAAACATATTAAACACCCAAAAAAGTTGTGCAACTATGCACCTTTTTTTTGAAAAACTTAAAAAATGTTTAAAAAACTTAAATATACACCTAGACAACAAGGTGGAAAACTATGCACCTTAAAACATTTGCAAACCATTTTCTACTAGAGTAAATAGGGTGTGCATCAACACACCTAATGAGGTGCACTACTATACACCCCATTTTAAAAGTTTATGCAAAGCATAAGATGCACCTGACACACCTATCAGGTGTGCTATCCTTTTGTATCAGGGCTACAAATTGGATTTTTTAAGATGTTTTTGAGAAATTTGGCTTTCTAGGTTTCATTCATGTTGATATTAGGGTTTGAATTAATAAATTTTCTTTGACTCCAAAATAATAGACATTACTTTTGTGCAGATTCAATGGCTTCTTCATTATCCTCCCTTGTTGCAAAGATGGTCCCAAAACCCATGGTGTTCAAGTTTCAAGGTGTTCCTACCAAATCACATTTTCAAAATGATTATTTAGAGATTTAAGACACTGAACTCAGTCACATAGTCTTGACTACATTCTTGGCATTATGCAACAAACCCATCAAAAGATCCCTAGTGATATTTGTTGTCATCCAATCGAGACTTGTTAATGAAATATTACATCCAGTATCAATGTAACCCTTAGAGCTATTCATGACATTAGTAGAGAACTATGTTTCTGAAGAAAGGGTCATGAAGAGAATAACTAGAGAGATCATCCTAGATCTTCAACCCAAGAACATAGAGAAGGTGTTCCATCTTCCAAGATTACATCAATTTATCATATTAACCTATCACCAAGTTGAAAAATGTTGGGTAAAAGCACAAACCTATGTCAACTTTCATGAAATCTTTTGCCATTTTGGACGAAAAACTTTCGGTCAAAACCATTTCGGCTGAAATGGGTATGGCCAAACATACGTGGCATTTGTGCACACCTACATGGCTTGTAGCATTTTGGCCAAAACTCGTTCGGCCAAAATAGTTACGGCCGAAACCCCAAACCGCAATAAAACCACCGAAAACCTTTAATGGCTACCATTGTCACTGTTGCGGTTTCTGGAGAGCAAGTCAAGTGTTTCGGCCATAACTAGTTAGTGGTTTTTTCCTCCCCATTTTTTAATAGTTTTTAAACATATTTTTTGATTAATAGATTTTAATTGTACTTAAAGTAGTTGTTCTAGACCTATTTTGTGAGTGAAATACTTAAAACTGTTTATTTTTTAATATGTTTAAATTATTTAAATTATTTTAGATTGTTTTAGAATGGTATTTAAATTAATTTGTTAGAAAAATTGTAGTTAAACATGAGATAAAAACGTAGAAAAACATTAGTTAAAAGTGTAGAAAAACATTAAGTTAAAATATAGAAAAATATTAGGAAAAGCATTAGGTTAAAATATAGAAAAACATTAGTAAAAAGTATAGAAAAATATTCTAGGTTAAAATATTTAAAAAAAAAGGTTAAAATATAGAAAAACATTAGGAAAAACATTAGGTTAAAATATAGAAAAACATTAGGTTAAAATGTCAAAACAATTAGTTTAAAAATATAGAAAAACATGAGGTAAACATGTAGAAAAACATTAGTAAAAAATGTAGCAAACCTTGGATCTAGAGGTGAAACAATAATATCTTATGGTGAAATTAATTTTGACATTAAATACACCTTCTAATATAACTCTATATTAACTACAATCATAACCCATACCACATTCTAACCATAACATAGGCCCTCTACTAACCGAATGAACCACACTTAGATATTGATGATGATCATTTTAACAACTAGTTATTGTTAGGTAATAATGAGTCTTACATTACCAAACAACACATTAAGATCGGTTAAATGATATTTTTTTAGGTATGTTATCCATGCATCTATGTCTTACGGGGACAGAGGTGTCATAATAGGTCATACTATTTTTTATAGGTTCTAATAAGTCTTAATATGTATTATTAGGATATAATAGGTATTATTACGTAATGATGATTCTTACATTACCAAATGACACATAACGACCTCATGATACATTTCTAGGTATTTTTATCCATATATATGTTAAGGGGACCTAGGGACTCCTACTAGGTCATTACGTCTATTATAGGTTGTAATAGGTATTCATATGTTTACTAGCACATAATAGGTATTTTCAGGTAATAATGAGTCTTACATTGCCAAACAACACATTAAGATCACTTATGTCAATTGCGTTTTTCAGTACATTATCCATACATGTGTGTCTTAAGGGGACATAGGAGTCATAATAGGTCATACTATTTTTTATAGGTTCTAATAAGTCTTAATATGTATTATTAGGATATAATAGGTATTATTAGGTAATGATGATTCTTACATTACCAAATGACACATAACGACCTCTTATGATACATTTCTAGGTATTTTTATCCATATATATGTTAAGGGGACCTAAGGACTCCTACTAGGTCATTATGTTTGTTATAGGTTGTAATAGGTATTCATATGTTTACTAGCACATAATACACTAACCTTACTATCAACCTTAATAAAACTATATCCCATTTACTTTATTAACATTCTTAACTCTAATTCAAACTACTAAATTAAGTCATGAGTTCTAAATTGTAAACTAACATTTGCTAACTAAACTCATTTACTTATCAAGTAACAATTTTTTCTATCACTATGTCCTAACTCTCATCCACACTCCCCATAATCATCAAAGAATTTACATCAAAATCTAGATTTTAGTCAAGAATTATATTTTTTTATTGCATGTATACATGTGTACACTTAGTTATCATTTAATCAAGAAATTTTATTTTATTTTTATTGCATATACATGTACATGTACAAATATTTATTTTTTACATTTGCATGAGCACGTTACAATGTACATTAGATATGGTCTCTAAGATAATTTGTTTTAAAATATATATGTATGTTACATGATTGAATTTAGCACCATACATTTAATGTTGTGTATTTATATGTACATGTGTTTCAAATTAAATTTAACTTTTAATTATTTTAATTTAAATACACTTGTATGTTTATATTTTTATATATATGCATGTGTAGATCTCTAGATATTTATCACTCTTGTAGCTTCACATTCATATCATCATATTTATTTTCATATCTACATTATGGCATCTGGTTTTGGGGATTGTGCTCCTGCATCCTTAGGGGATGCCAGTGTTCATGGTGGGGTCAAAGTGCTAAGTCTGGTATAGCATGTAGATCGACCTCCTCCACTCATGATAGACAACAGTTATTTAGAGATATAGTTGCGAGATTATCTCATGCTATGTAGGTTTTGGGTACCTCACTTTCCTCTTCTACCACCCTCCCTAATAGGGAGAAGGTCACAGTGATGCGAGAGGAGTTATTTCGTATGATTCAAATAGTTGAATCATACAACCCTTTTGATGATATAAGCATTGAGACATTTTATTCTTCTTTATCTCCCAGTGTCACTGGCACTATGAAGTACACACAGATTGACACTAAGGTTTCTACCGGCATGGTGAAATCTATGTTTCCATCTTATGCAGATTGTCGTAGAGTCAGAGGCTACTCTACTATGAAGTGTACTAATCCACTCATCACACCATTGATGTATCCTCGTTGGTTAGCTACTCATCATAGATGGCCCCAGAAGGATGAGTTCCCCCTATATTTCTGCAAACAATTGTTTGCAAAATTTAATTTACGCTATGACGTTGACTATACAGATTATCCTGGGCATGTTGGGCAGGGTCAGGGGAGACTTTCTGACAGATTTAGACCCGTGGACACTCCTGTACCCATTAATAAATAGGAAATGGTGGGTCCAAACCTTTTGGTTATGCCGAGAGGTCCACAAATGGCTATTGCAGGTGAGAGTGTTCCTGATGAGACAATTAGGACACAAATTTTTTCAAGCATCGCCACCATTGCCACACAGTTACATGAGATTTCTTCTAATTGATGTGGTAGATATATGCTACGATCTCTAGGTACCGCTCCCATAGCTGCATCATCTAGCACACCTATTGATGATGATTATGGAGTTGCAAAAATACCTTCTCCTGTAGACATTTCTACAGTCTTAGAGGTGGATGCATTGCATCGTTTGGCATCATATTTAGCATCTGACCTTTTAGATGCATATCGAGCATTATCTACACTCTCAGGGATTCCACTTCATGACATGAGCTCTTAGATTAGACATATTTTGTCACATATAGTAGTCCTAGAGGATTCACAGAGGCAGGAGGACATTGCTGCACCTTCTACTGCTCCTACTACTACATAGGCCCAGGCTACAGCACCAACCCTAGCTACTTAGGACCCTACAACACCCCCCCTACTCAGGATCTCAGTGCCATATAGCCTAGTCCATTTAATTCCATGCTTTCAAATTAGGGCCACACTATTGACTTGGATGCTGATACTATTTTTTCATTACATGATTCAGATATCAGTCAGATCGGCAAAGCATTACATAATGCTATGGTAAATATCTCTATATGTTTAGATTTATTTTTATTATAGTAAATAATATGTCTATATGTTTAAATTAATGTATATGTGTGTGTTTTTGTATGTGTTATAGGGTTTGAGTGATAGTATGTTACATTTTGTTGATCTGCAGACACCGAAAGATCCTACACGTGGTGAGTCCCAGGTATGTTACAATTTAAATATATATATATTTGATTTATATACATGTAGATCTTAATATAATTTTTCTGTACACATAATTAAATGGTTCAAGTTATCATTTGACACAGTGTTCAGATGTAGCTGATTAGATCATATGTGGCCTTTTATTTTATTACACACATGTTATGTCTAGATACATATTTATATGGACATTTTGATGTTTTATATGTTATTTCCATATGCATACATTTTATATCCAGACACTTTGATGTCTTATATGTTATTTTTAGATACATGGTTTATATGGACACTTTGATTTTTTATATGTTATTTCTAGATACATGTTTATATCATGGACACTAAATGATGTTTTATATGTTCTTTCTAGATACATGTTTATATGGAGATTATGATGTTTTATATATGTTATTTTCAGACATTTGATACATGATCTATTTTTATACATTTGATATGTTTACATTATATTCTCCAATATATGAACATGTATGTTATTGATCTTTTAATGTACATGTCTATTTTATTGATATTTTGATGTCTTCATCTTTTATGTAACTTATGTATGTGTTATGCACATGTTTCTATATGCTATTCATGTTTCTAATATTCAAGTTTACATGTATATGTATAGTTATTCATCTTAATGTCTTAATCTAAGTGTAATTAACTATATAATTTTAATGGTTGATGTACATAAGAATATAACATATATTTAATGACATGTCTTAATTAACTGTATAATTAACTATATTTAGTCTAATTATATTTAATGTAGATCATGTATTAACTATATTTAATGACACATGCCTTAATTAACTATAATTAACTATATTTAATCTAATTATATTTAATGTCTTAATAATTAACTCTATTTAATGACTTAATTAACTCTATTTAATGACATACATTCTTAATTAACTATAATTAACAGCATTTAATTAATAAAATATAATGTATCTAATATGTAACATAGTTCAGATAACATATACATGTAAGAACATATAAAGAGTATGACATAAAGAATGCACGTTACAACATTTAATTACTAAAAGTTAATACATGCAAGAACATAACGATTATATACAAATATAAAGAATGCATCATATAAGAACATTTAAAGATTATATGTACATAAATACATAACAACATTAACAATAATATGTAAAAAAACATAAACAATGTACATATAAATACATAAAAAATACTAAAGGGGTTGTCTTAAGGGGAGGTCCTAAGAGACTTGGTCTTAAATGAGATATCCATGTCGAATTTAAATAAAAATAACAATACATGTCTAATTTTGCATATCCAAGATAAATGATCCAATGTACAAAAATTTATAAAACAAATATCTTGTCAGTATTAAATATTAAAGTATAAGAGCTATACAGGCATAACTCAACTAGAGCTCCACAAACAATGTATTGTTAGGATCCTCTCTACTTTTTATTATCTCTAGAAGTTTTTCATGTTCTTCAATAGGAAATTTCCACTTTTGATTTCCACGATGTCCTTTTATTTGTACTATTTCAAATTGTAATTTGGTTGCTATAACATGGTTGCTATAGTGTAAAACCTTTTCTCTAGGCTTGTATTCAATAAATTCAATACCGCTATCAATTACCCTTGTTTGTTGATAATATGTTCCTTCAATAACAACTGATCCAATTGGATATAATTGTTCATCAGCATCTATAGTTCCTTCTAGCAACTTGTGTTTTTGTTTTGTGCATCTTAAAAGATAATAGTCCACATTTTCTGCATTATCTAGTAAGGCTTGAACTGCAAAAATATCTCCTGCCTGTATATAAAAAGATAAATATAAATTAATTTTAAAACAAATATACGTGTATATTAATTTTTATATATGTATATATGCACACAAACCTACCATAACTAAATAAAAAATGCACTCATAATCAGCTGAATATATAGGATCATTAATGTCAATGTCAATGTCAACATCTTTAAAAGGAGGTTTTCTAACTATCTCCTTCAAATCCCAATGTGAAACATATCCATTCCCAATATTTTCACATGCACTCACTAGATTGTCCTTAATGCAGTCATCACAAAAACATGTTTTCTCTCTTACTTTAATTACTAGAGGTTTATGGTTTCCTATAGTCAGAGAACATTGCAAAACAATGAGCCACATAACTCCTATCATGAACTCTATCATCACTAATATAGAAATGAACCTCTTTGATGATGATGCATTCATTTTTATCCAATCTTTCTATCTGATCCACCTCAAATTGTGCATGTCTATAGGTCACTTGCAGAAATATTGCAACTTGTTTAGAATGATAATATTGGATTTGGAGCTCTGTATGAGGTGCAAATGTATAATTCTCAGAAAAATCTACAATTGAAAGTATACAACCAGGTGGAAAACAATTTTTGGAATCATGAAACTATTTAGCTTGCCATCGTGCACCATGAAAATGTTGGATATGTGGATATATCAATGGACAGAACTTGGCCATGAACTCATCATAATGCAATTCAGTCTCCTTCAGTACAATTTTTTTGGATTCATCTCCTCTATTATTTTGGTATGTCTCATATTCATATCTCATCCATGAAACTAGTGTGGATTCATTAATATTCTCAACTTGCATAATTTCAAAAAATTTGTGTAAATCTGCACAATCTTCACACTAGTTTTTGATGCATTGCACTTTGAATTCATCTGAATCTTCTAATTTATCACATAATATGGACCTCAAAAATTGTGTTATATTGCTAGGGATGAAAAAATTAGGATCAAGTATTGCCATAACTTTTTTAAATGATTGCAAGTGTAGACCAAATTCAACATGATTTCCACAACAACAAGTTTCACGCATCTTATTTATGAGTAAAAAGGAAGGACGTAAACTCTCAAACATTCTCTAACATATTTTGACATTTTAAAATTCTTGTTTGAATGCTTCAAAAAGTTCACTTTGAGTTATATCTATGAAATGTTTTGGATGTTCAATTTTGGCCCCTGTTTCTGATCTTTAATTTGTATAGTATCACGCCTATTGGAAGAAACACGAGAATGTGTGGTCCAAAATTCAATAACATGTCTTTTTAATTCTTCAAAAATCTTGTATTTTTGAGGAACTCTATAAATATTCACCCAATTATTCTCAATGTTATCATCTAGCATATTTCTCCTCTTGATGTATCTCTAGACAGTTCTTCGAGATATATGCAGTACATCAGAAATTGCACGTACCTATTTTCTATGTGTCAATTTTCTACTAGATATAGTAGTCATCAATGCTCTGCATGCATTACTCAAATCACATCCTCGAGTTGTGTTGTCAATTTTGTTATAAGCATTTTGCAAGTTTTCAACTATTGTTTTATTAATATTATGGGCATGGCTTTTCCTGTTATCAACACCCAACAACTCTAAAATAGGTCTCATATCTTTTCTCCTAAATAACTTGACAAATAATTGTGCCTGTCTAAATATACTTTTATCCTTAAAATATTCATCCCACATGTTCTGACAATGCTTTCTGATAGTGTTATCATTTATCATATCTTTAGATTTAATTTGGTTAAAAAGTAGTTCTTCATCCAAATCCATCAAATTTTTTATTCTTTCTACTTTCTCTCTATCAATAAAACTGCCAGTTTCTTCCTCTTCATTACTTTTATTTTCTTCATGAATCTCATCATGTTCAAGAATTTCAGTAGGTTAGTTTTGATCATGTTTTGTATGGCCTTTCATTTTGTCATCTCTTTTTCTATCATATTTCCTTGATCTTTTCCTTTTACTACCCATTGAATATTTCAATCTATAGAAAGAAAAATAAATAAATTTAGATTTCACTAAATATTAGCTAATGGTTCAATGTATAATACATAAAAATAAAAATAATTAGAGGAGAAAAAAAGCACCTTCAAAATATTCAATCCTTTGCAATATTGATTAAATCTGTAGAACAGTTGTTGAAAATTACTTCAAAATTAATTGTCTTTTGAAAACCCTCTTCCAATTTTCGCTGCCCTGTATATTTAATTTTTTAAAAAAGAAAAAACGTTTTTTTTAAATATCAAATAGTTACATTAATCGCTGGTGGTTTACTTTGCCAACAGGTGATTTGGCCAGAACCGTTTCGGCTGGAACTGTTCCAACCGAAACGGTCTATGTGGCAACCAAACAAGCAAAAATTAGAACTTCTATAAACCTCTCACTTTGAAGGCCAATTTGACCTACTAAATTGAAGTTTTTTTTAAAACTAAAAATATACTTTTGTAGTTCTCAAAGTCACGATTATGATGATATAATTTTTTTAAAATTTTGATTATGAATAATATGTTATAATTTGAAAATATTACAAGTAGGTATCTTAAGATTCAAGAAGATGTCTATTCAAAAATAAGAAAAAAATAGTAAATCATGTTAAAAAATTAAATTTTTTTTTTTATGCTGCACTATAGGCGAGAGTCTTCTTCAAGAATATGTAATTTGTTTTGAAAAATATGTAGATTTGATGGAAAAAGTTTGACGGGAGAAAAAAACTATCTATTTCTGATAACTTTGACCTTGACTAGTTATAAGTTCAAAAATATTAGCCGATTTTCAATTTTTCTTTTTCGGTGCACTAGGTATACTTGTTAACTCTATCATATTCCAAAATCAAACCAAAATATGAATATTTACATATATTTTTTTGATGGGAAAAAAACTCTATATTTTTAGTTTTTTTAAAAAATTCAAAAATAAATAAAAATTTCACTCAATTTATTTTAAAAAAATTATAGACATAAACTTCATCCAATTTTACACATTTCATTAGTTTACATCATCTTCAAATTCTAAGCACAAATGCCACTTTTATTTCGTTAAAGTTGAAAACTTTAAATTTTGATATCACTTCTCCTTTATAAAAGGTGACATAGGTTTGTGCTTTTACCCTACTATAGGGAAAATGTTGAGGAATATTTCAAAATCATTCAATTCTTGTACCTTATTGAGAAGACTCCTATAGGGCATAAAGAAGGCAAAGTTGACATGACAAGAGGATGCATGAAGGAAGATATTGGATATTCCATCATACTCTTGGGTAGAGTCATGGGGTTGCCAACATTAGGGCACCTGAATATTTAGATGGTACACTTTATTGAAACTATCAAGACAACAAAGATGCCAATTTATTGGGCTTTGATTCTTAGTGAGAACTTGGGTGAGTAGTTGGTGGTAGTTAATAACAACTAAAAGTAATATATGACATCATATTTGGTATACTTATTAGTTGCAAGGGCCAAAAATTACCTAGGACTCTACAAAAAGGGTAGCATGCAAGATGCAAAAGCATGGCCCTATATAGTACATCATTAGCTAGTGAAAAAGAAGCTTCTAAAGCACAAGAAGGAATATAAAATAGTGAATGATGCATTTATATTCACAATAATCGAATTCATTGAGGGGGATTATACAAAGAGGATGTTAGAGGAGGCAATAGCTAAGATAACATAGGTTGGAGCTTACTACATCTAGTTTCAAACATTCAACTATTTAAGGGTAGTTGGTACAACTATCAACCCCAAGAAGCTCCCTAGGTATCCTAATGAAAAACTCATTCTACTAGAGATTGGTTGAAAATTCTTTTCTACTTATGACATAGTTAGGAAATAGCACAAAATAACCTGGGTATGACCTATTACTACAGGACTATTTAGTGTGGTCTGGAGACAAGATGTTCCTTCTTTCGAGCCTAAATGGGATCAGTATCCCTTGGAGGAATATAACTCTCCTTGTCCTTATTTTGATAACATTAGAAGGTTACATTATGTAGCTAGCAAGACATTTCAGCATAAGCATGCAATCAAGGATCATTGGATGAATGTAATAGATGATTATGATTTCCATATAAGTGATTATTGTATAATGAATCTCTATCTAGTAGGTAGAACTTTGAAGATAAAGATTCCTTTGAAGGTAGTGCAATAGGATACCAAGGATGTTCTCGATTCATTGTTCAATAGGGACAAGATTGGTGATCAACCAATCATGAATGTTAAGGTTGATAATGAAGAAAACTTTGATATCAATCATAGGGCAAGGCACATTATCCAACTAAAAAAAGATTGCATCAAAAGACCTTTCAAGTTGGATCCAATTCCTTAAGTGGTGGTCTTCCACACTCAATACTGCCCAGCTAAAGGTCAAGGAGTTAAGGTGGCAATGCTTAAATTTACCACTTAGTGCCTGTTGGCGCTAAAAATTGCATGGTCAATTTTGAGCACTATTGAAAAAATCAAGCCCTTAATCGCTTTTAAAATGCATGTGCCTGGTTGTACCCGGCTGTCCATCTGAGACCCCTAAGGTGTTTAATGTTTCTAACCCCCTATATTCAGCCTTCCTGAGTGTTTCATGAAGTTAAATTGAGTTTCTGAGTCATTTGACGAAGTCCTGTTTCAAGCATTTGTCAAATTTGCAATTCTGCCCTAGTGTCAAACAGCGACAGGAGGCTGTGTTTGAACCCGAATATCTTTTGTCCAAAATTGTATCATAACTCGCCACTTTGAGAGTACCTAATATCCATATCTAAAAACCTATGTTTCAGATTTCAAGTCGTTTCGAGTCCGTTTGACTAGGTTTTGAATCCCTCAAAGTTGGTAAGTTACTGTTTTCATGCTGATGCACTTTACACAATTTTGGGAAGCCCTGTTTGACATGTTGTAACTTTTGACCAGTTGACCCAAATGTTGAAATTCCTTTTGCGTTGCATTGTAGATATCAGAGACTTGTCATGTTTCAAGTTTCAGCCCTTGACGAATCCGTTTGATTAGTTTTCAAACGCGATTCCAAATGGAATTTCTAACTTTTACTGGTGTCAGCATTTGCAGATTGATTGGAACCCCTGTTCGTGACATCATATCTCCTGATCCATGATAGATGAGATCAAATGGTTTGTTTCCCTATGTTCTATACTAAAAATACTCCAAGTGTGTCAATTTTCAAATCTCGACGAATCCATTTGCACACTTTTCCAGGGTCATTCCGTTTGTAAAAATTGTTATGTTGTCATCATTTCCTGTCCTGCAAATCCAGGTAGCCAATTTTAGACGCTTTCCAAATGCACCCAATTTTTCGTCATGAGCCTAAATCATAGATCCATAATTTCCTCATGACAGAGAACCAGTGCCCCACTTTCCAGATCCCCAAGTGCCCATATGTCCATTTTTCTAGGCCATTTCCAAACGCACTTTCCAGTTTTCTAACATGTTTATCTGCAGGTTAATTTAAGTTGGCAACTTTGAAAGTCATTTTGTTTTGACCATGATGTCATCATGCAACGAGATCTGACAGGCCTGTTAAACATGTTAGAGAGAACAGAGATCCTGAGTTTCGGAGCTTGGTCAGGTGCTTATGTCATTTTAAAAAAAAAAAATTGGGTAACAGGCCTCCTGACAGAGATTTCACAATGGTGCGAAAGTGATCAAATGAGTTTTAAATGATAGTACTAAACTTTAAAAGTTGAGGGAAAATTAAATGTGGAGTCAATTATTTTTCAATTAAAATCAATCAAGGACTTCTCTGAGAATCAACATTATATAATCGCGCCTTATCCTATTCATATGAAACCTCAAGTTTGCCCTTCAATAATCTGGAAACGAAAGGATAACCCATTTGACATGCCTATAATAAGGTCCAATTTGAATTGGGTTGTGTCTTACAGAATGACTGCAGCTAACTCATGTGTTGATAAATATTGAATCCCTTTCATGTTTTACACATGAGGGAAATGATTTGACAGAGAAAGCAAGCCACATGTGTTGGGAGCCAAACCACACGCAAACAAAGAACATTATAAATTGTAAGGGAAGGTGTGTGCAGAATAGACGCCATGGGAGGAGGAAAATGCAACAGAGGGGCTACTCCAAAGAAGAAGGGCCGCAACCAGCAAAATGCCCACGGCTCATGCAAAAGTAACAAAGAGCCAATAAAAGGCATCACTCATGCGTTAAGAGGAGAAACTCACCAGCCAACTGCTAGTTATCTTTGCAGACTCTCTATTCAATGTGGTAGCTCTGACAATATCAAGGGAGGAGCCTCATGATAAAAAGTGTGCTTCACCAACTGCAATCCACGCCCGCAAAAGGGATTCCAAGCAAAAGAACGTGGAAAAGAGACGTAGCCTGAAGGTGGAGCTTCACACAAAGAGGGAAGTGTCCACAGTTTGCAGCAACATAAATGAGGAGTCTCACATTTTAAAATAGGGGAGGCAACATCTTCAGCAAGGAGACCACCCACGTTTTCAAGGTAGAGACGTTACATTTCATTGCCAAAGTTACCTATGCAACTAAGCAAAGCCGCAGAGAAACTAAGGAAAACACAGGGCATAAATGAACCGCCCAGCAAGCATAGAAACTCCAGTAGAAAATAAAGATGCCTTGTAGGAGCCTTACTCAAAGAAAAGAGGAGGCAGTTCATGCAAGTTGGAAGAAGACCATGCGAAAAAGAAAATTCACCCACGGATGTAAAGAACAGCCCCTGTATTCAACAGAGAGAGACAGAGAAGGAATGTATTATCCCACATTCATGCTGTTTACATCTTTACTAATGTTCAAATAACAGTGCACGTACTCATTATGTTGTCTAAAGACACGGCTTTTTTGAAGCTCACGCAGGCTTGGGGGTCCCACAGCGACGTCATCAATAAGGCATAGCCAAATTTTGACAGAGCACGCATGGGTGATGATGTGGCGCCCAGTTTCAAATGCGCTTAGATTGATGACAAGTGTCCTGATCGGAGGGCCATCGTTACCTCGCCATGGGAAGATGCTCGCTAATTAACTATAGCGAGATAGCGAGGCTAACGTGGCAGCAAGTCTGGCAGGTGATGATGTGGCGCCCAGTTTCAAATGCGCTTAGATTGATGACAAGTGTCCTGATCGGAGGGCCATCGTTACCTCGCCATGGGAAGATGCTCGCTAATTAACTATAGCGAGATAGCGAGGCTAACGTGGCAGCAAGTTTGGCAGATGATGATGTGGCACGAGTTCCAAGGTGGATGATGACGTGGCATCGGTCAAAAGAGGTTTGACCACAGTTTTAAGGAGCAAGGAAAATGTGAAGAGTAATAAAAAATTAAATATTTTATTATCATTTTCTCAGGCGTACAATTTTACTTCTTAAATAAAAGGAGTTTCATTTTGTAAAGTTTTAAACTTTATGAAATATTTAAATTTTGCGAAATTTAAATTCAAAGAAGTGCAGGCATGAACTTTTAGCCAGAGGGGACATTTTCAAATGGCAATTTCAGGCGCTTCCGGTAACCAAAGTATGAAGTGTTATATATCGCCGGAATCGGGAGAAGACGAACTTTCCAAATCTGGAGTTGGTTTTTGCATAGGTATCAGTTAGTTTGAGCTACACGAGGTTTTCTATCAGATATTTTGGCGAGTAAAGGGTTTTCATCATTAGGCAAGGATATTTTGCAAGTTTGTTACAGATTAATGATGAAACAAAATTAGATCAGAAGGGATGAAATAAGGAAGAAGTTATTCAGTTACAAAGGATTGGATTTCAAGTGGACACCTGACAATTGCATATCAGATCCGGGAATTCATTTTTTGCTATATCTTTCTTTCTTGCTTCCATTGGGGGGGTTCCAGTTTTTGCACTGGGAAACCATTCTTCAGCATTTCTTCTTGTATTGAACAACATTTTAAGTTTTTTGCAGATAGTTCTTTTCTATTAGGTGATCTATGAGTTATTTTCTGTACATTTCATGTATTTGATTTCAAGGAAAACAAATAAAGTGCAACAAAAGTTTGAAGTTCAGTTTGAATCTTGTCTCATGATTATGGCTCTGTTATTTCTTCTAATTTGTGATCAAAGAGCATGAATTAGGTTGCATTACATTTTGAAATGTATGTGGTTAAAATGTCTTGCTTATGGAACAAAGAACCATGTAATTGCTTGATATTTGTCATAGGGTTTGCAAATTTCATGATAGGATTTTCTGAGTATGAGATTCATTCTGTAGCAGATGTCTATTCACAAGGTGAAAGATAGATCAGGGATCTTAATGTAGAGATACGTTTGAGGTTTCCAGGAGATGTGTGGTTATGACTCATTTAATTGCCCAATAGATAAGGCATTGGTCAAAGATAGGATCATTAAGTTCTGTTTCTCATACTTGGGTCTTGCTGATATCAACATATTAAATCAATTTTCCCTTTTATGTTGAAAGATATTCAATGTTAACCCGCACTTAGCTTGCCAGTTTCATGAGTTATGTTCTTAGCTATTTCATGTTTGTGATTGCTGGTTGAGTGTAGAAGATTTAGGGGTTTTTTATCTGCTTCATAATAGATTCAGTGTATGCTTTGACAGCTGGTACCATATAAAGAATCTATAGGTCTACCCGCCTAGGTTTTGCAGAGCCTGAAGAAGAAGAAGGGTCATGCCTTATAGTTGGCCTGGTGTCTGAATGGATGTGTTGATAATGGGAGTTAGCTGCCCCTAGATGCATCTTGTTCTCATCAGGGTAATTGGAAATGGGTAACATTTTCAAACACCAACAGTGCCTAATAAGGCTAGAAATAGTGCACCAACTTGATAGACCAATTGGATATTATAGGGCTAAGAAAGGAAAAGGTAAGAGGAAGAGGAATTATCCTCAATAGTCCAAGCCAAAAGAGGGAGAAACCCAAGAACCTCCATAGCTAGGAGAAGATCAAAATGTACAAGGGTTAAAAAAAATTGAAGCTACATGGACCCAAGACAATCCTCAAGCATCACCAATAGCAGAAGAGCAAGGAGGAACCGAAATGGAAGTACAAGAGGTGTCTTCACCTCAAAAAGATGTACAAGTCTCCCCATCCACTATTAAGGGAAGAAATATTAAGACCTTGATCAAGAGGAGGCAAAAGGTGATTAGGAGAGTGATTCCTTTCCCATCAGTCCCAGAAGTTATCCCCAAAGGAGAAGAAGAGGAGGATGATGAGGATGAAGAGGATATCCTTCTTTTGAGCTAGAGGACTCATCTTGCAAGAGCCATGGAGTTAGAATGGAGAATAATCTTCATGGTTATGCCACCATTCATTCCTAAGAAGCCTATTTAGTATACTATATCAAAAGATGAGCTACAAAAATAGATCAATGATAAGGAGGGTGAAGACACTAATGTCTTTCAGATATTAGATTTTAATTTTATTCTAGTTGGTACTAAATTGGTCAGAGATAAAATAAGGGACACTCCAACTAATCAACCTCAATATGAGGTCGGAGTCAGTTTCCACCTGAGACACAAGGACCCAAACTAGCTCTACCATCACCCATTCATATTATATTTTGTGTAGATAAGGGATTGGTACCCTTCTTCCTCCAAACACTAAAGAAGAACAAGTTCAAGAAAAATAAGAGGAAGAGCCACAACAAGCATTTTCCAATGAAGTGTTAGAGAAAGGGATAATAAATTAGCAACCTCAAAAAACTTCCCAAGACATAGAAGTGAGAACTATGGATTCCACATATACAGAGGCTCCCAGTGTGGATCCCTCACAGAAGGAGAAGACCCCAAAGAGGAGGGATAAAGGGAAGAGCATATCACAGAAATCTCCTTCATCTTCAAAAGGTAAATGCCCAATAGAGCATGTACCAAGATGGTTGAAGAAAGAAGTCATAAGAAATAAGAGGCATCAATTCTCTATTGAGGAAGAGGATAGAATGGAATTGATTGAAGTTCTTAAGAAACCTGAGTCACCACCAAAGGATGAATGGGCATTAGCCTTTATCATGAGTGATCAAAATTAGGACTTATTTGCTCACATGGCTATCCCTCCTCTACATGTAGATGTTGAAGAATTGACTCCAAGAGACTATCAGATCAAGGAGGTCATGCTTGGAAAGCCTACATTGGACACTACTAAGTTAATGGTGATGACGAGAATTAAAGAAGTGTTTAGACACTTAGAATAGGATGGGGCATAATTGATAACACTTTCGAGACATAATGAAATTCTAAAAGGATATTTGAATGAAGTTTTTGGTCCTTTAGATCCTGCTAATCTTGAGGAAACTTTGGGGTAAAAGCACAAACCTATATCATCCTTTTGTAAAGGAAAAGGTTAACAAAAGTATAACTATTCACCTTCAATAACATAAAACCGGTATTATTATTTAGAATTTGGAAATGAAGTAAACTAATGAAATGTGTAGAAATGTATGAATTTTAAGATTTTAATTTTTAATAATGAATTGAAATAAGAATTGATATGTTTTTGTAATTTCTAAAGATAATTTTTTTGTTCCTAAAAAATGATGAAACTTAGGGGTTTAGTTACCACCACAAAAGTATATGGAAAAATCCTTTTTACCATTTGAAGTCAAACTATCTTATAGATAACATATATATAGCTAGACTAATAAAAAATACAAATTGACTTTAGAGCTATATTTTCTCTTTTATAATGATTCAAATTTTAGCTCACATGAAATTGATAGTTTTCATCTCCCACCACATTTTTCAAAACAAATCTATTATAACTAGAAGACAAATTATATTTTCTAAAAGATGAGTCTCTCCTCTAGAACATTATTTAATTTTTAATTTTTTTTTATAGGATTTAATATTTCTTTCTTTCTCAAAACTGACATATTTTCAAGTGTTAAAATATGTGCTTGTAGAATTTTTTTAATTACAATATAATATATCTAATTAAAACACTATAGATTATATATGAGAATATTCTTGACTTTAAGCTCTATAAAATGGTATTTATATGTTACTAAAAAAATATCATAGAAAATAGTAAGATTTATTGAAATGCCATTTTTCCCAAATATTTTTATTTCTTTAGTAAGTGGATACAAACTAGTATAAAACGTGTATTTAATAGACATTTTGAATTGGAAAAGTGTGAGACCATATAAAACTTAGCTAGGATTAATTTATCTAAGATCATATGTTTGAGAAAACTAGATTTTTTATTAGAAATACTCAAATTTAGTCATTTTGATAAGTTAGCCTAGAAGGTGACATAGCTTTGTACTTTTGCTCTTTAAATGCAACATTGGAGAGAAGAGATAAGGGTAAAGTATAGCTAGACCCATTTTTGAAGGACTGCCAGCAATGGAGAGAAATTTTTGAAGAAAATGGTGTACAAATTATACATGGAAATCTTAAAGTACTACACCATATGCAGGATAATGTGGATAGGCTAGTAGCCATTTTGAATTAAGATTTTGGTTTGATGTATGAAGTACATACCTGGGGTAAGAACTTGCAAGCACTAGAGCCAATAAAAGGTCAAAGACATCAAATGTTAATGGAAGTATATATAGTGGAAGAGTTAGATAAGATTGAGAATTGGATAGAGAAGATTGTGGATGGAAATAAAGTAATCGAAACATTGCATATAGAGATTCACAAGCTCAAGGATCAAACCCAAGAGCAAATTTTGGAGGTAGAGAAACATTATAATGATGCATGTTTAGACATTTTTGAGGATGATTCTAGGGATAAGTTAATAGTTCTAGATGTAGTAGTTGAGCAATTTTGAATTTTTTTTGAAGGAGTTGCTAATGATGATGACATTAGACAAGCATTCACAATGGAGGAAGCATTACTAGAGTTGGATGTAAAACTTGGAGATTTTAGAGCTAGAATTGCATCATCCTGTGCAACTATAGGCCAAAAGTGAAGGATAAGTATGAAGCCTTAGATTTTCTAGAGGTAGTTGAATTCAATGAGATCATTGAGAAATTCAAGGATAAATACCCAGATATAAATTTGGTATAAAGAGGGACAAAACCCAGAAGCCAGAATTTTAGTTTTGACACTTGGTAAAATTTTGCATTTTTTGAACTTGCTTCTAAGTTGTGCAAGTGTACTACTTTCAAGCTACACTTTTTCAGAGGTTTGCTAGAAGATTTTGAATAATTCAGAGGTTCAAAAATAGTTAACTGTTAGTTTTAAATTTAGAGCTTCCCATGCATCGAAAATGCATTCTGACAACAATTTAACTCCTACAGACACCTAATGAAGATGGAGCTCCTATTTTTGGCACTTCCAAATGCTGTCACATCATCTAATGGATTTATCTTTATTATATTCTCATTATTTCTTTTTTTTAAGACATTTAAAGGCTCATGCATCCATTAAATGATGTAAATATGGATGGAGTCCTATTAGGCACTAGTTAGATAGTTTTTATATAAATAGATTTGTTTGATTAGTTTAGAAGAATATGTTTGCATAAAGATATCTCTTATTCTCAATAGAAATTAAGGAGAAGATTTCTTATAAAGTTAGGAATGTAATATGTATTCTAGGCTACCACTATTCTAATGCAATAATATATGATTTTGGTTCTTGCATTTGGGGTGTAGTGATTCTTGCCTAAGTATGTTATATTTTGTGAATGGATTCTTGTGAAGTGTAATTGAGCCAATAGTTTTATTGAGTTGTTCTAGTTATGCAATCTTTTAATTCTAGTGTTTGCTATGGGTTTACAAATTCCACTAACATAATTAGTTAAAAAAGAGATCATCATATTGTTTCTACATAGCTTTTCATCTCATATGAGCACACTTTTTGTGGCCTTGAAATCTAATGAAAAGTGAAACATCTTATGGTTATTGAATTCCCATCGATGATTGCATCAATGGAATTAAGGAAGCACTTCTCCTATTTTCATTGGTTACACACCAATCTTTTCAAAGGCTTAACTTGTAGACGTGGTTTTTTTAGCAGTTTATGTCCATTAGGATTTTACTTTCATGTTATTTTCTTAAAACTTCTTGTTACCCTATCTTTGTTATTTTATTTTACAAACACTTGGTTAAATTAGGAATTCATATATTTGCATTGTTAGATTGCATTCATCATAAAAATATAAAAATATATTTCTTTTCATATGTTTTATTCTTTTGAAATAGCAAGGAGATTCTACATCTTAGCCAAATTGTTTGAACTAGCAAAGGCCTCGTCATGAACAAACACATTTATCTTCAATTGAGTGGATTCTTATAGGTTGCAAAATAACCCAAAACCTTGGAGGTTATCCCAAATCAGCTTTTTAAGAGAGGAGTTTGAAAGGATTCATGTCATTAAGTATCATGCAAAATGATATCTCAAAAGGTCTTAAATGGGCTCACAAGATAGGGTATGAAAGAATAGATAGCTATCTAATAAAGCTAGGATATTTTAATAATGAAGCTGATACTGACTTATACTTAACAATAGATGGTAATGACATGATTATTCCTATGTTATATGTTGATGATTTTTTGATAATAGTTGAAGAAAAAATTACAAAAGAGTGCAAACAAGAACTAATAGTAGAGTTTGATATGAAAGATCTATGTCTTCTCCACTACTTCATAGGACTAGAAGTTTGGTAGAAGGGGAACTAGATTTTCCTAAATTAGGGGAAACATACTATTGATATTTTGACTAAATTTGGAATGATGGATTCTAAACTAGTGACTACTCTTATAGAAGTCAACATACATAAGCTAAAGCATGATATCATTGAATTTGAATCTACCAATCCTACTTGCTATAGGTAGATCATTGGATCTTTATGTTATTTGGTGAATACTCATCTTAATATATATTATGCTACTAATACCTTAAGTTAGTTTATGTGTGCCCCAAAGAAGATTCATCTAATGGAAACCAAATATATCTTAAGATGTCTAAGAGGTAAAGTTGGTATGGGACTTACATATGGTCAAGTCGACATCAATCTTGTAAGGGCCCTCCTCATATGTGCTAATCAAATATGAATCCTTTGTTAAAATTATTATAGGAGATTGTATTATAAATGAATTACTGTGTTATGTTGTGAATGTCATAAAAGAAACTAAGATTAGCTAATTCATTCATGTTTTAGATACCTAAGTGATTGTGAGGCCTCACCCCAACCCATCATAGCTTAGTTGATACTTTATCATTTTGATACTCATGACTCAATACGTCGGGACATTATTTGATGCACTGAACATTATTATGCTATTTTATGATGTGTGATGCTTTACTTCAGTTATTTGATTTTGTCATTTAATGCTTTATGAACATGTATAATGATGGAGTAAATGAATGCAAAACTAACACTTTGATTATGCAATTTTAATCGTCGAAAATATGAGTAGAATGGGACAAATAATCGATTATTAGAAAGATGGATGTTTTAAATTTACATGATTTTTATGATACATAATTTACATATATGCATGTGATTTCTTGAACTACTGATGTGTGTAATTAGTGTGCAGGATATTTAACTAGGAAACCTAATGGAAAGACAAAACTGAACCCCTTGCTATTTTTGCATTTTGCATTGCCTTTCTTTGAAGGTTGTTATATAGTCTTAAAATTTTCGTAGCTTTTTTTTGGGTTCTATTAAGTCTTTAAGGCCTCAAAACATTAAATTTAAGTACCCTAAGGGTAAGGGTAGGGGTGAGGAGTACTTTCCACCCCCTTAGCCTCTTTGGTTGACTTTTAGGGTCACTCAAAAACTCTATTTTTGGTTGATTGTGAAAATTGATTTGTCTCCTCCATGATTTGGTGACTCAAACTCCACCTTGGGGTTAGCTAAAGTCTAGTTGAGTTAGGATCATATTTAGAGGCATTTTGGGGAAGTTTTGGGGTTGTTACCTAATCTCTAGTTTTGGAGAAAGTTTGAAGATTGAAGGAAGAAAAGGAAAAACTCTTCTCGACCCACCATTTTGCCGTAACTCTTTATGAAGGTAGGAATTCTTCACTCTTTTTGAATTTTTTCTTCATGTTGTTCATGCATAAGGCATTGTGTTGTTTTCATATTGCTTTCTTGTGTGTTGGGGTTGATTGGGAGGGATCTTAACTTGTTTTCTTCTTTTGATGTTATCCTTATGCTTGCTTTGATGTTTTGTGTTTTGAGGGGATTTCATTGGGATTGTCTTGGCATCACTCACCCTTGGATAGGGAATAAGTGGCCATGTATGAGAGAAGGGCCTTAGTTGGACCTCAATAGTGTAGAGTCTCCTCTCATTGTGAGAGGAGGGAAAGAGGGTAGGGTGTATGGGCCCCTACTTGTCATCCCGTGCCTTGTATGAAAATTTAGATTCTTGAAGAAGGGAAGGAATGAACACCCTTGTTATATTGGCCACAAAGGGCATTTGTAGAAGAACAAAAGTTCTTAAATTTTAGCCTCGAAAGGGCTATGTTATGATATGGTGGTTGATGTCTCCTATTGAGAAAATCCACCTCCCCTCTATTTTGATTCAATTTTGAACCTATTGTGCAAAACTGGGTTGGGAATGCATGCTTGAATTGTTCATCATATTATGTTGTTTTACCTCTAGGTCAGTCCTTGTCTTTCCCATGTTTCCTTGATGCATTGAAGGTATTGAGAAAATAATCTCTTGTGAAGGACCTAGAAGAGAATTAATTTGAATTTTAATATTATGTAAAACATATTTAAAATCTAATGTATTTGGCAAAGATGTCGCGTTTATCAACATAAATTCAATTAGGGGGATTGGAAATTTTGCTTTGCTAGGGTTTTCTTGCTTCATGCAAACTTGTTGTTTTTTTTGCATATGACCTTTTGCTTGCACTCCCCTTCTGTCAACACTTGTCATACTGTGTTTACTATGGGAGCTTTAGGTTAGGATATAATGGCTTCGACCAGTGGTGAACCAGTTGTTTCTGGTGTTCACCCTGCTACTTTGGACTGACATGGCACTGCCACCAAACAAACACCCCCACAAGTTTGTCCCGAAGGTTTTCCACGTAAGCCTAATATTTTCCTTCCTTTGCAAGAATTTGATGCTGCATGTGATTGGTTAGAACAACATACCTTGATTAGGTATTTTGTTGGTAGGACCCCACCTGAAGCTATGCTTAGAGAATGGGTTAACAAAAGCTGGACCCCGCATGGTATCTGCCTTGACGCTGTGTAAAACCTTACCAAAGTTTTTTTTTTAATTTCGCTTCGCTAACCTGTCACAAGCTGACATAGTTTTTACCAACGACCCTTGGTCTATGCATTCCTCTCTGCTTGTATTTCAGAAATGGTCCCAAGACTTCTCTGTCTTGGACGATAAAAATCTTAGGGTTCCTGTTTGGGTTGAGTTCCCAGGTCTACCCTTGCCCTCCTGGCCTTTTATTGAGTCTATTGCCCAAGCCCTTAGCAAAGTTGTTACCAAGAAGCCAAAAAAAAATTTTAATGCTCACCCTCAGTGGCGTGTTTGCATTGAAATTGACCTTTCTAAACATCTCAAGGATTCAATGGAAATCCAGATTGATGCTCAAACCTTCGCATAGAAGGTGCTTTACTTGAACCTACCTAACACCTATTATAGGTGCTAGTCTATAGAACACAAGATCAGGGACTGCCCTTTGGCCATGTTTAGGGTCAAACCCTAGCCTAAAGCGATGCCTGTCAAGCAGGTCGAAGGATAAAAAGAAGAATGGGTTACTGTTGGGTGCAAAGGCAAGCTTTCCTTGACTCCTTTGGCCCCCAAGCCATCCTATGCAGTCATAACCATGATTCCTCCTGCTTCCATCAAAGTATCAGCACCTGCTAGTGTGGAGATGCCAGTAGCTCCTGTTGCGCTAATTTCGGTTCTGTAGGTTTGAAACCCTGCTGGCTCACAGGGGATTAAGGCAGCTGCCAGGACCTCATCCTTGGTTGGGGCTCATTCTCCTCTTGCAGTCTCTTCCATAGTACCACCAGCAATAAGGTGTTCTCGTAGTCCTCCTGGATGTGCAGAGATATCAGGGGTCAAACGGCAAGCTGTAAGTCCAGAAGATTTCCCATCTGACTTTCACCCGATTTCTACCTTTTTACAGAATAGTTACTCCTGTCTCGAGGACAAGGATGATATGGAAGATTTTTCATGAACTTCCTCTCCTGGAATGTTTGAGGTCTTACAGACCTCCCCAAAAAATTCTATGTCCGGGATACCCATCATAGACTTGGGAATTTAGATTTTCTTTGCCTGCAAGAAGTTAAGATTTCTGGTTTCATGCTTTCAACTGCATGCCATGTCATTTGGCAGGATAGCGTCATGTTTTCTTCTCAGCATGAAGCTAGCCGAGGTGGTGTAGTTACTCTCCTGTCACCTCGCCTTCATTCTGCTATTATTTTGCATGGTTCTGACCCCACACACCATATTATTTGGCTTTTTCTTTCCATCAACAATCATTCTTTTGGAGTCATTAATGTTTATGCCTCTAATGATGCTGTGGAAAGGGCGCTAATGTGGGTTTGGCTTGCTGAAAACCTACCACCAACTACTTGGGTCCTATGTGGGGACTTCAATATGGTTGAAGTGGCCTCTGACAAATATGGCATTCTACCTTTCCATTGGACAGCTGGGGAAAGACAAGCCTGGTTTCACATGCATCATAAATTGGGCCTCTTTGATCCCAATACTAGTCGTCGTCATGATAATGGGGCTTGGCACACTTGGTCCAATTTTTGAGCCAGTCCTGATCGCATATTGAAATGTCTTGATCATGCTATGATCTTGATGCAATCTTTTTTTTATTTTTCTGAAGATTGTGATCTACCTGTCATTCCCCTGATAGATGTGACGTTGTTAGACCACTATCCCATTTATTTTGGCATTTCTTGGCAACTAGCTATCCCCAAAGTGGTTAAGTCTCAATTCTTCCTCAACACATCTGTGCTATTGCATGCCTCCACTATCTCCCACATACAATGTGTCTGGAATTTGGAACCACATCCACATTCCCATCGAGGTTGGATTTAATGGTGGAATGATGCCATTACCAGAACGACGCATCTTTTACGCATCTACAAGTGTCACCTAGGGATTTTCAGAAAATGTTCTTATGAAGCCAACACCCTTTCCCTCAAAAAAGCCTCTGAAGCGCTCATCTTCAACCCTTTTGATGTGGATCTGCAACTTCAGCTTGTCAAGCTTCGCCATGAAAAAAAAATTGCTGATAACTATGCTGCCCGAGGAGCTCAAATCAAAGCCCATCTCCACTGGTAGGAGGTTGGTAACAAAGCCTCGAAGGAGTTCTTTCAAGATCTACGAGCCCGTCATACCAATATTGGGATTAAAAAGATAAAACAGGGAACTAAGGTTCTTTCCAATCTGCCAGACATCCTGCAAGCTTTTGTTCTTCACTATGAGAATGTTTTTGCTTTGCAGGGCCATTCGGTTGCTCAGGAGGAGGCTCTCAAAAAGTGTATTTTTGTTACTCCAAACCACCTCACGATTGAGCAATGCACTTTCTATGAGCAGCTTCTTTCCCTCCGAGACCTTAAAGAGGCAACTTACTCCATGGCGGATGACAAATCCCCTGGGTGTCATGGATTTCCCTGTGAATTTTACAAACATCTTTGGGAGCAAATTGGTCCTAATCTGCACAAAGTCTATCTTGAAGCATAACATTCTAAAAGCTCAGAATTGATCATAAATAAAGGCAATATTAAATTCATACCTAAAGCTAGTGATCCTAAGGACATCTACAACTGGAGGCCCATCACCCTCCTTAATGTGTCTTATAAGATCATTGCTAAGGCGCTCTCTCACAAAATCTGCCATATGCTTCCTCTAATTGTGCAGCTTGGACAAAATGGCTTCATCAAATCCAGGTATATTCTTGACAACATCATTGCTGTCTGGGAAGGTATGGAATGGGCTCGTAAGTCTAAGCAGCAGGCTATCTTTTTAAAGATAGATTTTGCTAAAGCCTATGATCGTATTAAATGGCCTTTCATTTTTGCTATGCTTCAGGCTCTGGGTTTTGGTCCCAATTTTCTTCAATCCGTGGAGATGCTCTTTAGTGATGCTAATGCTTGCATCACCATCAATAATTCGCAATCTAAAGCTTTTGGACTTTTTCGTTCCATCAGACAAGGTTGTCCATTAGCTCCTGCGCTTTATGTCCTTGCTGCCAAAGGTTTTGGTTATTTACTTGCTCATTCTGTGTCTTCTGGGCTGGTCTGTGGCATTTCCTTGCCTGATTCTTCCTCCCAGTTAGTCAATGGTCATTTTTCTGATGATCCTTTTCTCACTCTTCTTGGGGATGAAGAAAACATCAAAAATGCGTTAGATTGTCTTGACACTTTTTGTCAAGCCTCTGGATCTGCCATTCAATGGCACAAAATGCTCTGTTACCGACAGTCTTTTTTGCCAGCTCCACCTTGGCTCAGCCAATACCAATGGAAATGGGTTACTCATGGAGAAATTTTCCACTTTCTTAGCATTCCCTTTGCTTTCCAGGCTTCCCCTATGGATATTTAGAATGTTGTGCTTACAAAGATTACCAAAAAGCTTGATTATTGGATCACTAAACCGCTTTCTCTTGCTAGTAAATTCTAGATTTGTTCTAAGATTTTGGTTGCCACCCATGTGTTTTATTCTTCTTGTTGGGCTCCCTACAAAGCTTCATACCTAAAATTAGAATGTTTGGTCAGAGATTTTCTTTGGGCCTCTGGTTTTGACTATCATGGTTTTCACAGAGTTGCTTGAGATTTCTGTTGTCTCCTAAGGAATCTGGGGATCTCAGCCTGCTTTCCACTCAGAAGCAGGGCCTTGCCCTCTGTGCTAAATGGATTATTAGAGCTATTTCTAGAGATGAAGCCTAGAAAATTCTTGTCAGACATTGCATCTCTTCAGGCTTCCCTGCTAACAGACCAGCCTGGAAGGGAATTGCTTTTTAGACCCTTCTCACTATGCGAGAACCAGTGGTCATATAGGGCTCCTTTGTTATAAAGAGCATTTGGAAAGCCTATGAAGCTGTTAAACCTTGGCTTCATTGGGCTAGTAATGAGATCTGCAATGGGCTGTCCTTAAATCAACAGAACATTTGGTGGTCTCCCTTGTTTTCCTTCCAGGGTATTCCTCTTGCCAAGACTCAAGGTGCCAGTGCTCTGCATTTCTATAAACAAGGCATTCGCACTACTAAGTATATTTTTTCAAGAGTCACCATGAATTTCAAGTCTTGGGAGGATATGAAAGTTCAATACTGCCTTGTTTGTACCGATCATCAGACTTATGAGCTTCTGTTGTCTTCCATCCCTGTGCACTTACTTCATAAAGTGGGGATTCAGTTTGTTCGACCTTGGTGGTATGATTGGAAGTGGTTTCCTGCCACTCCATTTACCAATTATAAGCCCAATATGGGATATAGATGGCTTTCGCCCCACCTTCTGATGGTAGACATGCTTAATGAACAGTGGCATTTGTAGTCTTCACTTTCTCAATGGAGAAAATAGTTTGACACCATTTGGAGTGCCATTACAGAACCTAAGATTGCTCACTTTTCTTGGTGCCTTTCTTTCCAAGGTCTTCCCCTGGGGCCTCGGCTCAAGCACATTGGGGTTCCTGATCCCAGATGCCCCTTCTGTGGCCAACCTGAGTCCTTTTTGCATATTTTTTGATTTTGCAAACGTGCTCAGAATTATTGGCACTGGATCCATGACTTTTTGAAGCCTTTTAGGCCCGAACCTTTTTCATGGCACATCATCCTTCTGGGTGATTCCCCTAGATTTCCTTAGAAGTTTTCCCAGATTTGGCATACCTTTAGGATGGAAATTTTTTTTTCTCTATGGAAAGATAGGAATACAGTTTTATTCACTCACAGTTTTTTGGATGTTAACATTGCAATGTACACTAAGGCATGCATTTGTAACAATGTCATTATGCAGATACAGGTGCAAGCTAATAAAGTTGCACTGGAGGTTTCCCACTTACAAGAATTGTTAAACCACTGGGGCAATGCTCCTTGTACTGTTTCCAGAGCGCCTCCAGAGGCCTCAGTTGATGCTTCCTCATCCTGCGGTTGCTGTTCCAGACGCCAGTCCTCTGGCTACCATTCTCACACGTCGCGCTCCTAGGGTCCCTACCATCGCTCTCCCAACGGTGGTCACGACAGTTGGAGGGGCCGCTCCGCTTCCCCACCACATGGTGGTGCTGGCTGGTCCCTGTCTCCCCCCCTTGGGCGGGCTTCTGGCTAGTCTCCGGCTCCTCCCCCTAGACGGGCGCACTCTGGCAAGTTTCCCCGGCTGGCATTGGCAATTTCTCCTCCACAGCCAGACAAGAAGGATGCAAAGACTGCAACTACCCCAGATCCTGCAGATGCTGGTGACGACTGGACTATTCCTAGTCCGCCTTACAATCCCACTGATGCGTGGGGATTTCCAGATAAAGATGATCCTCCTCCCTCTGCTAGTACTACCTTGGCAGCATTAGGTTGTTATATATATATATATTTTTTTTTTTGATGAATAGTTTATAGTTGCTGGCTGCAGCCATGTTGTTTGCTCTGGCTTTGGCCGATTGAACTCATTCGTTGGGTGATCCTGTATCCCCGGCCCTATTTTTTGAATTGTATTCTTAGTAAATTTTATTAATTGAAAAGGACTATTCATCAAAAAAAAGATGTCAGGTTTTCTTACTGGTTCTTTCCTGATGGAGCCTTGAACTAGGTTGATTAATATATTAAAAAAAAATAGAGAAAATTGAGTAAGCATTTTTTCTTTTGAACCTTATGTTATTTTGTTTATGCATATGCATAAGGAAGAATAGATAAAATGGTGATATTTCTATTATGAAATTTTTAGGTTCAATTATGCTAAGGAAGAACTTATGTTATGTTATAATTTCAAATTTGATTCATATATATATGGAGATAAAACAAATAAATCGTGCATTGTTGATTAATTAAATTATTCAATCTCCCTTGTTAAACTAAGTAACAAAAAAAAATCAAATTTGGAAGGTATATATATACACCCCTTTGTTAATATATAGTTGTTAAAAAAAAAAAAGGTGGCAGAGAAAAAAGAATTTCAAAGCATTCACCTACAAGATTTTGTAGTTTGTATGGAAAGGTAAATAAATCCTCTTTTGAGAACAGGGCATCTTAAAAAGATTCTCTTCAATATCCCTTTTAATCATAGTCACCCAATTTAAAGAAAAGAGTAAATATAAATAAGAATAAATTTATATACTTATAAATATCCCATAGCCTATCTTACCCCACATCTCACCTACAAATATTTTTTCATAATTATTTCCCATTTTCCATGCATCTTAACTTAAGCATCTTAGCTTGGGTTTTAATGGGGGAAGGTGCCATCATGACATGGCTGATGTCACTCCCCCCCTTGTCTTAACCTTGGTCATTGTAAGCCTTTGAGAAGGGTTTTTTAAAGTGTTTAAAACTAAATTTAAAACTTGGCACATTGACCAATCACCATGGAGTGGGCATAGTATTGATGTTTTTCCTTATGTGCTACCCTCTCCTACCATGGGCAAGCTGCTTGGGCTACGTGTTGCAGACCAAGGTCCATGTGAGGGGCTTTGGGGGTCATCCTTTCTTGGATCTACCATTGTAAGGTGATTGGTGAGATGTACACATCACCATCACCATCCTCCATGCACTCAATGTACCCCTTGGTAGGCTACAGGTTGGGAAACACAAGGAGGCATTAGGTAGTGGGAAAGTAGGTGGGACAACCTACTTGTCCCCCACCATGCCATGTGTAGATAGTCCTATAATTTGATGGGAGATTAGGGTTAAGTTAGTAGGGATTTGTGGTTAGTTAAAAGTTGTGCTAGTATAACTAGTGTTAAGTAGTGTTAGTGAGATTTAGTTTTCTTTTGGTTAAAATTTAGAGTAGTATTAACTTGAATTTATTTATTTATCAAATAATGTTAGTTGTTAAATATTATGAGTTAGTAATAGTTAGTTTGTTAGTTTGTTGTACTTCTCTTGGTAAAATTAAAATGACTAGTATTGTTGAGTAAATCTAGTATCTAATTATTTAGTATTTAGTAAAGTAAAATGATATTATAAAATTGTTAGCATGTTAATTTGATACTAGATAATTAGTTGTGTGGTAAGTTAAAGTTTGGTTAGAATTTTTAGATTAATGGTTAGGGTGGTTAGTAGTTTTAATTTGTTAAGAATGGGAAGGAAGTCTTAAAGTATTATTACTTTAAGATTATGCAATTAATGTTTAAGTTGTCGAGTTAATATTATCTCAAGTTGTTATTGCATGTTAGTTGTGGAGTGGGTTAAACTAGACGTTAGGTGATTTAGTTTGATTAAGTTAGTTTTACTTTTATAATTTACTTTATTTTCAGTTCAGAGTAATCGAAATTTTATTTAATTAGATTTTTGGACTTTTTAAGTAAATTATGTTATTAGAGTTAGATGTTAGCAAGGATGTAGGTTAAGTATACATTGTAAATAAAATTTTAATGTTTTATTTTGTTATTATTTTAGAAATCATGCAATGAAATTTATTTCAAATGTAGCATGTAATGTCATAAATGTTAAGTATTTTGTTTTTAAATTAAAAATTGTTAGTGAGGATTAATCTTGAAAATTAAATTCTATTAATATTCAATAATTTTAGTTTTCTTGGGTATTAAGTGAAGTTTTATAATTAGTTTGTTTTATGGTTAGAAATTTAGTTCATACATTTTTAAATAAAAGTTAATTAGGACATGCTACCTATTAGAATTCATTTTAGTGTTGTTAATTTGAATTATAGAGTTAATTAAAGTTATCAGTAGAGGTTAGTTAATTAGTTTATCTTAACATTAGTGGCTATATTGTTCTTAAGATTAAAAGATAGTGTCATTGTAATTTATCTTGTGTTTCGCATAGTAAAGGCTATAAAATTTAAGATTGATTATTATATTAAATTTAAATGTCGAATAGATAATTTGACTCAATTACTATGTCTTTTGGTAGACAATGATGTGTGAAAAAATGATAGATGTTAGGTTATGAAATTTAGATTTGATAATTGTTAGTAGTATGTGGATTGGATATTATGATTTATTTTATTTTAATTATAATGTTGTTTAAAATTTTATGTAAAATGAATGTCAAAATCAATTTAATAACAAATTCCTTCATTCAATTATCTTTTCTTATTCATTGACTATAAACTTAAATAGAAAAGACTAGACATCAATAGGAGGTGCTGTATTTGTTCTCATTATGCCTATACTTTAACATGTGCATTTAAACATATCGAACTCAGTAGTGTGATTAAATAAAACAAAAAATAAAAAAATTATGTGTGTTTTTTGCCCCTTGTTTTTTGGGCATGAAAATCTTCATGGATATTCATATTCTGATTGGGTAGGCTTATCTACTGAATATAGAAGTAATATTGGATGTTTCTTTAGTCTTGGATCTAGAATGATGTCTTGGTTCAACAGAAAACAATCCTTAATTGCATTAAGCTCTACTAAAGTAAAATATATAGCCTCCTCGATGGGAGCTAGAGAACTTGTATGGTTATGAAAATTACTAGTTGATTTGTTTAAGTAGCCTCTAAAGCCAACTATAATTTACTATGATAATTAGGGTTGTATCAAGCTTTCAGCTAATCCAGTTTTTCACAATCAATCTAAGCATATTGATGTTGGAAATATAAGAGTAACTGAGTGGGAAGATTGAATTAGTTACTCCAACATAATTTTAAGATCCCTTAGATGTCAGAATAAAATAATAGACTCTAATAATTAAACTCTGCTGATGCTTGGTAATTACTTAACATGCAAATCTTAAGAGTTTATCTATGATTACTTATCACTTTAACTTAGTTACAAACACAAAAAGGAAATAGCATGAACACATTTGACACCAAGATTTAATATGGAAATCCAATTTGGGAGAAACCACCAATTGAAACCAATTATTGTTTTCACTATTCTAAAGTGAGCCCTATTAGAAGCCAACCCTATTAAAAGTTACAAAACACATTGTTAGGTGCAACCCTGTTAGAGGATTTAATCACCCTATTAGGAGTGGCTATTAGGATAAACCACCGACAAAAATAAAAACTACATTCAAATATAACCAATAACAGAAAAATAATAGATCACACAGAAATGAACACAAGGCACCAAGATTTAACATGGTTCACCCAATCCCTAGGCTATGTCCACCAAACATCAAGTCCAATCTTATTACAATCCAGTGATTACAACCTGATTACAATTTGTAATCCCTTACAGCTCAATATTGCCGCAAGAAGCAATTTTGCATCATAACATAATGAAAATACCTAACCCTAAACCCTTTTATACAAGTATTAAACCACTTTAGGGTTATAACATGTCAGCCATAAATTAGCCATAAGTATAATGGAGTATGTACAGTACTTTCATGATCAGTCACCACAATCTAATAATCTTCCACTTGGGGACTGATCAGACTCCACACTAAACAACAATCTCCCATTCGGAGATTGATCCTGAAGTAATACCACTGCCACATGGGGCTCCCACTGGATCAAACCACCTTGGACTCTACTATTCTTTTATTCATGTTTAGTCTGGAAGAAAAACCAAAGCTGAAGAGGAGTTCAACTTCTCTCTTGTTACAACCTTTGTCAACATATCTGCTGAATTGTCATTTGTATGTATCTTCTTTAGCTTTAACTGTCCATCCTCTAAAACTAACCGAATAAAATGGTACCGCAACTATATGTGTTTGGTCTTAGAATATAGAGCTGAATTCTTTGCAAGATGAATGGCACTCTGACTATTTGTGAACAAATAATTATCCTTCTGAGGATGTCCCAATTCTTCCAAGAAAAATTGAAGCCATATCATGTCCTTGGCTGCCTCTATAGCAGCAACATACTCTGCCTCTATAGCAGATAGAGCATTAATCTTCTGTAACCTAGAAACCTAGCTCACAGCTACCCCACCAATAGTAAAGACATAACCTATAGTACTCTGCCTGGTATCAATATCCCCTACCAAATCTAAGTCAACATAGCCTTGCAAATCAGTAGTAGAGCCCCCAAAGTGTAAACACTTATTGGATGTTCATCTCAAATATCTGAGAATCCACTTAACAGCATTCCAATGCTCAAATCTTGGATGACTCATATACCTACTAATGACTCCCACTACATGTGTAATATCTGGCCTAGTGCATACCATAGCATACATCAAGCTTCCTATATTTGAAGCAGAGGGTACCTTGGACATCTTATCCTCCTCTTCTTATGTCTTAGGACACATCTCCTTAGTCAACTTCAAATGACTAGGTAAAGGTGTGCTGACAGCTTTAGCATTCTCCATAGAGAAACGTTGCAACACCTTCTCAACATAATTAGCCTAAGATAGTGTTAATGTTTTTTTCTTGCTATCTCTGCAAATCTTCATGCCAAGGATTTTTTTTTCTACCCCCAAATCCTTCATAGCAAATGCATGTGCTAACTAGTGTTTTAGCCCCTTAATATGATCCATGTTAGACCCAACTACAAGCATATCATCAGCATATAAACATAAAATTATGTAGCTATCATCATCCAACCTCTTAAAATAAACATAACAATCTGGATGACAACTGTTATTGCCATGCTCATGCATAAACCTATCAAATTTCAAATACCATTGTCAAGGTGCTTGCTTTAAGCCATATAAACTTTTCATCAATTTGCACACTAAATTCTTCTCACCTTTGACCTCAAATCCCTGTGGGTGAGCCATATATATTTATTTATCCAATCACCATGAAGGAAGGCTATTTTAACATCCAACTGCTCTAAATGCAAATCTTCAATAGCCACAAGACTTAAAATAGTACGGATAGAAGTCTTTTTAACAACAGGAGAAAATATCTCATCAAAATCAATTCCCTTTTTCTATGTAAATCTTTTTACAACTAACCTGGCCTTAAATCTTTTCTTACCTCCTTCCTCTTCTTTCAACCTGTAAACCCACTTATTCTATAAAGCCTTTTTACTTGCAGGAAACTTGCACAAATCCCATGTCTTATTCTTTAGCAAAGAGTCCATTTCATCTTTCATTACAGACTCCCACTGAATCTTAGTATCCACCTACACAGCTTCATCATAACTTCTAGGTTTACCAACATCACTAAGTAAAATAGAATACAAAGAGGGAGAAAATCTTTGTGGAGGTCTAATTTGCCTTGTTGACCATTTAACATTCATTGGTGTGCATGGTATTTGTTGTTGCGATTGTTGCACATCATGAGGAATGGCTGGAACATCAGCTTTTGGAGTATCATCTAGCACTACATAATCATCATCTTTCTTCTCATGTTGTTGCAACAGATCATTGTACAACACTTTCTCATTGAATATGACATCTTGACTTCTAACAATTTTATGATTTTCAAAATCCCAAAGCCTATAACCAAATTCATTAATGCTGTATCCAAAAAAGACATATTTCTTTGATTTAGCTTCTAGCTTGGTTCTATTTTCAGAGTCTATATGAGCAAAAGCTTCACAACCGAAGCTCTTGAGAAAAGTATAACTCACCTTCTTACCAGTCCATGCCTCCTCTGGAATACCATAGCCCAAAGGAGTAGAGGGACCTCGACTGATCAAATATAGTATAGTATTGATAGCCTCTACCCACATGTATAAGGGAAACCCAACATGCAACCTCATGCTCCTTGCACGCTCCATTATAGTCTTGTTCATGTGTTTAGCCACCCCATTTTGTTGTAGAGTCCTTGGAACAATTTTTTGTCTATGAATACCATTAGTGGAGAAATAATCTTCAAACTCATGACGACAATAGTCCCCATCATTATCAAATCTAAGACATTTTAATTTCTTACAAGTCTCATTTTCAACCAAGCATTTCTATTTCTTAAAAGTTTGAAATACATCAGATTTCTATCTAAGGAAATAAACCCATACTTTTCTAGTTACTTCATCAATAAATGTAACATAATAATGAGAGCCACCAAGGGAAGATACCTGAGTTGGTCCCCATACATCTGTATACACAAGCTCTAATTTCTCCTTTTTGTTTTCCTTCCGAGTCTTTACAAAACTCACTCTCTTTTGTTTTCCATACACACAACTTTCACAAAAATCCATATTAACACATTTTAGACCTAGTAAAACTTTCTTTGAATGAAGTACTTTCATACCTTTCTCACTCATGTGCCCAGGTTTGTTGTGCCATAGCGCTGTATCAAAATCTACAACAGCTATTTGTTCTCCCTTCTCAACTACATCAATTGTTACTGAACATTCATTTTCTCTGAAACAATCAAAGTAGAAGGAACAATATGACCTGTACAAAGATATAAGGTGCCTACTTTCACACCTTTTACTACAAGGGAACCATTTGAAACCTTCCAATTTTTATTATTAAAAGTAACTACACAACCCTCATGACCAAGTTGCCCTATTAAAATTAAATTCCTACTTAGCCTTGGAACATGTCTTAGCTCATGTAGTAGCCAATGATTCCAATTCTATAATTTAATCTTAATTTTTCCATTTTCAACAATCTGATAGGGTTCATTATCCCCCAAATAAACAAGCCCAAAATCCCCTTGGACATAATCAATGAAATAACCTCTATGAGGTGTAGCATGAAAAGAAGCACCAGAATCTAAACCCTATGAATCATCAACACTTTCTAAAGACAAAAGAAAAGCATCCTCTTCGAATTTGTTACTTACCACATTTTCCTCCTTGTCTCCATCTGATTTATCTCCTTCATTTTTCTTTCGATTCTAGCAATCTTTCTTTTTGTGCCCTGGTTTCCCACGATACCAGCAATCGTTTGGTCCTCTTGATTGAGACCTCTTCCCCTTTGACTTTCATCTTGATTTTTGACAATTTTTAGAGTTATTTCCTCTCTTAGTCATTCTACCCCTACCTTGTGCATTCAAAGCACTTCCTAATGTAGATCCACCTAAGGATTTCCTATAAGTTTCCTCACAAAAAATAACACCAATCACATCTTCACATTTTAGGGTACTAGATCCAGGAACAGAATTACTCACTGCCATTACCAAGCCATTCTAGCTTTCAGGCAAAGAACACAAAATCAAGAGAGCCCTAATTTCGTCATCAAAATTGATACCCATAGAAGATAACTGACTAGTAATAGTATTAAACTCATTTAAATGATCTGCAATAGATCCACCTTCTACCATTTTCATATTAAATAAACACTTCATGAGAAATACCTTGTTTGAAGCAGAGGGCTTTTCATATAGTGTCGCTAGGGTTTTCATCAACTCTTCTATCATCTTTGCTTTTGTAATATTAAATTCCATTGAGTGTGCTAGGCATAAACAAATGCTTCCAAGTTCCTTTCTATCCAAAAGATCCCATTCATCATTTGACATAGTTTCCTGATTTTTGGCTTTTCCTTCCAACGGCTTCCATAAATCCTTCTAATACAAATAGTCATCCATTTGCATCTTCCATAATTGGAAGTTCTATCCATTAAACCTATCAACCCTCGGCTTACCCTCATCTGCCATTGCTCTCACTCGACCATGAGACTCCCACTCAACCATGAAACTTTCCTATAGAGGATAACCGAAAAAACAACTTTGGCTTTGATACCACTTGTTAGGATAAACCACAGATAGAAATAAAAACTACATGCAAATATAACCAATAACAAAAAATTAATAGATCACATAGAAATGAAAACAAGGCACCAAGATTTAACGTGGTTCACCCAATCCTTGGGCTACATTCACCAAATAGCAAGTCCAATCTTATTACAATCTAGTGATTACAACGTGATTACAGTCTGTAATTCTTTACAGCTCAATACCGCCACCAGAAGCAATTTTACATCACAACATAATGAAAATACCTAACCCTAGACCCTTTTATACAAGTATTAAACCACTTTAGGGTTATAACATGTTGGCCATAAATTAGCCATAACTTTAGTGGTGAATCTACGAATGAAAAATCTATGAATGGTGAATCTATGAATGGCGAATCTATGAATAGTAAAAAAATTTTTTGGGGGGTGATGCCCTGAACCCCACAAAATTATGGAGTATGTATAGTACTTTCCTAATCAGTCACCACAATCTAACAGTGGCCTTGTTAGAGGTCTTTAGAAAATTCAATAGAACTACCACTTTGTTAGAGGATTTACAAATAGTTGTTAAAAATACTTTGTTAAGAGATATAGATCATTGCTACAATGTTAGAGAGTAACAATGACATGACTTGATTTAGATACAACTAAATTGCTAATTAAAATCTCAATTTTAGCTTGTACTGGATCCTTCCTAATCAAATGTATCCTTTCAGCTTCACAATGATATTATTTTTATCCTTATAATTCACTTCTTCTTTGCATCATTAGATCTTCAAAATCTTCCATGCATTCACACTCACTCCAATTCTCAACTTGACCTTTTATTTATATCTTTCATATTTCCAAGTCAGCTCAAATACAACTAAGAATAATTAATATTCATCTTCTCAATTGGCTAGAACCATCAGATAAATCAATTGAACTTAATATGCCAAAATAAGTAAATCCTTTGTTAGCCAACTTAACTCAATAGACACTAACTCAGAAATGATTTTTCTATGTTGACCAACTAAAACTCAATCAACATTGCATACTAGAAAAGTTCCTTTGATAACCAAGTGAGCTTAGTTAACATTGGTTCAATCCAAGGTTTCCTTCATTAGCCAAGTGAGCTCAATTAACACTCATCTTTTGTAGATTTTCCTTTGATGCCTGAGTGAACTTAGTAGATGCTACCTTCTAAACTAGACAAAGTTTGGATTGCTTGGTAGCTAGAGAAAACTATCTCTAATACCCAAGTGAGCTCAGCATACACTGACTAGTAATGATATGACATTTTGTGTAACATCAAAGATAATACACAATTAATCAATTGCATTCAACAATCTCCCTCTTTAGTATAGATGGCAATACAACATGTCATCACACAATGAAAATTTTGGAGCAAGAATAAACAAACATATCATTAGTTTCATTGTGATTCTCATCCATGAAACTCCCTCTATCAATGTGAACTTTGTTTTTCTTTAGTTTCTCCCTCTATCAAAAACTTTTTTCTACTAAAACTTATACTAAGTTCATTCTCCCTTTTTGACAATTCTTTCTATGATAGCAAACTTCTCCCTCTTTTTAACAACAAAAAAAATTCTATGAGATATGACAATAAACTTCTCCCTCTTTGACATCTGATGCCAAAGATAGTACTCAAATAATATTAATGTACCTCAAGGACTGATTCATTTACAATATGCCCTTGCCAATTATGCATCAATTGATTGATCTTCAACATGCTTTGGTTGATGAATTACTAAACTTCTTTTAGTGAGCTTCAAATAGGGGAATGACCGCTAGCTTAACTCTTAAATAAAAAAATGTAGCCTTAGGTAATTGCTTGGTGAATATTTCTATAATTTTTTCTTTTGTATTTACATATTCCAATCTAACTTCTTTATCATACACCAACTCTCTTAAGAAGTGACATTTTATAAAAATATGCTTTGTTTTGGTATGCATTATTAGACTCTTTGATATATTGATTGCACTAGTGTTATCATAGTATATGAGTGCTAGATCATTGATTTCTACCTTCATACCTATCATTAGTTGTTTGGACCAAACAATGTTCGAACAATTAACTACTGCTACCACATATTTTGCCTCTATTGTGGATTGATAGATATAATTTTGTTTCTTGCTTGTCCAAGAAACTAGTTTTTTATCAAGGAAGAATAATCCACCACTAGATCTTTTTCTATCATCAATACTTCCTACCCAATTAGGATTTGTAAATACTTTTATGTCAAAATTACCTCCTATTTTGTACCATAAACCATATTTTTCAGTACCTTTTAGATATCTTATGATTCTTTTGACTACCATCGAATGATTTTCTTTGGGATTTGATTCTTAAATATTTCCACCATACAAATTGCTAATGCAATATCAAGACTTGTATTAACTACATACTACAATTTTCCATTCATTGACCCATATGTGGTTTGATATACCTCTTTGGAATCATCATTTTTGGAAAGCTTATGTCTAGTAGACATAGGGGTTCCAACTAGTCTTGTATTTTCCATTGCAATTTTTTTCAGTATCTCCTTGATGTATTTAGATTGAGTAATGTAGATACCATCTTTTTTCTATTAAATTTTAAATCCAACAAAGAATTTTATCTCTCCAAACATAAACATCTCAAATTCCTTATTCATTTCTTGTGAAAATGCCTAGTACAAGTCATCATTTCCTGTGAATAAAGTGTCATGAACAAATATTTCTACCAAGACAATCTTCTTGTTTGGTCCTTCTTTGATATATAGACTACTATTATCATTTGTTCTTTGAAAACCAGTCTGTATTAAGTAATTATAATGTCTTTCATACCAAGATCTAGAAGCTTGCTTGAGGCCATATAATGCCTTGTGTAATTTGTAGACCATGTCCCTTTTGCTAGGATCTACAAAACCTTTTGGTTTTTTAATATAGACTTCCTCATCAAGAATTCCATTCAAGAATGTAGATTTTACATTCTTTTGATAAACTTTAAATCCCATGTAAGCTGCACATGCAAAGAAAGTTCCAACACCCTCTAATCTTGCAATAGGAGAAAAAAGTTTCACCATAATCAATACCTTCTTCTTGAGAATAGCCTTTACATACCAACCTTTCTTTATTTCTAGATATTTTTCCATCTTTATTTGGCTAGTTTCTAAACACCCACTTTGTGTCAATTACATTTTTATCCTTGGATATGGGAGCAAGAGTCTAGGTTTTGTTCTTCTCTATTTTATCTATTTCTTCATTCATAGCTTCAATCCAAATTTCATTTTTCGAAGCATCTTTTACATTTTTGGGTTCAAATTCAGCAAGTAAACATGTACCTTTTGATTTGCTTCTTGTCATTGTTCCATCTGATTTGTCTCCAATGATTTGATCAGGTGAATGATGTCTTCTAACATATCTTGCTAAAATAGGTTCTTTGTATTCACTTGTTTCATTATCAATGTTAGTGTCAAACTTGGGTCCCATTGTTTGTGACTTAGGTCCATTAGGCTTGATTTACTCTTGAAGTAGCTCGGTAGCTTCTGCTTACAACTTGGGTCCTTCAAACTATGACTTGAGTTGTATTGTCTACAACTTGGTAGTTGTTGGAGATTTTGGGGACTCAAGAGTTGAAGCCTCCTTTCTTCTAGATAGATTTGGCAAGGTATAAAGTTCATAGTAAACAAATCTTTTTTAATCTTTAGGCTCTTCATTGCTTTCTTCTTCACTCTTTTCGACAAATTCATCAATTCTAACATGTGTAATTTCTATGATTTTATGAGTAGACAAGTTCAAACATTTATATTATTTACTTCTATAGGAGTATCCTAGAAATGTGCCTTCATCATCTTTGACATCAAATTTTCCTTTTCTAGATGATTTCAAGATATAACATTTGCTACAAAAATACTTTAAAGTAACTTAAATTAGGTTTCTAACCATACCATAGTTCATAAGGAGTTTTATTTGAGTCTTTCTTTAGCCATACTCTTTTTATGGTATGAACAACTATGCTAATTGCTTCCTTCCAGTATTTGATTGCAATATTCTTTTCTATCATTAAAGTTCTTGCACAATCCATGATGGATATGTTCCTTCTTTCAGCTATATCATTCTATTGAGATCTAGTAGGGGATGATACTTATCTTTTAATTCCTTTTCAATACAAAATTCATTGATTTCATTGGAGATGAATTCCCCACCTTTGTCTAATCTCAAACATTTCAATTTTTTTCCAGTTTCTTTTTCTACTCTTTCCAATTACCACTTGAATTTTTGAAAAGCTTCTAATTTTTTTTTTAGATACATTATAGTCATCATTCTAGAATAATCATCAACAAAAAGAATGTAAACCTTTTCTCCATTGTAACTCTCTATTCTAATAGGTCCACATATGTACAAGCTCTAATACTTCTTCAGAATGATAGTTTTTTCTTTTGAAACTAGTCTTTCCCATCTTGCCAATTTGGCAATTTTCGCATAGACCCATATCAGGTTTCTTCAAACTAGGAATACATCTAACCCTTTTGTGATTGCTTATCTTAACCAGATTATCAAATTTTACATGATATAATTTTTTGTGCCATAACTAGGGTAAAAGTACAAAGCTATGTCACCTTTCAGGCTAACTTATCAGAAAAAGTGAATTTGAATCTTTCTATCCAAAAATCAATTTTGTTTAAACATATGATCTAGATAAATTCATTCTAGATAATTTATATACAATTTCACACTTTTCCAATTGGAAATGTCTATTAAATGCATGTTTTATACTAGTTTGTATACAATTAGTAAAGACATTTGATTATTTCAGGAAACTGATGTTTCAATAACTCTTACTATTTTTTATGATTTTTTTTAGTAACATATAAACACCATTTTATAGAACTCAAAGTCAGGAATATTCTCTTATAGAGTTTATAGTGTTTTAATTAGATATAGTATATTGTAATTAAAAAATTCTACAAAAATGTATTTAAACACTCAAAAAGGTGTCTATTTTAAGAAAGAAAAAATATATTAAATCATATTAAAAAAATTTAAAATTATAGGATGTTCTAGAGGAGAGATTCCTCTTCAATAATGTAAATTTTTTTCTTTTGGTTAGAATAGATTTCTTTTCAACAATGTCGTGGGAGAAGAAAACTATCGATTACAAGTGAGTTGAAATTTGAATCATTATAAAAGAGAAAATATAGGTCTAAAATAAATTTTTATATGTGATTATTCTAGCTATATATGTTGTATATGACATAGTCTGAGCTCAAATGAAAATAATTTTATTTCCATATAGTTTTGTGGTGGGAACAAAACCCCTAATTTTCAGCATTTTCAACAACTAAAAAACCATCTATAAAAATTAGGAAAATATATCAATTCTTATTCCAAATAATTATCAAAATTTATAATCCTAAACTTCATCCATTTCTACACATTTCATTAGTTTACTTCGTAGTCAAATTCTAAATAATAATACTAATTTATATCATTGAAGATGAGTAGTTATACTTTTGTTAGCCTTTTCCTTTACAAAAGGGTGACACAAGCTTGTGCTTTTACTGACCAACTTTCTTCTACATGAGAAATAAAACATGAGCTTTCACAAGAAATAATAGGTTATATGTTGTTTTCTTGCCTGATCCAATCAAATTTCCTTTTCCATCTAACAATTTGGCCTTTCCCATTCATAAATTCTACCTTGAATCCAATGTTATTCAATTTTTCCAAACTCAGTAGATTATTCTTTAGACCTTCAACCCAATAAGAATTATCACATACAAGTTCATTGGTTAATGAGATACAACCTTTTTCTTTTATGTAACAAGGTTCATTGTTTACAAATCCTAAACTACCTCCATCACAATGTTCCATGTGTTCAAATTTTATTTTACCTCTAGTCATATGATGTGAGCAGCCACTGTCAATGATCCATGTATCATTTTTACCAACATGAGAGATAAGTGTCATCTTATCTCCTTCATCATTAGATTCATCTTTTATAGCTATATATACCATTTCATCTTCATTATTATTAGAATCTTTAGCTATAAAACATGATGTCTTACCTCTGCCCTTGTAGCTCTTGAATTCCTTCTTGCTTTTGTCCTTGTTACTTTTGTTCTCATCCTTCTTATCTCTGTTTGGACACCTAACATCTATATGACCAACTTCTTCACAAGAAAAATAGATTAGAAGAATCTTGCCTTTGTACTTTCCCCTACCTTTGGATTATTTCTTTGCAAGTAGGGCTTCAACAATTTCAAGATCACTATCAAAACTTTCTTCAGTTTCTTCTTCACTTCTTGATTGATTGCCTTTTTATTTCTTATTCTTTTCTTTGAGTGAGAATTTGGCTTCAAATGTAGACTCAATATTTTTGGAACTAAAAATATAGTTGTCATACTTATCCAACTCAAAAGCTATCAATCTTGCAACTAGAGCATCCAAAGTTATTTTGTTATTTCGATCACATCTCATTTCTTGAATAGTTGATACTCTAATTGCATAAATAGGAGGAAAAGTCTTAAGTACCTTTCTTACAACTATTTTTTCATGAATGTCTCCTCTAGATTCAATGTTTTCATCTTTTGCAACGTTTTCATCTTCTCTCATTTTCATATAATCAAATTGACCTCTATGACTTTTTGCTTTGGCTCTTCTTACATTGTCATCTCCTCCATAGATGTCTTTTAGTTTGGTCTACATCGCATGAGATATTTTGTAGCCTTTTACTTCATTAAATTTAGCATAATAGAGAGTAGATGCAATATCAATCATCATGATGTTATGATTCTTCTTTTTAGCAATGTCTTCCATTGATAATCTTCTAGTAGGAATCTTGTATTTAGTATCAAGATATTTACAACATGAAACACTAATAGTTGCTAGATGTAATCACATAAGTCCTTTCCATGCTACAAAGTTATCTCTATTCAACTTGGGAATCTCTCTTCTATAACACATCCTAATCTTTAGCTTAGGTCCTCAAAACCTTCTCTACAAGAACCAAAGGCTCTGATACCAATTGTTGGAAATATAAGAGAAGTAACTAAGAGAGGAGGGTTGAATCTGTTACTCCAAAATAATTTTAAGATCTCTCAGATGTCATAAAAAATAATAAACTCTGATAATTAAACTCTGTTAATGCCCAGTAATTATTTAACATGTAAATCTCAAGAATTTATCCGTGATTACTTATCACTTTAACTTAGTTGCAAATACAAAAAGGAAACATCATGAAGATATTTGACACCAAGATTTAACATGGAAACCCAATTTTGGAAAAACCACCAATTACAATTAGTTATTGTTTTCAGTCTTATGAACTGAGCCCTATTAAGAACCAACCCTATTAAAGGTTACAAAACACACTATTAGATGTGACCCTATTAAAAGATTTCATCACCCTGTTAGGAGTTGTTTTATTGGAGGTCTTTAGACAATTCAATAGAACTGATACCTTGTTAGAGGATTTACAAATAGCTATTAATCCAACTTTGTTAAGAAATTTAGATCACTACTATAATGGTTAGAGAGTAACAATGACATAACCTGATTTGGATGCAACTAGATTGCTAATTACAAATCTCAATTCTAGCTTGTACTTGATCCTTCCTAATCGAATATATCCTTTTAACTTCACAAGGATATTCTACTTATCCTTCTAATTCTCTTCTTCTTTACATCATTAGATCTTCAAAATCCTCCATGCATTAACACTCACTCTAATTCTCAATTTGACCCTTTATTTATATCTTTCATATTATCAAATCAGCTCAAATACAACTTAGAATAACTAATATTATTCTTCTTAGTCAGCTAGAATTATCAGATAAATCAATTAAATTGAACATGTCAAAATAAAAAAATCATCTGTTAGCCAACCCAACTCAGTAGACACTAACTCAAAAATAAATTTCCTACGTTGAATAACTAAAACTCGGTCAACATTGCATACTAGCAAAGTTCATTTGGTAATTGAGTGAGGTCGCATAACCCATCCAACACTTCCTTTATTAACTAAGTGAGCTCAATTAACACTCATCTTCTATAGACTTTCCTTTCATACCCATGTGAACTTGGTCGATACTACATTCTAAACTAGGCAAACTCTAGATTACTCGGTAGCAAGAAATTTTTTTTTTCAATGTCTGAGTGAGCTTGACATACATTGACTGGTAATGATATGACATTTTGTGTAATAACAAAGATAGTACACAATTAATCAACTATATTCAACAATTGAAACACATTAGAGATATGGTAGATCAAGGTATTATCATACTAGAGTACATAAGCACAAATGAGAAAATAATAGATGTTTTTACCAAGCTTCTCGCCAAAGTGAAATTGGAATACTTGAGAGGAAAACTTGGTATGATTAGATGGTAATGTTGAATATTGAATTTCAACTTCAATTTATATGTGTTTATGATTCTATGGTTGTTTAGTTACATCAGATATGTAATTAAAGGCGATGATCTTTCATGGACATCTATATTCATAAGGTAATCTTTTTAAGGTGACGATCTTGCAAATGATAGGCCTATTATTATGACAGTTTTGTTTTGAATATGCAAAAAGTCATTAATAACGAATGCATTATGATTACTCTAGATATTATTTTGGACAACTAGAGATCATAATATATGTTATGATAGTGTTCATAACATAGTGATTGTAATTATTTGACAAGTTACTATTTTAGAGTGTTAAAGTTCGATAATGTGTTATGTATAGATATTCTTAATACTGATATCTCATAAAAAAAAATCCCACTTCTCCCTTGCTAAGAGGTAGTGTTAAAGTATAGGATCATTAAAGGGATATTGAGTATTTTTATTCATGGTTTACAAGAACATTGTTTTAAGTCTTATATTATTGATAAGAATAATGCATGCACGCGAACACACACACACACACACACACACACACACACACACACACACACACACACACACACACACACACACACACACATGCACACGCACGCATATGTGCATGCGCACATGCACACACACATACACACGCATGCAAACACACACACACACACACACACACACACACACACACATATGGTTGATTATTCATAAATGACTTTACTTATCAAATCGGGCTATTATCATTGAAGACACTATTGTGTTATCAGGGCTCTTGAATATATTTATTACTTCCACCGATTGATTATTAGTTGAAAGCAAACTAAATGTATTTGCTTATGCACCGAATATTGATAAGTTATGCCCATGTAGGGACATAACCCAACATGGCCTTTGTTCACATATAGTCACGTGTCTATGAGGATATGACTTTCTTCATATATAATATAGAGTAGTTGGGGAGGACTAATATCAATAACAAGGCATATACAGTCCCAATGATTGCTCTCTCTCTAGAAAAAAAAAGATATTACTCAAGTCAAGTTCGTCTATCCTACCTTGATGTTCAAGTTTGAATATTGTCACAAATAGACTGTCGCTCAAGTTCAAAGATCTACATCACCAGAACACTATAGTCAAACTATTATATTAGTAAGTAAATCTGAATATGTATAATTTTTAATAAAGTTTGTCTACCTATCACAGATTTTGCATTTAGAATAATCCTACACATATTTATATGCATAAGTATCACCATCTTTATTTATAATTATTTCACCTTATTGGTTATTGAAGGTAGAGAAAATTATATTGTTTTCATGTTAATATCATATGCTAGATTTAGTAGATCTTAAATCATAGAGCATTGTAGTAGCAATGTTGTTTCCTTCCTTTATTAAAATTAGTTCATTTTATGGAGTAATTTATAGCATCTACAAACCACTTTTAGCTGCATAATATGGACAACAGAGCATTTGAGCTAAAATTTCTTCAACTAAGAGGATAAGGGCTGAGGGGTATCAATTGTACCAACTTCACTTCAAATGTAATCTTTGTCTCAACCCTTATTTTGACATGACCTTACACGTAGTAAGAGTTGATCCCTAGTGGAATCATCAAGACGCATTCAACTTCACCAATTATGACATGCTAGCAGTTTGAAAAGAGAATTACAATAATTCTTTCTATAAAGTGTGTTTGGGATTAGAATATGTTTGAATTTATTTTATAATCGTAAAATAACATGTAATGTATTTGATTTAAATGGTAAAAATTATTGAAACTAAGATTTTAATTTTTATATAGTCTAAAAAGTACATATGTTCCAAAACTAATCTAGAAAAAAATTGAAAAATACTTATTAGTTACAAATAAGTTAGTAAGTGAATAAAGATGCAATGGCTTCATACTTACAACTATCCAATACGAGACAACTCAAACACAATAAATAAATAAATTACAACTGAAATCTATTATTACTTGGGCTAGACATTAGAAACTCTAGGTAATTAATTAAAATTTATATTTGCACAGAACTGTGTCTCCCATAGAAACTTACCATTTTATCCAAGCCAAACCAGATAAATTATTAAACAAAAAGTTAACGCACGAGCTTGCTTATAAACCTACCAAAGACACCAATCTCAGGATGCTTAACTAGGATATTCTGTAGCGAGCCTCCATTTAGGGCAGGCAAAGAGAGGATGTTTTCTGGGAACAGTTATTGCAAAGCCTTCCATCATATCGACTTCGTTCTCCACGGTCCAATCAAAGCAATGAATTAGCTGAGCCAGTGCCAGCTCACTAATAGAAAGACCCATGGAAATCCCAGGGCATCCTCTTCTTCCTGCGCCAAAAGGCAGCAAATCGAAGTCCTGACCTCTCACATCTTTATTACTCCCCATAAACCGCTCTGGCTTAAACTGATCAGCTTCCTTCCAAACGCCTTCATCCCTTCCCATCGCCCACACATTCACATACAACCTCGTCTTTGGCGGAATGAAATATCCTCTCACGCTGCACCCTTCCATCGACTCGTGGGGAACGAGCAGAGGAAGCGGCGGATGAAGTCGGAAAGTTTCTTTAACCACGCATAGCAAGTAATCCAGCTTCAAAATGTCACTCTCCTTTATTCTGCGATTCGTGCCCACTGCACATCCCATCTCATACTGCGCTCGTTCTAGGATTGCAGGATTCTTCAGAAGCTCACTCATTGCCCATTCTAGCAATGTCACAGATGTTTCCATTCCCCCGTTCAGCATATTCTGCAAGCAGATAATACATTCCCTGAACTGTTAATACTCATCTCCTCATCTGGGCATAGTCGAAAACAAAATTAATTTAAAAGACTTCAAAATCAAATTTGTCAAAGCCAAAAGGCCTTTATTCTCAGACTTACCAAGATCATGGCTTTGATGTTGGTTCGCGAGATTGTTTGGCCCTCTGTCTTAGCCATGTCCAGCATCACATCTACCAAATCTTTAACGCAATCCTTCTTCCGTTTTCCATTATCCAATATGTGCTCGTCGATTACTTTTTCCGCAAATCCGTCGAATGTTTTGTGAACGGCCTTCATGCGACGACGAACTCCTTGCACGTCAAGCCAGTCGAGAGAAGGAATGAAATCACCAATTGGGAAAGCACCGGCCACAGAAAACATCTCTTCAACCATTTGTTTGAAGCCAATCCCTCCGTTCAATTCGTTGTCGGAGAACGTCCTGCTCGCAAACATCCTGCAGATAATATTTTGTGTGAGGGAGGAGAGTATCTTCTTCACATCCACGCTCTTCGCTCCTTGCCCGCTTTCCTGCCAGATGGAGGCGATCATGGCAGACACTTCTTCCTCTCTCAAGAATCTGAAAGACTCGGTTCTCTTTGCCGTGAGCAGCTCAACGGTGCACAGTTTTCTCATTTGCCTCCACAACGCTCCATATGGGCTGAACACCACGTCTGTATGGTCGTAGCTTACATATTTCCCAAATGCGCAGTTTGGTCTGCTTGCGAAAACCAAATCATGAGTTTTGAGGAATTCTTTTGCCATGGCAGGAGAAGACACCACAACGGCGGGGACGGAGCCCATGCGGAGAAACAAAATGGATCCGTATTTCTTTGCCAGCGTGTTTAGAGACTGATGAGGCAGATTCCCCAAGAGATGGAGGCTCCCAATGATAGGCCATGGACGTGGTCCTGGAGGCAGTCTCAACTTGCTGCCATTACTGCTGAGCTTATAGAAGAAGCAGAGGATGAGAAAGAAGATAACAAATCCCATGGCGAAGGCCTCAGTCAGTAAGAAAGCCATGCTGCAGGGAGAAGAGGGAAATCAGGATTCCTGCAATGAATTGAAACCTACAAACTTATATTTCTATATCCACATGGTTTTCGGCCACTGTATGTCAGGCAACTCTAATCACAAGGCAAACAAAGCTAACCCCGCAGATAAAATGCCTAAACAGGATAGGGTTACCTCGTTGCTTTGAGGTTGAGGGCCGGCAGGAAAATCTTGTAATGCCCAATGATGATCATTCTTTGGAGCGAATTCAATGTCAATCGGCCGATTCCTTCGGGATGAATGTTGCCGTTCGAGAATGTATAGTAGGGCGTTCGGCAATCCCTTTTATGACGTTAGCGATTGTGTATATTATATATTAGAATGGACTTTTATTTGATTTTATAAATTAAATAAATGAACAATTGTAGCTTAGTAAGTAATGGGTCAAATAAGTTTGGAATGTCAATTATGAAAGTTTTAATCTATAACTTTTAATTGTTTGTTGTAAACATGATATCAATTGATTATTCATGTTGAAAGCTATGTTGTTTGTGGTAATAATCACCTTATAGTGAAGGTTTTAGCTTTATGTTATCAATATAGATGTTTTTGTGATGTCACTTTTTGTATCATTGTATTCGTCATGACTTCATCGATGCACATCTGTACATAATGCATGTGAATATGAATGTGATTTGCAATGCAAATAATTTATTCATCCAATGTTAGTTCAAATGATGCCTTGGAGAAAAGATTGAGACATTATATTATGAAAAATGTCTTCAAATAATCTATGTAAGTGCTAATCATGCATGCATTGATCTTTGTACACAGTGAATCTTCTTGCATTCATTCTACTCTCTAGATTAAAAAAATATTAACTTTTAAGCTCTTAAATACAATTTGAAAAAAAATATAAAACATCAATATCTTAATTTGACCTAATAATTTATAAGTTTAGGTACCCAAGATTGAGATGTGCGACTACTTGAGTTTTTCTCTATATAATCCATGCCCTTTAAGGAAGCACCATAACCTCAAAGACCACAATGCCAACTTTGGTTTTAGAAATAATAATAATAATAATAATAAGCTCAATCAACTCAATTTATTTTTAGTTTGCATTGGCATGTAGTCTAGAAGTGTGGAAAAGGACCAATTGGATTAGTGAGATGAAAGAAAACTATAAAATTAATGTTATTCAAATTGGAAAGTAGAGCATCTAGTTCATTTTTGTAACAACAAGGCACTATATTTGTTACGGGTGGTTAGAATGTCTCATATGCTTTTGAGGGATACATTTTAAATCATGTGTTTTTGAAATAACGCAATGTAAAATATCTAAACTAGTAACATTTAGAGCCAAGTATTGTAGTATGATGATAACTTGATTTCTCAAAGGACAATTCAAAGAGGTTTATTTAATTCATATTATATGGCATGTTCAGTATTATTTTGTAATATCTTGGTTTCATTTTTATAGGTTGATTTAAAGAATTTTAATTTCTAATCTAGCTTTACCTTGTGGGTGTTTTTTTAATCTAAAACCTCTTTCATATTCATTCTGAATGGTTTGTAGTTTTTTGTATTGTGGTTATTTTATTTTATTTTTAGTGGTTAGCATGCTTGAATCAATTTAGTTTAGTAAAAGATGGTTGCTCTAAGGTATTTTGTATTTTTTCCATGTTGAACTTCCTTTTGTGCTTCATTCAACATCTTATTCGATGGTGTTTTGAGTCATTTGTTTAGTGGGTTTAGCTGGGTATTTACATACCATGTGTGTGCATATAATTTTTTTTAAAATTAGTTTTCATTTTTTAGAGTTGTGACAAATTTTACTGATATAGGGTGAAACACATTAGATATTCTAAAGAATCAATAAAATTATTTAATACCTTTATAAAATTTCTTTAGAAAAGGAACTTTTACAATGCAGTTAATATTTTTTTGACATGAATAGATGTGACTGAGTTTTATACATATTTTCTCACCATGCATCTCCCTATTATGTTAGTGAATTTTTCTCATGAGATGAAAATATTGATCAATTTTTTTTTTAGCATTCATCATTATTTGTTTATTTAATTGATTCTTAATATAAATAAATACAAACCCTAATCATGTTTAGCTTGGACCTAAGTGATGGAAGCAATGGGTATCAATCACTAGGTTATACCCAATATCCTTCCTTGAACTTCTCCTATGTTCAACCAACTCCTAATCCCTTCCTTAGGTCCTATTCAAGACTAGAGTGCTAGTGAATGGCTTCCTTAACATCCCCACTTCACCTTCCAATACCATCTCTATCTTCAAAGCATCATCAAGCCTTCAAAAAGAAAACCAAATTTTCTCTGCACCTCGCTCCCTTGCATCCTCTAGGATCTCATACTCTACTAACCTCTTAGTACTCTTTCTCATCACTCCATCATTTTCACAACCATCTGATTGATTTTGGGCTTCCTTCTAAGCCAAAACTGCAAGTTCTTCTAGGAGGCCTAGTAGGGGCTCTTTCCTAGTAGTCCTGTCCAACCAAGTTAATCACAAAACCTCCAAAAATTCCAAATAAATCACCACAAAAGTTAAAAAAATATCTAATGACATATGGAAATATAAAAAACTCCACAACATGGGTTTTGGTTCAACTTTTCTTAGCCCTTAACTCTTGAGCCCTAGTTTAGGACCAAATAGGCTTAATACAACTATTTGAGTTACTAGACCTTCAAGACTAAAAGCCACATCATAAATACCTCCATAAAAAACTTAGAGAATCCTTCCACATTATCATCTACTAAACCTCAAGCACCCATGACCTTCCTTTCATCTTCTGTAACATGATTGCTAACTATCTGCACACTAAGCACATGAAGATGCTTAGCTCAAATGTTGTTAGAATACCCCATGCAGGTGGGTGGTGGTAAAACAAAAATATAAGAAAATCATGTAAATCCTAAACTCATTTTACACACCAAGAAATAGGATTTTCCACTGTGGGTAATAGGAGGGAGGTGCCATTTCATTAAAACTCTAAACACAGGTTAGGTTAACTAGCATTTAGAAAATAATTGAAAAGTGCTAAAAGCTTAGTCCATTTTCTCTAATCAAACTTGTACATTCAAAAGTAAACCAAAACATGAATTTATCACAATTATATCCTCTACCTACTATCATTCTGCAAGGAGATCTCAAGTTTGTACTTACTGCCTGCACATAGTATGCCACCAAAAACTTGCTTTATTGATTCAAATACAATACAACATAACTCCAACCCTTTCCTAGGTTGAAGAAATTCATTTTATAGGCCAGGCTTCTTGACCCTACATTTTCACTCTTACATGTTCGATCAAAAACAAACTCTAACTGTTAACCTTCCAAATTTGCAAGAAAATTTTAAAGAAAAGTTGCTTGACAACTTTTTGACAATTTTTGCTAATTTTCAATATTTCCAAACAAATGACTTCAAATTCCTAAAAAATCTTGATTAATCATGCAAAAAATCTTTAAAATAAAAAAAATAAAGACTTTTGGTCAAGCCATAGCATTGACCAATGTTGACTAACCTCTAACTTGCCCATAGGCCTTATTACAATATGTATGAAATTTGCCTAAATGCATTCTAGGGATGCTTGAGATTGACTTATCACCTTCTGTCAATTTGGAGACTTATTCACCTCCCAATCTATCCAAAATTGGTGTTTGACCACCTTTTTTAGGACCTTGGGCCACTACAACACTAAGGTACACCTATGATGTGACTTGGGTCCTCATGATATCTATCCTTGGTATCTGACTATTATGCACCCAAGTAAATAACTGTGAGATGAAATGGACATTCTAGGACGTCACCTATCCCATTATTGCTTCAACCAAGAACATTAAACTAAAATTGGGTTCCAAAGGACACATATTACATTTTGTTCTTTTTTTAATATAAAATCATGAAGAATATTACATTCAAAGTTTATGAATGAATGTATGCATACATATAAATGAATGTATAATGAATTTTATCTTGACCTGAATTAAGATTTATGTAATTCATTATATTAACATATAAAAGATTTTCTCTTTAGATTCTTATGGTCGGTTATAGTTTAAATGTATTTCTAATATATAAAATATATCCTAGTAAAATAAAGATTCACTATATGTCTTATATTAAGGGTTAAAACACTTTTTTTTTTATAGAGGACCTAAAACTCCAAAAAAATTACATCAATTGTCAAAAAAGTTCCATAGACAAATAGTGATTTAAAACAACTAGATTCCCCTCACAGAAACAACCAACATCGACACTAACACATACCCAAAATTAACCATCTAACATATCTAATGGAGTGCACACAAAAAAACCATCAGCTAGGACAAAGGAAAAAAAAACACCACAAAAGGTACTAGGTTGGTTCTATGACCAGCCTTTCCTTAATTTCCTTGATTTTGTCAATGGTCACCTGGATTCCTCCTTGTTTGGCTCCTTTCTCTTTTGCTTCTGCTTCCTTATCTTTTAACATATTCACTATATGTTAAAACATAAATTATGTAAATATATAATAATTTAAACCTATAGCAAAAAAATTACTTTACAAATTATAAATAAACATCATGGTAGAGAAAGGTTGTCAGTGGGAAAACCATTCATTAAAGGAAATCATATGAAAAATAATAATAATTCTAAATTATTTCAATACTTGAGAGAACACATGATTATTTATTAGAAAACCAACTAATTCTCATTTGATTTGGTGACCAACATAAAACTCTCTTTGTAAATTTCAATCTTAAATTTCTAAGATTGGTAAAAAGACAACTAAAAAATGGAACATGATTTCAAAATGTACATCATAATTGCATGTTATAGATATAATAGCATATATAATTATCGTATATTCATTTTAAAATCTAGAAATCAACCCATGAACGCTTTATTAGCAAAATAGAAACATATAATGATGCAAACTCCTTTACACAAGTGCAAAATGTATTGATAGTAATACTATGTATGCAAAAGGCATGTGTCAAAATAATTATTGGACCATAATCTATTCAATCAGATAATGCCTCCATGAAGGACATACAAAGAGTGGATTTTTTTCTAGGAACTATGTAGAGACTACCCCTACAAAACCAATGTCACATTAGGAATCTCCATAAAATGTGAATAGTATACAAGAGTCAAGGTCCTTTGAATATTGTCTAGTCAATTGTAATTAATTTTAAAATAAATGTAATTAAAGATAAGGGATAAAATGAAATTTTCCAAACAAACCACAAACTAGTTAATAGAATATCATCATTTATTGAACTTATCAACAAAGCTGTCAAAGGCTTCAAAATCTATCCAAGAACATAAGGGAGTGAAAATATTGTAGTACTTTAACACCCCACCAAAAAGTTGTTAAGCTTACCTAGACTCCTTCCTAATGGGTAAATTCATAGATATGTATCACCTTTTAGGAGCTCTAAGCCTGTTTAAGTCAAATCTCATTTCCTTATTAAAACCTAACTATTTGAAAAAACTAAAAATACCATTTTCTAGATCTCAAAGTCAATATCATAATCATATAAATATTATTATGTTTTCATTAATTATAATATGTTATAATTTAGAAACATTATAAGTAGGTATTTTAACATTTCGAAAAATGCTCTCTCAAAAAAGGGAAAAAAAGTAAATCATATCAAAAATAAAATAAAATTATAGTTATCCCTAGATGAGAGTGTCATATTCAACAATACATAATTTTTTTTTGAAAAGGTGGAGATTTGATAAGGAAGTTTTGATGGGAGGAGAAAATTATTGGCTTCTGATAGGGTTAACCTTGAGTACTTATAACAAAGAAAATATCCATCAAAACCCAATACTTCTTTTTTTTGCCCTAGATATACATGTGATCTATAATATATTTTAAAAATTAGAAAAAAAAAATATATGATTCACATATAATGGTTTGATGAGAACTACAACCTATATTTTTCACAGTTGAGAATAGGACATCAATATTTGAGAAAATGAGGCAAGGGCCTACAACACATTTGTAAATTGCAAGCCTCTCATTGGATAGGTCTTGGGTTTGAATCTACTCATGATTAACACGTAATAATTAGTCTTCTTAATAATAATAAATAACCTAGGCTTTGGCTGTTTACCTATCAAAAAAAACCAAAAAAATGAATAATAAATTGAGAAAATGAATAAATTCTTATTCAAAATAATTTAAAAATATATACACATAGAATTAATCCAGTTTCACATATTTTATTATTTTACATCATCTTCAAATTCTAAACAAAAATACCATTTTTATGTCATTAAAGTTGAACAATTTGCATTATGGGATCCTTTTTCTTATAAAAGGTGACAAAGGTTTGTTCTTTTACCATGACACAAAAGATACCCAACCTAGAAACAAGAAAGTCTAACAAAGAAAATATAAAATAAGTAATAGAATATTGAGATTATTTCTTGACCCCCTTTATGATCCATTCACATCCCTCCTACACATTAGATTCACCTATACTAACACTATTAGATATCAAACAAGACTAAATTGTAGGAAAAGTGAATCAAAAGTAAATCCCTAAGTACATCACATAACATATATGCACATATGAATATAGAGGGAAGAAAAATAAGGATAAAATTCCTTTTACTCCCAATTCTAGAGAACTAGGCCTAGGAAGATTAGTGCTAACCAACTAAACAAGGGGCATTAATGCAAACTAGATCTAGGAAAAATAGGGGAAAATGTATCCAATTACTTAGGTTTTCTTTGTGTGTGTAAAGAATTAGATCTAAGTAGATGTATTGAAAGGAAAAAGAGTTTAAAGAAGAAAACCTTTGAATTCTATTATTTTCTTGTTTTAGTGATCAAAAAGAGGGGAAATATTTGAATTTAATCTTGAAACTGCACAACAAACAAAACCCAAACAAAAATTGGGGATCTATCTAGGGAAAAATATTGCTTCAGAGGCTAAATTTTGAATCAAATGAAAAATTATGCATTAAGGGAAATTTGGTCCTAATGTTAACTGTCAAATCCAAATTCTAACTTGATAATTCTACTAAACATCAAAAAGGGACTCCAATCTGTAACTTGTTCACTGATATGAAATCTGCAACCTATAAGAAAATGGGTTTTTGTTGTCGATGGGAGGTTTTCCAAAGTCAAATCCTAGTATAGGAATTAACTTTGAATTGAGATATTTGAAATAGTATGAATGTAAAGTAAATTTTTTAATTTACCTTACCTTATAATGCCAAATTTCTTGAGTTGCATACAATGTGCTTGACATGACTACCGGATTTCGATCAAGAAGATGAGGATGAATGAATGTAGAAGATGCAACAAAGGATAGTAAATGGATTGAATAGTATCTTGAAGATAAAATACTTTAATTTCTTGTACACATGAATCCATGATCTCTAATGGGAATGCTTGAATGGATGCTTGAAGGCTTGAATGCTTTAAACTTGAAGGCTTGAGTGCTTGATCATAGAATGCTTGCTATCATGTGATATCTTTATAACATTATGAAAAATGGATAAAATAGAAGGGTTTATATAAATCTCAAAATTGACTAACTCATGCAAGCTGACCATCTTAGGAATTAACACCCAAACATCTCAGAACATGGGGTACGAAGCCAAGACCTAAAATAGGGCCTTATTAGGGGTAATATTTAACCCTAATTGGGAACATGTTCCCCTAATTGGGCCCATCATGGGAATTTCTTTCCCTTAATTTATGAGGGGTGAAATTATCCCTACATGATCAATAGAAAAAACCCCTAGGGTTGTCTCAGGTCTAAAAATAGGTCTCAAAATCCTAAAATCAAGTCTAGTTTCTAAGGAAATCTTATATTGGTGCAAGGAGAAATTTCAAAGTGGGTGAATTCATGAAAAGGAGGGACCTAGGGGAAATATATCCTACCTTGAGATTGTCACTATGGAAATATGAGCTTTAAAGAGGATCTATTAGGTTTTATCCCAATTCCACCTAAGGTGAAGGACAGAAAAGGGAAGAAGAGATGAAAGAGAAGAGGAGATTGATGAAATTTCATTAAATAGGTGCTAAAACTTTGTCAAATTTGGATACTTCCAATTTAATATGATAAATTTAGTTCCCACTTTAGGGTGAGTATGAACTCGATCCAAACTCTAGGTAAAGTAAAGCACAAGGCATAGGACACTCTTACCAAGATCAAGGAGTCAAATAATTCATTAAGCTCCCAAGGGATTGAGGCTTTGGTAACTCCTGAATTATAATGAGAGGGAGATCAATGACTCAAAAGAAAAAGGGTGATTATCTTTCCCAATAGAATGTCCACCCTAGTGTGAATCATTGAAAGAGCTACTAGAAAAGATGGTATTGTAATAGTCTGATAGGGTTGTAACCCACTAGCCAACCCATCAGAAGACCATCCCATAGATTATTATTATTTATATCACCATGCTAGCATTTAGTAAGCATGTGTTACTTGTATATGGTACTTTAGCAAATTTTCATGCATAGCCCATAAATGAGATTTAGCATATGTACATCTAAAGGAAAGAGAGAGACCCAAGTTTTAAGGATGCTTATTTCCTTGATTGAATGTGTGCATGAAGAATCCATTTGTTGGGATTGTGCATAATCCATAAAGGGATTTGTAAGATATTTGCATTGAAATAGAGATGTTGATAACTTAGGAAGCATACTAAGAAACTAGGGCTAAAGTACCTAAAATGAAACTTGAACTCCATATTCAGTACCCATGCTTGAAATGGAAATATGGGTTGAGCATGTTCTCCCACCTTAAAACATTTCTAACACTTTAACAAGAGAAATGGATTTATCTGAGTATGTGTACAAGCACTAAAAAACATTTCTAGTATGACATGCCCCTAGAAGAATACAAATCAAGGGAACCAAAAACATAACATGCTAGACCACAAAGGGGTTTCCTAACTCTGAGTATTATATCTAGTATGAAATGTCACCATTCCTTAAAGGAAGTAAAACTACAACATAATGGAATGAATACACATAAGGGTTATGAAAAATATTGTTTCTAGACCACCATCATGGAGAGCAAAAAAATTTGTTCCTACCATGATGAAAATCCAAGAAAGATAACAGTAGGATACAAATACAAAGAATAGCACATTTGAAACATAGAATAGAATGACATATAGAAGAAGTAAGACACAAATAGAATAATATCACAATGTGGAAATTTCTTTCCCACCTTGCACCATCAGAGGAACAAGGGTTATTTAAATAAATCTAAAGATTCATTTAGAAAATGCGATATGAGAGAAGCATATAACAACAACCAAACACACAAACAAATATTATGCTAGAGAATTCACTTCAACATATGTACCTCCCCCAATTTTGGTCAACTATATTAAGACAACATAGATGACTCATAAAAGGATAGATTTTTACCATAGTGGGAACAACAACTAACTCCAATGAAGGACACTTGGGAGAGTCACCATTCTTGAATGTAGATTTAAGTGTAAGCTACATAGAATGCATGTTAGATAAATAAATATCAATATTAATAATATCATTTTAATCATAATCTAAACTATTTTCCTCAACTAAATTAATAGAAATATAATCCAAAGAAGGAATATACATATCATTAACTTCCTCAATAGAAATACACTAGTGAGAGGCATTTATATGAGCTTTAGCGAGAGCTTGACAATTCTTTTGACATTTTTTAGCATGTCAATTATATTTAGCTTTATTAAAAAAAATTTAGAAGATGAAGGGGTATTAAAAACCATAGGTTCCTTACCTTGATTTGACACTAGAGGACGCACATCAAAAGGCTAAGATGTAGGAGGAGGAGTCACGCTAGGAAGAGCCATAGTAGAAGAAGGTCCATACTAGTAGAAGGATCCACACTATGTAGATTAGGATATGCAAGAGGTGGCAGACCATTAGAAGAATTAGAAGATATAGGAATTGAAGTTCAATAGTAAAGACCATGGGGTATACATAACTCAACAATTTCTCAACACTTGTATTTAAATATGGACAAGTAGGAATAGTAGAAAGAGAAGGCCAAAAGAGATCAAGAGTAGCACAATGTTGAGGTCTAGAAGGGTGATAAAGAATATGATTGATTATCTAAATCTCACCATCATAACGAACCTTAATAAATTGATGAAGAGGAGAAGCAATAGCTTGCATAGGAGTCAACCTAGGTAAACCAAGCTTCACTTTAAACTAAGTGGAAATAGGAATCACAAAAAAGGTACTATTCGCCACTTTACCAAAGAGCTCAATAGGAAAAGAGATGGAACCTTGTGGAAGATAAAGGAAATCATTACAAAGCTTAATCCAAGTATCACTTGAGTAATAGAAGTCACTATGTTTCCTCTTATTATAAAGATATTTCTTAGTAATGACATTAAACATAAAAGTAGGATCAACAAGACACCATCGCAACTTTGTGACATAATATATTCCTTGTTTTTGGAAGGTGGGTTGATAGTTCCAACAAAATTGAGAACCCATTTTTCAAAATGTTCAATAGAGAGTTGAGGGTGAAGTGGCATTTCATCTAATCATATAGGATGACCCATGTGTTGGCACTGGTCACAATGTTGAACATAATGCTTGCAATCCTTGTGGAGCATAGGCCAGTAATAAACTATAGTCAGAATCTATTGAGTAGTCCATTGAGCACTAAAGTGTCCACCACAAGGTTCAGTATGATAGGCATGGAGAATATCAAAGATGTCTTCCTCAGGAATACATTGATGCATGATGTTACCAATGCTAGTATGGAATAGAAGACCATTGATCCAAGTATACAGTCTATTGAGACCCACCAACTTACGACTCTCATGAGGAGAGAAGTGTAGTGGAAATTTGCATGTAACCAAATAGTTGGCAATGTTAGCATACCATGGAATTTTGGTAGAAATCTCAAAGAGGTATTCATTAAGAAATGAGTCATCAATAGGAAAACTTCATTTTTAGACTGCAATAACTGGGACAAGAAATCTGTGACCACATTTTCTTGACCAAGCTTATCAATTATAGTGAAATAAAATTCTTGTAATAAATGCAACCACCTAATAACCCTACCAATTACTACAGGTTTATTCATAAAAAAATGAATCGTTGAGTGATCAGTATGAACAAACACCTTATAACTAGTAATGTAGTGCCAAAATTTATTTATACATAAACAACAACTAAAAATTCCTTTTTAGTTACTGTATAGTTTACCTTGTGATGGGGACACAACCCAAGAACAGAATGGACACAACAGAAAAGGGAAATTGTATTAGCTGAAAAATAAGCTAGTACATTTAGTATAGAGAAAATAAACTTCAAAACATTCCCTAAGGGCTTACAATAGCATAAATGTGGAGAAAATTTCTCCTTTCAGTACCTCCTCTCAAACTCCACTCTGAACTGCCTTTACAATGCTTGAAATCTCCTTAAATAGATCCTGAAGGGTTAAGGATTAGGAGTACACTCTAGAAAGTGCTAGTAGGCATCCACCAACCAAATAGAAGGTTCCAAAAGCTGTGTTAGAAGTTGACACAAATCTAGAAGAATCCAGAATTGGTAATCAAACTTTCGGGAGGCATAACTTTTGAACCGTAGCTCCGATTGACGAACCATTTACATTTTTGGAAACCTCTCGAAGCGCTCTATAGCCCTATGGACCAGATTCACTTGTACCCCATTTTTTGGCCCTTTTGAAGGTCATTTAATGGCCCTATATTTACTTTGAAGCATTATTAGGAGGTCTCCACAACCCAAAAAACTACAATAACTTTCAAACCATAGGGCCTTTTGACCTGATTCTTTTTCTGGAATACTCTAAATTATAATTACATTCATCTAGCCAATTTAAACTGCCTACTTCACCAAAATGATGGCTCAATTACATACTCCTATTTCTTTTGAGATTTACATGAACACTGATAGTGGAACTTCGAGACTTGGAACCTTTATATGACCCAAATGGGTATCCAAAAATGAAAACACATGAAACAGAAACTAAGTCTAAGTATATTTTTTTGGGTGACACAGGATTGCCCTTATACCTCTGGATTCTCCTGCATCAGACACCCAAGGTAGATTGAAAAGTGACCCTGTCACTTTATGAATGGTAGAGGAAATCTCAAATGGGAAACCTCAACTGCTGAAATCTAAGTTGAGTCCTCGATCGACCATCCTTTCCACTTCACCAAATCCTCTTCATAATGCCTTTTTCTAGTACTGCTACCCACACGATGATCTAGAATGTCTTCTATCTCCTCCTTCTTAGAAGCAGGAATTGGACATGGCTCTAACACTAGCTCGTCATCTGCACCATCATCATGATACTCTATTAAGTCTGCAATGTTGAAAATAGGAGAAATGTGAATACCATCTGCCAACTCCACCTCATATGCATTTCCTGAGTCATGTTTCTTTAGAATTTTGCAGGGGCCAAATTTCTTCATTTTCAGCTTGTTGTAAGTACCGGCTGGAAATCTTTCTTTTCATAAGTGCACCATGACTAGATCTCCTACTTGGAATTCCTTATGTCTTCTCCTTTGATCATCCCTAGCTTTATACTCTTGATTCATCTTGGTAATGTGTGCTTGAACCTCCTCATGTAGACACTTGATATGTTCAACAAAATCCTCAGCTTCAACACTTGTCCTCTCCCCTTGTTCTATCTTCCTCAGCTCTGGCGCAGTCCTTCGGCTACTCCCATATACAATTTGGAATGGTGATTTTCCAGTACTCCTATTTACACAGTTATTATAAGAAAACTCTTCCTGTGGTAGAATCAAATCCCATCCCTTGGGCTTATCCCCATCTAAACATCTCAGCAAATTGCCTAGACTTTTGTTTACCACTTCTGTTTGGGCATCAGTTTGTGGGTGATGCATGAAACTAAATTTTAGGTCTATTCTCAACTTCTTCCACAATGTCCTCCAGAAATACCCCACAAATTTAGTATCTCTGTCAGAAACTATATTCCTTGGGAGACCATGTAGTCTCACCACCTTTCTGAAAAACAAGTCTGCAATATGGATGTAGCATCATGAGTTTTGTGGAATGGAATGAAATGTGCCATTTTGGAGAACCTATCAACCACCACAAATACTGAGTCATTACCCCTTTGTGTCCTCGACAATCCAAGAACAAAATCCATACTTATGTCCTCCCATGGCTTTGATGGAACAGGCAATGGCTGATATAGTCCAGTATTGTGGCTAAATCCCTTAGCAACTTGACAAACTTGACAACTCTATACAAACCCTTTCACATCTTGTGACATTTGAGGCCAAAAATAATGTTCTCTCAGAATGGTAATGGTCTTATCTTGACCAAAATGTCTTGCCATCCCTCCACTGTGTTTCTCCTTAATCAAATTTTCCCTCTCGAAACTCCTTGGAATGCACAATTGACTACTGTTGAATAACATGCCATCCTGAATGAAATGGTCTAACCACTTGGTTCTATCTACAGCAACAGGCTCTTTACAAGCTTTCCATGCTTCAGAAAAATCAAGATCCTCAGGGTACAAATTCTTGAGTTCATCAAACCCAACTACTTCAACCTGCATTACTATAAGCAACAACTATCTCCTACTTAGTGCATTTGCAACCCTGTTAGATTTTCCACTTCTATGCTTCAACACAAATGTATAGCTCTGCAAGAACTCTACCCACTTCATATGCCTCTGATTCAATTTACCTTGGCTATTTAGGTACTGTAATGCCTGATGATTAGTATACAAAACAAATTCCTTTGGCAATAAATAATGCCTCCATTTCTTTAAGGCCTAAACTATTGCATAGAAATCTTGATCATAAACAGAATACTACTTCTTTGCATCATTCAATTTTTCACTAAAATATGCAATAGGCTTACCTTCTTGACTTAATACAGCCCTCATAGCACTACCACTAGCATCACAATCCACCTAGAACACTTTTCTAAAATCTAGAACTGCCAACATAGGCTGTTCTATCACCTTCTTCTTCAACAATTCAAAACTTCTCATAGCTACTGCAGTCTATTTGAACTCTTTTCTATCCCCTCTTATTGTATCAGTTAGGGGTGCACATATGCCACTCGAATTCTTAATAAACTTCCTGTAGAAACTAACTAGACCATGAAATGATCTTACCTCAGTAGAAGACCTTGGAGTAGGCCATTCCAAGATGGCCTTTACCTTCTCTGGATCCATTTTGAGACCTTCGAGTGATATAACAAACCCCAAATAGACTAACTCCCTTTTTGCAAAGATACACTTCTTTAGATTAATTAATAGTTTCTCTTCCCTTAGCCTTTCAAGGACACTACGAATATGCATTAAATGATCTTCAAAGTCTTGCTGAAAATTAAAATATCATCCAAATAGACAATAACAAATTTTCCCAAGAACTTCTTAAGTACCTCATTCATGAGCCGCATAAAGGTGCTTGGGGCGTTCGACAATCCAAAGGACATGACTAACCACCCATAAAGACCCTCCTTCATCTTGAAGGCTCTTTTACACTCATATCTGATGATAACCACTCTTGAGATCTATCTTTGTGAAGTACTAAGCTCCACTCAAGCAGTCCATAAGATCATCCATCCTTGGTAAAGGAAATCGATACTTGATGGTTATCCTATTTATAGCTCAAGAATCTTTACACATCCTCCACTCTCCATCCTTCTTTGGTGCAAGTACTGTAGGTACTACACATGGACTTAGGCTCTCTCGAATCAAGCCCTTCCTCAATAGCTCCTAAACCTATCTATTTAGCTCCTCTATTTCAGTAGGAGTCATCCTGTGAGCAGCCTTGTTATGCAAACTAGCTCCTTGAATCAGATCTATCTAATGACTAATTTGCATTACTGGTGGCAATCCATCTGGAACATTATCAAAGATAATATCTCCAAACTCCCCTAGTAAATCTGAAACTTCAAGTGGTATTTCACTACTACCTTCTTTATCTTTCCTAGGAATCAAAGCATAGCACATATGCTGATGTTTCATGCCATCTAAAAACTTCCTTCCATCAACAAAACAAATCCTATCACTGCTACATACCCTTTCACCTTCCTTTTCATGGGCTTCAATTTGTGGTGAACTCCATCCTTTGTTAGAGAGTATGTGTTTGCATGTCCATCATGTACTGCATGTCTGTCAACTTGCCATGGTCTACCCAACAATAGATGGAAAACATCCATCAGAATAACATCATAGAGAACTTCATCATGGTAACTCCCAATTTTGAATTTCACTAAACATTGTTCACTTACCAGGACCTTATGATCATCTTTTACCCACTCAATCTAATATGGTTGGGGATGTTTCTCCCTCTTGAGCTTCAGCTTAGAGACCATCTCTTCTGATACCAAGTTATCAGTGCTACCACCATCAATGATCACATCACAACATTTATCCTCACACTTGTATCTGGTACAGAACAAACTCCTCCATTGTCCTAGTTCAATCTCACCACTTAGTAGGACTCTTTCATTTACCAAGGTCTCTCCTCTTTCTGGATCCTCTGAGTGTGATGATTCTACATCCTCATCCACATGAGCAACCCCTTGCTTGGCCCTTAGCTCTCCTATCTATCCTTCCTTATCATTCAAGGCATTCAAAGGCACGATGACCTTCTTCATTGCAATGGAAATAGGTACCATGAAAGCCTCCTCTTCCTTTTCCATGTCCTCTACCTCTTCCTCTTTGATATCCAAAGTCTTGATCATGGGAGCGGTTGAAACCCTCATTCCTCTGGTTCCTGCTAGTACCCACATCTTCATTTTTCTTTTGGGTTTCATTGCGGCCTCCAGATGATCTACTGCTTCCCCTTCCTCCTTGACTACACCCTCTTTGTCTTCCTTCAAACCTTTTATTCAGCTTCTCTTCAACTTGTAGGGCAAACTAGTATGCCTCTTCAATGCTGGTCATTCTTACCAGACTTAATTCCTCTTGGATGCTAGGTCGCAACCCATTGATATAATGAGCAACCTTCTCCTTATTTGCTTCTGCATGCCACACTCTAATCAAGAGTTGGTAAAATTCCTCTATATATTCTTGGATTGATCTTCCTACTTGCTTTAACCCATGCATCTTCTTAAACAAATCAAGCTCGTAGTCCATAGGAATGAACTGCTTCTTCAATTTGTCCACCATGAGATCGCATCTTGTGATCTTCTCCTTTCCTCTTCTGTTTCTCTCCAATTGAACCTCTTGCCACTAGATTTTGGCATGGCCTTTCAGTTTAGCCTTTGCAAACTTAACCCTATGTGGGTCCCTGATATCCTGATACTCAAAGTATTCTTCCAGTTCATTGATCCAATCGATCAACTCATCTGGTTTCAGATTTCCAGAAAATACACCCACTTCAATTGTGGGTCTTTTCCCAAACTTAGTAATGGCCCTAAAAAGCCTTTCCTCTGCATGATTCAGAACTTCCCTGTCAAATTCCCCTTCTAGTCCCATTTCTTCTTCTTCATTGTCATCCTCACTATCGTCACCTGTGGCAACATTTGCTCATCTACGTAGCTCCTCTTGCAATGCTTGTACCTACCTTTGGAGGGCTCTAACCTACTCAGGATTAATAGCTCTGGCCCTTCCACCACACTCTCTTCATGGAGGATCTTCTAACTTGAACCCAAAACCTCACAGTTGATGCTCTGTCTACACACTCAGGAAAACCAGCTTTGATACCACTTGATGGGGACACAACCCAAGAATAGAATGGACACAACAGAAAAGGGAAATTGTATTAACTAAAAAATAAGCTAGTACATTCAGCATAGAGAAAATAAACTTCAAAACATGCCCTAAGGGCTTACAATAGCATAAATGCGGAGAAAATTTCTCCTTTCTGTACCTCCTCTCAAACTCCACTCTGAACTGCCTTTACAATGCCTGAAATCTCCTTAAATAGACGTTGGAGGGTTAAGGACTAGGTGTACATTCTAGAAAGTGCCAGTAGGCATCCACTGACCAAATAGAAGATTCCAAAAGCTGCGTTAGAAATCGACGCAAATCTAGAAGAATCTATAAATGGTAATCGAACTTTCGGGAGGCATAACTTTTGAACCGTAGCTCTGATTGACGAACCGTTTACATTTTTGAAAAGCTCTCAAAGTGCTCTATAGCCTTATGGACCAGCTTCACTTTTCCCCCATTTTTAGGCCCTTTTTGAGGTCATTTAATGCCCTTATCCTAACTTTGAAGCAATCTCAGGAGCTCTCCACAACCCAAAAAATTGCAATAACTTTCAAACCGTGGGGCCTTTTGACTTGATTCTTTTTCTGGAATGTTCTAAATTAAAATTACATTCATCTAGCCAATTTACACCTCCTAGTTCACAAAAAAGATGGCTTAATTACATGTTCCTATTTTTTTTGAAATTTACATGAACACTGATAGTGGAACTGTGAGAGTTGGAACCTTTATTTGACCCAAATGGGTATCCAAAAATGAAAACACATGAAACAGAAACTAAGTCTAAGTATATTTTTTTGGGTGACACAGGATTGCCCTTATACCTCTAGATGCTCCTGTATTAGACACCCAAGGTAGATTGAAAAGTGACCCTGTCACTTTATGAATGGTAGAGGAAATCCCAAATGAGAAGCCTTAGCTACTGATATCCAAGTTGAGTCCTCGATCGACCATCCTTTCCACTTCACAAAATACTCTTCATACTACCTATTTCTGGTTCTGCTACCCACATGATGATCTAGAATGTCTTCTATCTCCTCCTTCTTAGAAGCAGGAATTGGACATGGCTCTAACACTGGCTCATCATCTGCACCATCATCATGATACTCTGTTAAGTCTACAATGTTGAAAATAGGAGAAATGTGAATACCATATGCTAGCTCCACCTCATATGCATTTCTTGAGTCATGTTTCTTCAAAATTTTGCAGGCGCCAAATTTCTTCATTTTCAGCTTGTTGTAAGTACTGGCTGGAAATCTTTCTTTTCGTAAGTGCACCATGACTAAATCTCCTACTTGGAATTCCTTAATTCTTATCTTTTGATCAGCCCTAGCTTTATAATCTTGATTCATCCTGGTAATGTGTGCTTGAACCTCCTCATGTAGACACTTGATATGTTTAGCAAATTCCTCAGCTTCAACACTTGTCCTCTCCCCTTGTTTTATCTTCCTCAGCTCTGGTGTAGTCCTTGGGATACTCCCATATACAATTTGGAGTGGTGATTTTTGAGTACTCCTATTTACAAAGTTATTATAAGATAACTCTACCTGTGGTAGAATCAAATCCCATCCCTTGGGCTTAATCCCAACTAAACATCTTAGCAAATTGCCTAGACTTCTGTTTACCACTTCTGTTTGGTCATCACTCTGCGGGTGATGCGTGGAACTAAATTTTAGATCTGTTCTCAACTTCTTCCACAATGTACTTCAGAAATACCCCACAAATTTAGTATCTCTATTAGAAACTATACTCCTTGGGAGACCATGTAGTCTCACCACCTCTCTGAAGAACAAGTCTACAATATGGACAGCATCATGAGTTTTGTGGCATGGAATGAAATGTGCCATTTTGGAGAACCTATCAACCACCACAAATACTGAGTCATTACGCCTTTGTGTTCTCAGCAATCCAAGAACAAAATCCATACTTATTTCCTCCCATGGCTTTGATGGAACAAGAAATGGCTGATATAGTCCAGTATTGTGGCTAAATCCCTTAGCAACTTGACAAACTTGACAACTCTATACAAACCTTTTCACATCTTGTGACATTTGAGGCCAAAAATAATGTTCTCTCAAAATGGAAATGGTCTTATCTTGACCAAAATTTCCTACCATTCCTCCACTGTGTTTCTCCTTAATCAGATTTTCCCTCATGGAACTCCTTGGAATACATAATTGACTACCCTTGAACAACATGCCATCCTGAATCAAATAGTCTAACCACTTGGTTCTATCTATAGCAATAGGCTCTTTACAAGCTTTCCATGCTTTAGAAAAATCAAGATCCTCAGGGTGAAAATTCTTGAGTTCATCAAACCCAACTAATTCAAGCTACATTATTGTAAGAAACAACTATCTCCTACTTAGTGCATCTGCAACCCTGTTAGATTTTCCACTTCTATGCTTCAACACAAATGAATAGCTCTACAAGAACTCTACCCACTTCATATGCCTCTGATTCAATTTAACTTGGCTATTTAGGTACTATAATGCCTAATGATTAGTATACAAAACAAATTCCTTCGGATATAAATAATGCCTCCATTTCTTTAAGGCCTGAGCTATTGCATAGAACTCGTGATCATAAACAGAATACTTCTTCTTTGCATCATTCAATTTTTCACTAAAATATGCAATAAGCTTATCTTCTTGGCTTAATAAAGCCCTAATAGCACTGCCACTAGCATCACAATCCACTTGGAACACTTTTCTAAAATCTGGAAGTGCCAACATAGGCTGTTCTGTCACCTTCTTCTTCAACAATTCAAAACTTCTCGTAGCTGTTGTAGTCAATTTGAACTATTTTCTATCCCCTCTTATTGTATTAGTTAGGGGTGCAGATATGCCACTAAAATTCTTAATAAACTTCTTGTAGAAGCTAACCAGACCATGAAATGATCTTACCTCAGTAGGAGACCTTGGATTAGACCATTCCAATATGGCTTTTACCTTCTCTGGATCCATTTTGAGACCTTCGGGTGATATAACAAACCCCAAATAGACTAACTCCCTTTTTGCAAAGATACACTTCTTCAAATTAATTAATAGTTTCTCTTCCCTTAGCCTTTCAAGGACACTATGAATATGCAGTAAATGTTCTTCCAAAGTCTTGCTAAAAATTAAAATATCATCCAAATAGACAATAACAAATTTTTCTAAGAACTTCTTACGTACCTCATTCATGAGCCGCATGAAGGTGCTTGGGGCATTCGTTAATCCAAAGGGCATGACTAACCACTGATAAAGACCCTCCTTAGTCTTGAAGGCTATTTTCCACTCATCTCCTTCTTGAATCTGTATCTGATGATAACTACTCTTGAGATCTATCTTTGTGAAGTACTGAGCTCCACTCAAGTAGTCCATAAGATCATCCATCCTTGGCAAAGGAAACCGGTACTTGATGGTTATCCTATTTATAGCTAGGGAATCTGTACACATCCTCCACTCTCTATCATTCTTTGGTGTGAGTACTGCAGGTACTACACATGGACTTAGGCTCTCTCAAATCAAGCCTTTCCTCAATAGCTCCTAAACCTCTCTATTTAGCTCCTCTGTTTTAGTAGGAGTCATCCTGTGAGCAGCTTTGTTAGGCAAACTAGCTCCTGGAATCAGATCTATCTGATGACTGATTTGCCTTACTGGTGGCAATCCATTTGGAACATTATTAGAGATAATATCTGAAAACTCCCCTAATAAAATCTAAAACTTCAAGTGGTATTTCACTACTACCTTCTTTATCTTTCCTAAGAATCAAAGCATAGCACATATGCTGATGTTTCATGCCATCTAAAAACTTCCTTCCATCAACAAGACAAATCCTAGCACTTCTACATACCTTTTCACCTTCCTTTTTAATGGGCTTCAATTTGTGGCAAACTCCATCCTTTGTCAGAGAGTATGTGTTTGCATGTCCATCATGTACTGCATGTCTATCAAACTACCCTGGTCTACCCAACAATAGATGGCAAACATCCATCGAAATAACATCACAAAGAACTTCATCATGGTAACTCCCAATTTTGAATTTCACTAAAAATTGTTCACTTACCTGGACCTTATGATCATCTTTTACTCAAGAAATTCGATAGGGCTAGGGATGTTTCTCCCTCTTGAGCTTCAGCTTAGAGACCATCTCTTCTGATACCAAGTTATCAATGCTACCACTATCCATGATCACATCACAATATTTATCCTCACACTTGCATTTGGTATGGAACAAACTCCTCCATTTTCCTGATTCAATCTCACCACTTAGAAGGACTCTTTCATTTACCAAGGTCTCTCCTCTTTTTGCATCCTCTAAGAGTGATGATTGTGCATCCTCATCCACACGAGCAACCCTAGCTTGGCCCTCAGCTCTCCTATCTATCCTTTCTTGTCATTGAGGGCATTCAAAGGCACAATGACCTTCTTCATTGCAATGGAAATAGGTACCACAAAAGTCTCCTCTTCCTTGTCCATTTCCTCTACCTTTTCCTCTCTAATTTCCAAAGTCTTGATCATGGGAGCGGTTGAAACCCTCATTCCTCTGGTTCCTGCTGGTACCTGCATCTTCATGATCTACCGCTTCCCCTTCCTCCTTGACCTCGCCCTCTTTTTCTTCCTTCAAACCTTTTATTTAGCTTCTCTTCAACTCATAGGGAAAATTGGTATGCCTCTTCAATGCTGGTCATTCTTACCAAACTTAATTCCTCCTGGATCCTAGGTCACAACCCATTGATATAACAAGCAACCTTCTCCTTATTTGCTTCTACATGCCTCGCTCTAATCAAGAGTTGGTAAAATTCCTCTATATATTCTTGGACTGATCTTCCTACTTGCTTTAAACCATGCATCTTCTTAAAAAAATCAAGCTCGTAGTCCACAGGAATGAACTACTTCTTCAATTTGTCCACCATGCAATCCCATCTTGTGATCTTCTCCTTTCCTCTTCGATTTCTTTCCAATTGAACCTCTTGCCACCAAATTTTTACATGGCCTTTCAGTTTGGCCTTTGCAAACTTAACCCTATTTGGGTCGCTGATATCCTCATACTCAAAGTATTCTTCCAGTTCATTGATCCAATCAATCAACTCATCTGGTTTCAGGTTTCTTGAAAATACACCCATTTCAATTGTGGGTCTTTTCCCAAACTTAGTAATAGCCCTAAAAAGTGTTTCCTCTACATGATTCAGAACTTCCCCATCAAATTCCCCTTCTGGTCCCATTTTTTCTTCTTCATTTTCATCCTCACTATCATCACCTGTGGCAACATTTTCTCCTCTACGGAGCTCCTCTTGCAATTCTTGTACCTACCTTTGGAGGGCTCTAACTTCCTCAGGATTAATAGTTGTGGCCCTTCCACCATGCTCTCTTCATGGAGGCATCTTCTAACTTGAACCCACAACCACACAGTCCTGGTGCAAACTGCCTCACAGTCGGTGCTCTGTCTACACACTCAGGAAAACCAGCTCTGATACCACTTGATGGGGACACAACCCAAGAACAGAATGGACACAACAGAAAAGAGAAATTGTATTAACTGAAAAAATAAGCTAGTACATTCAATACAGAGAAAATAAACTTCAAAACATGCCCTAAGGGCTTACAATAGCATAAATGTGGAGATAATTTCTCCTTTCAGTACCTCCTCTCAAACTCCACTCTGAACTGCCTTTACAATGCTTGAAATCTCCTTAAATAGACCCTGGAGGGTTAAGGACTAAGAGTACATTCTAGAAAGTGCTAGTAGGCATCCACCGACCAAATAGAACATTCCAGAAGCTACGTTCGAAGTCAACACAAATCTAGAAGAATCTAGAATTGGTAACCGAACTTTCGGGAGGCATAACTTTTGAACCGTAGCTCTGATTGATGAATCGTTTACATTTTTGAAAAGCTCTCAAAGTGCTCTATAGGCCTATGGACCAGTTTCTCTTGTCCCCCATTTTTTGGCCCTTTTTGAGGTCATTTAATGGCCCTATCCTAACTTTGAAGCATTCTTAGGAGCTCTCCACAACCCAAAAAAATGCAATAACTTTCAAACCGTGGGACCTTTTGACCTAATTCTTTTTCTGGAATGCTCTAAATTACAATTACATTCATCTAGCCAACTTACACCTCCTAGTTCACCAAAATGATGGTTGAATTACATACTCCTATTTTTTTTTGGATTTACACGAACATTGATAGTGGAACTATGAGAGTTGGAACCTTTATTTGACCCAAATGGGTATCCAAAAATGAAAACACATGAAACAGAAACTAAGTTTATGTATATTTTTTTGGGTGACACATGATTGCCCTTATACCTCTCGATGCTCCTGCATCACCTTGACACAAGTGAAGTTTTTGCTAATGTAGTAGATTGAATAGAAGAGGTTGTTTTCCTTTTGTCTAATTAATACTCCAATTGAAAAGTTAGAAGCATCAATGTGAATATTGAATGGTAATTCCCAGTTAGGACCTCTAGAAATAGGGTTAGTCACAAGCTTGCTCCTAATTATTTCAAACACTTCTTGACACTCAGGGGTCCAAGTAAAAACAACATCTTTAGCTAACAAAGCAAACAAAAGAGAAGAAATCTTTCTAAAGTTTTGAATAAATCTCTTGTAATCTCTGACATGACCACAAAAACTGTAAACATATTTTTGTGTCAAAGGTATGGGGATGTCTTGAATTATTTGAACCTTTTTACGATCGACTTGTATACCTCTTGATGAGATTAAATGACCTAAAAAAATTCCCCATGTCATCAACATAGGACATTTCTCATGGCTTAGAGACAAATTAGTGTCGATAAATCACTTAAGTACTTTCTCTAAGTTATTTTTAGATTTATCTAAGGTATTTCCATGAATAGTAAAATCATCCATATAAACTTCTACACAATCATTAACTAGATCAAAAAAGATCCTTAATATTGTGCATTGGAATGTCACAAGGGCATTACATAACCCAAAAGGAAGAACATTGTATGCAAAGGTTCCCCATGGACAAGTAAAGGCAGTTTTGACCTGATCTTCTGGGGCAATGTAGATCTGATTGTACCTACTGAATCCATCCAAGAAGGAGAAGAATTGTAGCCTTATTCAAAGCCCGATAATCAACACAAATATGCCAATTACCATTTTTCTTTGGAACAACTACCAAAGGAGATACCCACCCACTATCCAAAATTGGATAAATGAAACTAATATTCAAGAGTTTTTGTAGTTTTAATTTGGCAATATCACATAAGGCAAGATTGAGTCTGCGTTACGGTTGTCAAAATGGACAACTTCCTTCTATGTAAATGTGATGGATAAAAGTGTCAAGATGAATACCTCACATGTTTTGATCTGCCCATGCAAATGCATCTTTATGTTCTTTAAGCATACATATCAGATCTTTAACCTAAGATGGTGTTAATTGTGGATTAATAGTGAGGGTACACCCAAGAAAGATCTCCATAGGTTCTGATGATGTAGGAGAAGTAAGGAGGGGTCTTGATGATGTTTCTAGTTTTTTAAAGGACAATAATGGACTATAAAAACATTGATGTCACAGAAGCTAATGTAACATGAGGAAGTGTTGAATAGATTGAGGATTGCCAACTAAAGGAAAATTCCCAAAAGTATAGGTAATAGTCATATGAGAGAGAAAAACCATAGTTTCTAGGATATCATTATACTTATGTACCTATTCAAAACATATTTTACTAAGATGGTCTTATCAGTTGGGTCTTCAAAATATTTTACTTTCCCAATGGTAAGGAATGGAACATAATTGTTTGAATCACTACCGACCCATGTTGGGTCGTCGGTGTCCAATAGTGGTTGAGTAGGAGGATATAAGGTCAACTCTTTTATTTTTTCACCATTAGAAATAATTATCTTACCTTACTAACAATTAATGTGGGCATTGGTTGCTACTAATCAAGATCTTCCAACAATGAGAGGATATCCCCCCAACTTAGCTTTGGGCTTAAGGATAATACAATTGGTTGGATAATCCCACCTATCAATGGTAAGAATGACATGTTCTATAACCCCTTCTAGTTTCACTAACGATCAATCAATAATTTAAATCACTGTAGGAGTAGGTCTGATTCCATCTAAGGATAATTTTATTTTTGTTTCATTTTTCATTACATTTATAGGAGCACCTAAGTCTACAAGTGTATTAGGAATAACAATTGTACCGATTATTACCTAGATGACAGGACTACCATGATCTGCATATTTTGGAATGCTGATATTTCCCAACATTAATTCTTCTAGTTGTCCAATAACTTGAATAGTTTTTGGATCCTTCTTTTTTCTTTCATTGGGTACATAATTCCTGTATCATCTTATTGTACACTGGAAAATCCTTAAGAGCCTACAAAAGAGGAATTTTGATGTTAACATTGCATAATTCATTTAAAATATCAATCTCAAAATGTGTTGGTTATTTAAGCTCTAGTTTATGAATGAATCAGTTAGGAAAGGGAGGTTCTTTAAGAGCCTTCCTAGATCTAAGGTGTACACCATCCAACTCAACTGTGTTAACCAAGAAGGTAGGAAAATTAGCCATCTCATAATGATAGAATGGTTAAGGAGGCTTATTATTAGGATTTGGGTTTGGTTGAGTTGGCATGGATTTGACTATAGGTAGTTGTGGTGGATTTGAAGTAGTATTTGAAGAAGAGGGACATATGGGAGGAAGAAATTGTTGAATTTGTTGATAGGAACTTATTAGTGGTGGTGGAGGAAAGGATTATTGTAGAACATAGGGTTGTGTATAAGGTTGTGAAGGTAGATACAATGATTTTGGAGGTGGATATGAAGGTTGTAGCCTCCATGTTTGATGCCATGATTGCATACTAGGTTGTAAAATTTGGGGCCATCGTTGATAAGGTTGGGGTTGTTGATAACTTCCATACCATGGACCTTGGTTAGAAAATTTCTCAAGAGGTTTGGAAAAATATTCATTGGAGAACCCTCTAGGTAAAAATTGAAGTCGTGGAGCCATATATTAAACTAGTTCTTTGGTATATTCCATAGGAATCATCCCCTTAGAAAGATGTTTTAGCATTGAAGTCTTACTAGTTTCCTCAAGTGATGCTACCTGAGTTCAATTATAAAGATAATCTTCTAGTCCATGCTCCTTACGATAGGTTGGGCAATATACTGCCAAGGCCTTTTCAACATCCTTATGTATCCTACAAGAATAAAAAGTGTCAATTTTTTTCCCATATGATTTAATAAGTCAGCTTTAAGATCTTCAAGTAAATTATCAATCTCATGGTTAGAGATACCTAATGTATTACCCATAGTGGAAAACTTAGTTGAGTTCCCATGAATAGATCGATGAGACTATGAATAGTTCCTACATATATCACAAATATCATCAAAGGACATTTTAGAAATAGCACCTTTACCAATCAAATTTAAGGCATCTATGGTTTCGTCGTGAATCCCTCTTAAGAAAAGCATCTTGATAGTTTCTGAAGTTAAATTAGGATGTCTTGAACATTGTAAGCTAAAGATAAAATGTTCCAAGAAATCTTCAACTGACTCTTCTTCTCATTGAGTCATGAAAAATATTTCATCACATACTTCCTTGGTCTTATAGTACTCCTAATATTTTGCTAAAAAAATATCCTTCATTTGGTTCCATGTTCTAATGTCCCTAAGACTCATAAACCACTATAATGCAACATCTTTTAAGGTGCCTGGAAACAACTTTAGTTTTTTTGCATCACTTTGATACTCATAACTATTACAAAGGACATAAAATTCAAATAGGAACATATCAAGATCCTCGAAGGGAAGCATATAACAACAACCAAACACACAAAAATATATTATGCTAGCGAATTCACTTCAACATATTTACCTCCCCTCATTGTGGTCAACTGTATCAAGACAACATAGATGACTTGTAAAAGGATATATGTTCACCATAGTGGGAACAACAATTAACTCCAAGAAAGGAGACTTGGGAGAGTCACTATTCTTGAATGTAGATTTAAGTGTAAGCTTCGTAGAATGCATGTTAGATAAACAAATATCAATATTAATAATATCATTTTAATCATAATCTAAACTATTTTCCTCAACTAAATTAATAGAAATATAATCCAAAGAAGGAATATAAATATCATTAACTTCCACAATAGACATACACTAGTGAGAGGCATTTATATGAGCTTTAGCAAGAACTTGACAACTCTTTTGACATTATTGAGCATGTCAATTATATTTAGCTTTATTAAATTTTGCTTAGAATATGAATGTGTATTAAAAACCATAGGTTCCTTACCTTTAGTTGACACTAGAGGAGGAGCACCAAAAGGCTAAGATTTAGGAGGAGGAGCCACACTAGGAAGAGCTAGGCTAGAAGGAGGTCCATACTAGTAGAAGGATCCACACTAAGTAGATTAGGATATGGAATAGATGGTAGACCATTAGAAGAATTAGAAGATATAGGAATTGAAGTTCAACAAAAAAGATCACAGGGTATACACAACTGAACAAATTTTCAACATTTGTATTTTTTATAAGAATGAAACATAAAATATGGACAAGTGGGCATAGTAGGAATAGAAGGCCAAAAGAGATCAAGAGTAGCATGATGTTGAGGTCTAGAAGGGTGATAAAGAATATGATTGATTATCTAAATCTCACCATCATAAGGAACCTTAATAAATTGATGAAGAGGAGAAGCAATAGCTTGCATAGGAGTCAACCTAGGTAAACCAAACTTCACTTGAAACTAAGTGGAAGTAGGAATCACAAAAAGATATTATGCTAGAGAATTCACTTCAACATATGTTCCTCCCCCCATTTTGGTCAACTGTATTAAGACAACATAGATGACTCATAAAACATTAGATTTTCACCATAGTGGGAACTAAAATTAACTCCAAGGAAAGAGACTTGGGAGAGTCACCATTCTTGAATGCAGATTTAAGTGTAAGCTACGTAGAATGCATGTTAGATAAATAAATATCAATATTAATAATATCATTTTAATCATAATCTAAACTATTTTCCTCAACTAAATTAATAGAAATATATCTAAGAAGGAATATACATATCATTAACTTCCTCAATAGACATATGATAGTGAGAGGCATTTTCGTGAGCTTTAGCGAGAGCTTGACAATTCTTTTGATATTCTTGAGCATGTCAATTATATTTAGCTTTATTAATTTTTTTTAGAAGATGAAGGGGTATTAAAAACCATAGGTTCCTTACCTTTAGTCGACACTAGAGGAGGAACACCAAAAAGCTAAGATTCAAGAGGAGGAGCCATGCTAGAAGGAGGTCCATACTAGTAGAAGGATCCACACTATGTAGATTAGGATATGCAAGAGGTGGTAGACCATTAAAAGAATTAGAAGGTATAGTAATTGAAGTTCAATAGAAAAGACCATGGGGTATACATAGCTCAACAATTTCTCAACACTTGTATTTTTTATAAGAATGAAACATAAAATCTGGACAAGTAGGCATAGTAGGAAGAGAAGGCCAAAAGAGATCACGAGTAGCACAATGTTGAGGTCTAGCAGGGTGATAAAGAATATGATTGATTATCTAAATCTCACCATCATAAGGGACCTTAATAAATTGATGAAGAGGAGAAACAATAGCTTGCATAGGTGTCAACCTAGGTAAACCAAGCTTCACTTTAAACTAAGTGGAAGTAGGAATAAAAAAAAAGGTACTATTCACCACTTTACCAAAGAGCTCAATAGGAAAAGAGATGGAACCTTGTGGAAGATAAAGGAAATCATTAAAAAACTTAATCCAAGTATCACTTGAGTAATAGAAGTCACTATGTTTCCTCTTATTATAAAGATATTTCTTAGTAATGACATTAACCGTAGAAGTAGGATCAACAAGACACTTGAATGAATGATATTTAGCATTCCAAATATATATATATATATATATATATATATATATATATATATATATACATATATATATACATATGTATGTATATATATATATATATGCATGTATATCTATATATATATATATATATGTATATATATATATGTATATATATATATATATATCTATGTACATATATATATACATATATATATACATATGTATATATATACATATATATATATATATCTACATATGTATATATATGTATATATACATATACATATGTAGATATATATATGTATATATATACATATATATATATACATATGTACATAGATATGTAGTATGTAGATATATATATATATATATATATATATATATATATATATATAGGGAGGACCATCTTGATATTGAAACTTATTGCCATTACTGAATGAGATAGTAAGGGCTTTAGTATTCTTACAATTTGGTTTAGGTTAAGGTTGAGCACAATATGCTGAGGAAAATCCTTTCTTAGGTGGAGGTGGAGGTGGAGGTTTGATGTAGGAGAATCCAATGGTGTAAGGGAAAATGGAAAATCCTATATCACGAGTAGCACAATGTTGAGGTCTAGAAGGGTGATAAAGAATATGATTGATTATCTAAATCTCACCATCATAAGGAACCTTAATAAATTGATGAAGAGGAGAAACAATAGCTTGAATAGGAGTCAACCTAGGTAAAAGCAAGCTTCACTTTAAACTAAGTGGTTAGTAGGAATCACAAAAAAGGTACTATTCACCACTTTACCAAAGAGCTCAATAGGAAAAGAGATGGACCCTTGTGGAAGATAAAGGAAATCATTAAAAAACTTAATCCAAGTATCACTTGAGTAATAGAAGTCACTATGTTTCCTCTTATTATAAAGATATTTCTTAGTAATGACATTAACCGTAGAAGTAGGATCAACAAGACACTTGAATGAATGATATTTAGCATTCCAAATATATATATATATATATATATATATATATATATATGTGCATGTATATCTATATATATATATATGTATATATATATATATATCTATGTACATATATATATACATATATATATACATATGTATATATATACATATATATATATATATATCTACATATGTATATATATGTATATATACATATGTATATATATGTATATATATATATATACATATGTAGATATATTTATGTATATATATATGTATATATATATACATATATATATACATATGTACATAGATATGTAGTATGTAGATATATATATATATATATATATATATATATATATATATATATATAGGGAGGACCATCTTCATAGTGAAACTTATTGCCATTACTGAATGAGATAGTAAGGGCTTTAGTATTCTTACAATTTGGTTTAGGTTAAGGTTGAGCACAATATGCTGAGGAAAATCCTTTCTTAGGTGGAGGTGGAGGTGGAGGTTTGATGTAGGAGAATCCAATGGTGTAAGGGAAAATGGAAAATTCTATATCACCCAAAAATATTCTTAGTGTTATTTTCTATTTAACATTTTTTTATTTTGGGATACCCAGTTTGACCAAATAGGGATTCCAACTCTTGTGGTTCCAATATTAGTCTTCTATAATTGTATTTTTTATCACCTCAAGGTATCAGTTAGTGTAAAAATTGGGTTATTTTGTAATTAAGCCATAAATATAATGATTCAAAGGGTGTAAGTTGGATTGATTATTGTACATAAAATTTCAAGTACTCCAAAAAAAGAAGAGTTCAAAAGGCTTTACGATTTGAAAATTATGATAATTTTAAGCTACATAGAGGCCTCCCATGAATGCTTCAATGCTTGATTTTAGGCACTAAGTGGACTTTTATGGGCCCAAAAATGGAAGAGAAGCTAATTTTTCCTTTGCAATATAGAAAACTTATAGAGCTATTAAAAAATGCAAGCAGTTAGTCAATCAGAGCCCTGGATCAAAAGTTATGCTTCCAAGAAGTTGGAATACTATTTATGGATTCTTCTAATTTTTCACCAACTTTTGACATGTACTCTAGAACCTTTTTTTTAGGTAGTGGATGCCAAATGATATATTCTAAAATATATTACTAACCTTAAACATAATTTAGATTACTTAAGGTCATTTCTTGCATTGTAAAGGTAGTTTTTGTGGAGTTTGTGGGAAGGTGTTGTGTAAAACTAAGGTTCAATTTGATGGTATATGATTGAATCAACAATACCCTAAGAATGTCAATCTCAGATTCATAAGATCATGAGAGATATAATGGTTTTTTTCTCAAGGGGTGAAAATAATAAATCAAGAGGTTTATGAATGCAAATTACTACTTGCTAATAAATTAAACTATCCAAATTACCATTGATTGATTCTAATCTAAATTTTGGGTTCTTATTAACACACATCTAAACAATTAAACACAACATCCTTATGAATGTTATTGCAAAGTTTTGTTCGATTAAAAGTTGGTCTGATTAAGACTTGAAATCTACTTAGATTATGATAGGAGGTTTTGTGGTGGCAATAGGTTGTTTACAACAAACTGGTTCTAAATATGGAGTGCAACAAGAAGTATGATAAGTGTGACAATAAGTAAGATAAGTGCAATAGGAAGTATGATAAATGGATGGCTAATATATTTAAGTGGTAGCAAAGTAATGATATATAGTAAGTGGAATAGATAAGGATACTACAACCAATTATTTCATCAGAAAATTAAATCCTTGATTAACAACAACAAACATTGTATAGATCTTATTTAATTGAAAAGCATATATATATATATATATATATATATATATATATATATATATATATATATATATATATATATATATATATATATATATATATATATATATATATATATATATATATATATATATATATATATATATATATATATATATATATATATATATATATATATATATAATGAACTTCCTAATAGGCACAAATAGTTGATCAATATATAAATATACACATTCAATTCAATCTACAGAAAATGCACAAAATCAATCAATGCTTGAATACTCACTAAACGAATTAGAGTAATCTCACCAAGTTTCTTGAGACGAGGCACTCCTCTGGTTTGCAAGGTTAAAGATGTTCTAAAACTAGCTACTACAAAAACTCCATGCTTTTAATATCACAAAACTCAAAGATAATATAAATAGAGTGTTTTCATAAATCATATCTTGTCATTCGATTAACATTTGCTTATATAGGATTAAAATGTTTAACCAAAGTAATGACTAACCTAGAATGGCAGATGGACTTCTCCCTAAATATAGGTAATGATTTTTTTTGGCCGCTAACCACACATAACATATATTACAAAATAACATATGACCCAAAACTAATCTATTTAAACATTTAGAACTATTTTCCCAAAATAAAATAGTAAAATTATAGCCTTCAAACTGCTCCTTCAAATAAATGGCTGACTCCATACTCATGCATCCTTAGTTCTTGTAGTAGCACCAATTAAAATATATTATTTTCATATAATTAATAGTATTTTAGGATCTATTCTTCTCTCTTTAAAGAAGTACTAAATATTATAGTTTCCTATCAATAGTTTAGAAAAATGGGAATTTCATGCCAAAGAGGTGAGAAATGTAAAGGTAAAAGGATAATAAAAACAAAGCACTATCAGGACTCATCATTTCCCCCCAACCGAGGGATTTTCATGTCCTCATGCAAACAATGTATACAAACTAGGTGGAATATTGTCATCTGGGTGCTCCATGGACTCCTTTGGGACAATAGTTGTACTAATAATGTTGTCCTATAGTACTACCCTAGATCTAAGTTGTTGAAGCTCCTACTGAAGTCAAATAAAAGTGTGTAGAAATTCATTGACAATAACCATAGAAGTACTTAGTGTTGTCGTTGTTAGTGGAATAGGGTTAAGAACAAGACTAGAAGTACCTAAAAGGTCCTTCGCAAGCATTTTAAAGACAATCAAAGACTATGATGTCATGGCCTTATCAGGTTTTGGGTGATAGGAACTATCTATATTTTCTATAGCATCTCTTGGAAGGGCTTCTTTCTGAGGTCTTTCAATAATATCTTCTAGATTTTTCCTTAAATGATCTTCATCCTATCCATAGGCCCTCTAAATAGTATTTAGCATTATGTCATTTTTCCATACAACACCAGGTTCAAGTGCATCTCCTGCATCAAATGTTTGTTGACCCATGTCTTATTGATCAATGTTGTTCTTTGGAGATTCTATGGCTTTATCAGGGCTCATTTGTTCTATAGGTTGAAATTTAGGTTCCTTATTAGAATTCAAAGTTTGGCTTTCAAGAGTTTCTCCCTCCTCATTTTCTTCTAGATTTTTCAATTCATCCAGAGGATTAGACTGGTCTATAGTAGTATCACCTTCATTAGAATTATCATCTTCATTAGTAGGGTATGGTAAATTTTTTATGGATGGTGTATTCCTTTGTTTCTTCATATGTTTGGTTTGATGGTAGTATTCTCTACTTTCTTTTTCCTTTTGTTTCTTATTAGAGCTATGGTCAAGAACTCAACTTTGGCATCAATTGTAGCTTGAGCAACATTGGGTAGATTATCTAAATGACTAATAGATCATAGAGGATTTTTATGTACTGAAGAGGAGCTAGGTGTTTTTGTACTAGAGGAAGTGTGTAGACCTTTTTTAGGTGTTTGTAGGAATTCACTAGTAAGGTTTTTCTTTTTGTTGTGGCTTGGAAAGGGTTGTTCCTCAACCATGGTTTTAATTTCTTTTGTTGGGGTCGAATGGCATTATAAGTAGGTTTCTTGAAGCTAAAGACCATGTACGACTAGTAGCTTAATTAGACCATGATGTGCCAAGGAATTCTCATAATCTTCCCTAAATTGAGTGCAAACTCTTTTAAAGGAATGATATAGGTAATAGGGAAGATTAACAAGTTTCCCTAACCGTAAGTGAAGCATGAACCATAAATGATGTGCTTGAACAAAGTTGAAGCAGCCCTAATAGGTAATATACTAACCTATAAATCGGGTTACTACATCCCATGGTGAAGGAAGGGTTTTGCATTGAGCTCCTTGTCCCTTAACAACCTCCATAGACATGTTGCACTGCAGGAAATTGGTTCTATCAATTTTCAATTCTATAGCCTGGGTACTAGTAGTAGTAAAATATAGCTCACCAATTTGGGGAAGATCAGCTACAATGTCCATCGTTTGCACCATTACAAAGGCTTGTGCAAATTCTTCAGTGATAGCAAGGTCATAACCCTATAATTGATGAAAGAAATGATGTCATCCCGCATGACCAAAAATCTTATATGCTTTGCCATTTTCCAGTAACTTGTCCATGGAGTTTGGTTCAAATTGCTTGAAGTTTCCACCCATGACAATAAAGGATCGTTGAAGCCAGAATATGAATAGAGAGGAATCGAAGGTTTGTCAAAAAATATCTATCATTAAGGGTGAAAATGGGGAAAATAATGGTGATAAGACTCCAACCTAGGCAAAGGAGTCATAAATAGTAAGTGGTAGGGATGGAAATGATTAATTATAGAGGAAATGTAGAGGTATGACACCCCCCAACTTTGGCATGAAAATGTCTCAATTTTTCTTAAACTAGAGATAAGGAATAGAAAATAAAGTACAACAAAAAGGAGGGTAACAATACTTCCCTTAAAAGTAGAAGGATGATTAGCTAATGATGACCAATTGATGATAATTGGTATGAATGTCACATGAGACAATGAAGTAGTAATGATGTCGAACAAGGTACACATCAGGAGGTAGATGTGGAGAAAAACCCAAGGAACGCCTCTAAAAAAGGAAGATAGGAAGCAATATGTGAGAAGTAAATAAGATCCATAGCAAAAAGATTTGAAAAGGAATGGATATCAAAGCAAAAGATATCAAGCAGAGACACACAGCAGGCACAACAATATAGTCTACTTGAAAATCTAGAGCAAAAAGAGGGTCATGAGTAAGGGACACCAAGGGAAGGGTGACAAGAACAAAGAGACCTCTTGTTGCATCCATCAGAGTTTAGTGCTAGAGGTTGGTTTCTGTGCTCTTGTTTAAATTTATTAATTTTATTATTATTATTATTATTTTTAAATTTTTATTTACATATGACACTAGACCACTGAGAAATCAATTTTCAAACATGTGTTGTTTAGAAGTATTGGTAGAGTACTTTTCACTACTAGAGTGTTTGACAACTACAAGTCTCTAGATTACCCAGTTTTCAACAAGTAGTTGGCCAACAATGCCAAAGACTAGTTTTCATTGCTATATTTTTTTTTTCTATTTTTAATATATATATATATATATATATATATATATATATATATATATATATATATATATATATATATATATATATATATATTCTGGCAATGTTGAAGGATACCAAAGGGAACAATGGTGAGTTCCTTAGCAAGTTCTAGAAGGAAAGCTTCCCTAAAGAGAGGCTTCATGTATAACTTCAATCGATGACCATTCACAAGGAGGTTGTAATGTTTAGAGTCCATAGTATAGAGTTGAATTACATCATTTTCATATACATGCTCAACTTCATAAGGTCCAAGCCATCTTGTATGAAACTTTCCTTTGAAATCTTGAAATCGTGAATCATAGAGAAGTGCCCAATCCCCAAGCTGGAAAGAATGTTGGAAAATGTATTTTGTCATGCCATAGTGCGTGTTGATGCTGAACAAGTTTGGTATGAATAAGTGCTTCTTGGCATAACTCATCAAGGGAGTTGAGTTGCATTATGCATTCCTTTTGAGAGTTAGACAGACTTAATCTAAGTTGAAGGGTAGTTCAAGGAGTCTTAATCTCAAACTCAATAGGAAGTACAACCTTCTTACCATAAACCATTTCATAAGGGGTTAGAATAGTGGTGGTCTTCCATGTGGTACGATAGGCAATAGATTTAGTAAGAATATTCTCTAGATCCCATTTAGTTACCTCAACTTGTCCATTGGCCCAAGGATGATAAGGTGATGATAAGGTGACAATTTTCTATGGAAAATTTCATATTCTTTGATTAATGTAGCAATGAGGTTTGAAGTGAACTCAAGTACTTGATTAGTAGTAATCTCATGTGGAACACCAAAGTGATTGAAGATCTCATAATATAGGAATTAAACAACTTTGGTATCTCGAGCATGCTTAACCACAACCACCTCAACCAACTTTGTGAGATAATCTATACAAACAAGAAAATATTCCTTGTTTTTGGAAGGTGGATTGATAGGTCCAATTAAATCAAGACCTCATTTTTCAAAAGGTTCAGTAGAAAGTTGAGGGTGAAGTGGCATTTCATCTGATCATATAGGATGACCCATGTGTTGGCACTGGTCACAATGTTCAACATAATGCTTGCAATCCTTGTGGAGCATAGGCTAGTAATAAACTATAGTCAGAATCTACTGAGTAGTCCATTGAACACCAAGGTGTCGACCACAACATTCAATATGATAGGCATGCAGAATATCAAAGATGTCTTCCTCTGGAATACATTGACGCATGATGTTACCAATGCAAATACATAATAGAGGACCATTGATCCAAGTATACAATTTTTTTAGGCTCATCAACTTATGACTCTCATGAGGAGAGAAGTGTAGTGGAAATTTGTATGTATCCAAATTGTTGGCAACGTTAGCATATAATGGACCTTTGGTAGAAATCGCAACGAGGTGTTCATCATGGAATGAGTCATCAATAGGAACAACTTCATTGTTAGACTACAGTAATCAGGACAAGAAATTTGCAACCACATTTTCTCAACTAGGCTTATCAAGTATAGTGATATCAAATTCTTGTAATAAATGCAACCACCTAATAACTCTACTAGTTACTATAGGTTTATTCATCAAAAATTGAATCAATGAGTGATCAATATGAACAAACACCTTATAACTAGTAATATAGTGTCAAAATTTATTTATAGCATAAACAACAGCTAAAAATTCATTTTTGGTTACTATATAGTTTACCTTGACACTAGTGAAGGTTTTGCTAATGTAGTAGATTGAATAGAAGAGGTTGTCTTCCTTTTGTCTAAGTAGTACTCCCATTGAAAATTCAAAAGCATCGGTGTGAATATGGCATGGTAATTCCCAATTTAGACCTCTAAAAATGGGGATAGTCACTAGCTTGGTCTTAATGATTTCAAAGGTTTCTTGACACTCAAGGGTCCATGTAAAAACAACATCTTTAGGTAACAAAGTAAACAAAAGAGAAGAAATCTTACTAAAGTTTTGAATAAATCTCCTGTAATATCCGACATGAGCACAAAAAATCTTAACATCTTTTTTCTTTGAAGGTATGTTTAGGTCTTGAATTATTTGGATCTTTTTAAGATCAACTTCTATACCCTTTGATGAGATTAAATGACCTAAAAAAATTCCCCCTATCATCAACATATGACATTTCTAATGGCTTAGAGAAAAATTTGTGTCGATACATTGCTTAAGAACTTTCTCTAACTTATTTTAAGCTTCATCAAAGGTATTTCCATGAGTAGTAAAATTATCAATATAAAATTCTACACAATCATTAACTAGATCAACAAATATCCTTAATATTGTGTGTTGGAATGTCGCAGGGGCATTACATAACCCAAAAGGAAGAACATTGTATGCAAAGGTTCCCCATGGACAAGTAAAGGTAGTTTTGTCCTGATCTTATTTGGCAATGTAGATCTGATTGTACCCATTGAATCCATCCAAGAAGAAGAACAATTGTTTCCCTACAAGAGTATCTAAGACTAGATCAATAAAGGGTAATGGAAAATGATCCTTCTTAGTAGCCTTATTTAAAGCCTAAAGATCAACACAAATATGCCACTTAACATTTCTCTTTGGAACAAAAGCCAAAGGAGATACCCACCTGGTATCTAAAATTGGAGAAATGAAACCAACATTCAAGAGTTTTTGGAGTTCTTCTTTGACAATATCACACAAGGTAGGATTGAGTCTGCATTGTGGTTGTCAAACTGGGCAACTTCCTTCTATGTAAATGTGATAGATACAAGTTTCAAGATGAAAAGCTCACATGTTTTGATATTTCCATGCAAATGCATATTTATGTTCTTTAAGCATACTTATGAGATCTTTAACCTGAGCTAGTTTTAATTGTCGATTAATATTGAGGGTACACACGAGAAAGATCTCCATAGGTTTTGATGATGTGGGAACACTAAGGAGGGGTCTTGATGATGTTTATAATTTTCTAAAGGACAATAATGGACTATACAAACATTGATGTGGAAAAACTTGATGTAACGTGAGCAAGTGTTTAATAGATCAAGGATTTCCACCTAAAGGAAAATTCCCAAAAGGACAGTCAATAGTCGTATGAGAGGGGAAAACCATAGTTTCTAGAATATCATTAAACTCATGTACCTATTCTGAAGAAATTTTACTAAAATGACCTCATCAATTGGGTCTTCAAAATATTGTACTTGCCCAATGGTAAGGACTGGAACATAATTGTTTAAGTCATTGCTAGCCCATGTTGGGTCCTCGGTGTCCAATAATTTTTGAGCAAGAGGATATAAGGTAAACTCTTTTGTTTTCTCACCATTAGAAATAATCATGTTACCTTACTAAAAATTAATGTCGGCATTGGCTGCTACTAACCAAGGTCTTCCAAGATTGAGAGGATATCCCACTAACTTAGCTTTGGGCTTAAGGATAAAAAAATTTGTTGGATATTCCCAACTATCAATGGAAAGAATGACATCTTCTATAACCCCTTCTAGTTTGACTAATGATCAATCAACCATTTAAAGCACTGTAGGAGTAGGTGTAAGTCCATCTAAGGATAGTTTTATTTTTGTTTCATTTGTCATTACATTTATAGCAGCACCTAAGTCTAGAAGTGTATTTGGAATAAAAATTGTACCGATACTTACCTAGATGACAGGATTGCCAGGATCTGCATATTTTGGAATTTTTTTATTTCCCAACATTAATTCTTCTATTTGTCTAATAACTTGAATAAGTTTTGGATCCTTCTTATTTTTTTGTTAGGTACATAATTCCCATATTGTCTTATTGTACACTGGCAATTCCTTAAGAGCCTGCAAAAGAGGAATTTGGATGTTAACATTGCATAATTCGTTTAAAATATCAAACTCATAATGTGTTGGTTCTTTAAGCTTTAGCTTATAAATGAATCGATCAGGAAAGGGAGGTTCTTTTTCTAACTCCACTTCTAATTCATTAGGGACCTCTATAATACTAGGTCCTTTAAGAGACTTCCTAGATCTGAGTTGTACACCATCCAACTTAGTTGTGTTAACCAAGCTAGTAATAAAATTGGCCATCTCACTATGATAGAGTGGTTGAGGAGGCTTATTATTAGGATTTGGGTTTGGTTGAGTTGGCATGGATTTGGGTTTAGGCAGCTATGGTGGGTTTGAAGGAGGATTTGAAGAAGCGGGAGGTATGGGAGGAAGAAAATTTTGAGGTTTTTGATAGGGGCTTATTAGTGGTGGTGGAGGAAAGGACTGTTGTGGAAGATAGAGTTGTGTATAAAATTGTGAAGGTAGATACAATGATTGTGGAGGTGAGTTACGAAGGTTGTAGCCTCCATTTTTGATGCCATGATTGTGTACTAGGTCAAAAAATTTGGGGTCATTGTTGATAAGGTTGGGGTTTTTGATAACCTCCATACCATGGACCTTGGTTAGAAAATTTCTCAAGTGGTTTAGAAAAATATTCATTGGAGAAACCTCCGGTAAAAAATGACATTGTGGAGCCATATAATAAACTAGCTCTTTAGTATATTCCATAGGAATCATCCCCTTAGGAAAAGGCCATAGCATTGAAGTCTTAATAGCTTCCTTGAGTGATGCTACATGAGTTCAATTATAAAGACAATCTTCTAGTCCATGCTTCTTATGATAGGTTGGGCAATATACTTCCAAGGCCTTTTCAACTTCCTCATGTTTACTACAAGAATAAAAAGTGTCAATTTGTTTGCCCATATGATTTAATAATTTAGTTTTAAGATCTACAAATAAATTACCAATCTCATGGTTAGAGATACCTGATGTATTACCCATAGTGCAAAACTTATTTGAGTTCCTAAGAATAGATCAATGAGACTATGAATAGTTCCTAGATTTATCACAAATATCTTCGAAGGATATTTTAGAAATAGCACCTTTACCAATCAAATTTAAGGCATCTATGGTTTCATCTAGAATCCCTTTTAAGAAAAGCATCTTGTTAGTTGCTGAATTTAAATTAGGACATCTTGAACATTGTAAGCTAAGGGAAATATGTTCCAAGAATCTTCAATTGACTCTTCTTCTCATTGAGTCATGCAAAAGATTTCATCCCATAATTCCTTGGTCTTATAGTACTACTAATATTTTTCTAGAAAAGCATCCTTCATTTGGTTCCATGTTCTAATGTCCGTAAGACTCATAAACCATCGTAATGCAACATCTTTCAAGGTGCCATTAAATACCTTTAGTTTTTCTACATCAGTTTGATAATCATAGCTATTACAAGGGAAATAAAATTCAAATAGGAACATATGAAGATCCTCAAAGGTTGACCCACTAAATATGGGAAGTGCTGAGTGAGGGATGTTCTTAATTGGGGCATCATCCACAGGAGGCTGAATAGGAAACTCAGAGGTCGTACTGTGTTGAACAATTGATTTCCTATTGTTTCTAGCATTATTTCCTCCTACATTGTTGTTTTTAATATTGTTAGCCATGACTTCTTCTAGAACTTTCGTTGCCCAAGGTATAAAATATGTTTTAAAGGGTTTTTCCAGAGATTTTGGTAGCTTACTAGACCCAATTCCGTATGACTTTGCAAATTCTTCAAAAAAATTAGAAGGTGTAGTAGGAGAGGTAGATTAAGAAGATGGTTTTATTTTAACTTCTTTGCTTGGTTTGATTTCAATAATTGATGGATTTTTCTCTTTTATTGGTTTTTTAAATTTTGAATTACCTACTAATTGCTTCTTGACAAATCTACTTTTACTATCTCTAAGCCTTTTCATGCACCTAAATGATTTACTATAGTGGAAACCAAAGGTACTATCTTAAGCAATGTCGACAATTGCTCAAGACCTCTCAAGCATTCACTATTCCTATCTTGACCTATTACAGTTCCATGCTTTTAATATCGCTACCAAGAAATGACACCAAAAATGTTGGGTAAAACTGAGGTTCAATTTGATGGTATATGATCAAATCAACAATACCCTAAGAATGTCAATCTAGGATTCATAAACTCATGAGAGATAGATTGGTTTTTTTCTCAAGGGGTTAAAATAATAAATTAAGAGGTTTATGAATGCAAATTACTACTTGCTAATAAATTAAACCATCCAAATTACCACACATCTAAGATGACTTTACAAATGGATTCTAATCTAAAGTTTGGATTCTTATTAACACATCTCTAAACAATTAAAGACAATGCATTTATGAATGCTATTGCAAAGTTTTGTCCGATTAAAAGTTGGTCTGATTAAGACTTAAAATCTACTTAGATTATGACAAGAGATTTAGTGGTAGTAGGAGGTTTTTTACAATAAACTAGTTCTAAAAATAGAGTGTGATAGGAAGTATGATAAGTGGGATAGGAAGTATGATAAGTGCAATAGGAATTATGATAAATGGCAATAGGAAGTGGTTCAATGAATGGATGGATAATAGATTTAATAGTAGTAGAATAATGATATATAGTAAGTGGAATAGATAAGGATACCACAACCAATTATTTCATTAGATAGTTAAATCCTTGATTAACAACATCAAGCATTGTAAAAATCTTACTTAATTGGCAACCATATATGAAATGAACTTCCTAATAGGCATAGATAATTGATCAATATATAAATATACGCATTCAATTCAATCTATAGAAAATACAAAAAATAATCAATGCTTGAATACTCACAAAAAAAATTTGAGTAATCTCGCCAAGTTTCCTAAGGGGGCCCTCCTCTAGTTTGCAAGGTGAGAGATGTTCTAAAACTAGCTGGTACAAAAAATCAATGCTTTTAATATCACAAACTTTAGAGATAATATAAATAAAGTATTTTCATATATCATATCTTGTCTATCGATTACCATTTGCTTATATAGGCTTAAATTTTTTAACCAAAGTAATAACTAAGCTAGAATGGCCGATGGCCTTCTCCTTAAGTATAGGTAATGATTTGTTTTGGCTGTTGGCTACACATGCAGATTACAAAACAACTTGACCAGGATAACATATGGCCCAAAACTGATCTATTTAAACACTCAAAACTATTTGCTCAAAATAACATAGAAAAATTATAGCCTTCAAATTTCTCTTCTAACTAAAAAATTGACTCCATACTCATGCATCCTTGGTTACTATAGTAGCACTAGTCAAAATATATCATTTTCATATAATTAATAGCTTTTTAGGAACTATTTTTCCCTCTTTAGAGAAGTACTAAATATTCTACTTTCTTATCAATAGTTTAGTAAAAAGGGAATTTCATGCCAAAGAAGTGAGAAATGTAGGAAGAAAAAGGTTAATAAAAATAGAGCACTCTTAGGACTCATTAGAATGTACTATAAGGAGGGTTTTTCTCCAAAATTTGATTATGTTGTGAGCCCATAGGGCATATAGTTGAGTCCATTTTTATTGTAATGAGTGTACTTGCATATCATTTCTAATAATAAAAGTCTCTTTTCTTATTGTGTTAATTTTCTCTTGGGTTGTGGCCTCATCAAGTGGTATCAGAGCAAGAGTTCCAAAGTGTGTAGAAAACATGTTGACTACGAGGAAGTTTACATTACTACTATGTGGTTGTGGGTTTTGAGATAGTGAGAATATTTCTTAACAAAGAGAGATTGGTGGAATGGTTGAAAGTGTTCCCATTGAGGTTAACACCCTCCATAGAAAAGTTTAAGCATTGCAAGAGGAGTTTTCTAGAAGGATGCATCTTGTGGTAAGGGATGAAAGTGAGGAGGAAAATAAAGAAGAAGAAAATGTTGTGTAGGAAGGAGAAGAATAATGTGAAGTCCTAAAACAAGAAGAGGAGAATCTTTTTAGGGCCATTTCCAAGCTAGGAAAAAGAACTAACTTGAGGTTGACATTTTTTTAGGAAATCTAAACCTGGATGACTTGATTGACTAGATTAATGAGCTTCAGGAGTATTTTGAATATGAGGACATTGATGATCATGATAGGGGTAAGTTTGTGAAGGTCAAACTGAACAACGATGTCAAAATTTGGTGGCAAGATATTTAGTTAGAGAGGAATATAGAGGAAATGAGAAAATAACAAGATTGGGTCACATGGTGGAAAAATTAAAGAAGTAGTTAATTCATGTTGACTATGATCTTGATTTTCTCAAGAAGATACAATCATTAAAGAAAGCAAGAAAATATGTCCAGGAGTATACATAGGAGTTTTATCGAGTCCTTATTAGAATGGGGTATGCATAATAAAATAAGGTGAAGTTAACTCATTACCTACTTAGGACCTAACATTTAGGAGGAGATAATTCTAGTTTGAATGATCAGCATTGAAGAGGCATACCAGTTTTCCTTGCAAGTTGAGAAAAATCTAAAAAAATGTTTGATAGAAAAAAGAGAGGGTGTAATCAAATAGGAAGGGGAGGTAGTAGATATTTTTTAGACCAAATCAAGGACCAGAAGAAAAATGAAGATGTGGATACCATTCAAAATGAAAAGAATGAAGGTTTCAACAGCTCTTGTGATCAAAACTTTTGAAACCAAAGAGGAAGAGGTAGAGGATGTGGACAAGGTTCAAAAAGAGATGGCTTCTATCATACATTTGTTCACTACAAAAAAGAAGGCTAGACTAGGTCTAGATTTAGTGAAAAATGTTTAGATAATAAACTTGTACATTTTTACATAATTTTACTACAAAAAATCTAAACTTTTGGTTCTTGTTAGTGAAGTTTTTTTTGGTGAAGTTCAAGATTGGGAGTTACCATGACCTGGTTCTCTTTGAAATCATACTAATAGATATATGTCATTTTTTATTAGGAAGGCCATTGAAGTATGATAGGCATGCTATACATGATGATTGTGAATATGCCTATTATATAACAAATGATAGAGTTTGTCACAAGTTAAATTCATTGATAAAGGAAGATGAAATGGTATGTAGTAGTGCTAGGGAATGTCTTGTCAATGGAAGAAAATTTATGGATGGCATGAACCATCAACATATATGTTACGTTTTAATTCTTAGAAAGGATAAGGAATTTAGCAGTGAGTTTTCAATCGAAGACTTAGGTCTATTAACTTAGTATTGAGATATCATACCTAATAATATCCTAGATCAGTTGTCACCTATAAAGCAACTTAGTCAGCAAATAGATTTAGTCCCTCAAGCTAGTTTTCCTAACAAGGTTACTCATAAGATGACTCCTACTAACATTGAGGAGTTGAACATACAAGTTTAGGAGTTGTTGTGCAAAGGTCAAATTAAGGAGAGCATAAGTCCATGTGTAGTACCTACAATACTAGCACCAAAGAAAGTTGGAGAGTGGAGGTTGTGTATAGACTCTCAAACTATAGAAAAGATAACCATTAAGTACTAGTTTTATGTTCTAGGTATGGATGATCTAATGGATTTTTTGAGTGTAGCTCAATGCTTCACAAAGATAGATCAAAAGAGTAGCTATCACTAAATACAAATAAGAGAGGGAGATTAGTGGAAGACTACATCCAAGACCAAGGATGGTCTATATGAGTGGTTAGTCATGCCTATGGATAGACCAACACATCAAGCATATTCATGTAGCTTATGAATAAGGAACTAAATAAATTTATGGGAAAAAAAATATTGTCTATTTGGATGATGTTTTTATATTTAGTAAGTCTTAGGGTGAATATTTTTTTCATATTCGTAGTTTCTTTGAGAGGTTGAGGGTAGAAAAATTAATGATTAATTTGAAGAAGTACAACTTTGTCAAAATGAACTTAGTCTATTTGGGTTTTGTTATATTATTTGAAGGTCTCAAAATGGACCCAATTGAGGTGCAATTCATCAAGGAATTGCATAATCCAAGGTTTTTCACTGAGGTGAGGTCATTCCATGGTTTTCCTAATCTTTACAAGAAGTTCATTAGGAATTTTAGTAGTATTTTTACACCCCTTATTGAAACAATGAGAGGGGATATAAAGGAGTTCATGTGGACTATAGGAGATATAAGGAGTTTTGAGTTGTTGAGGAAGAAGGTGAAAGAGAAACTGATGTTGGCACTTCCTAATTTTAACATAGTGTTCTAGGTGGATTGAGATGCTAGTGGTAGTGTCATTAGAGTTGATTTTATCCAAGAAGAAAACACTATTACATATTTTAGTGAGAAATTAAATTATGTCGAGAAGAAGTATTGTGTTTATTATCAATAGTTCTATGCAATAGTTCAAGCTTTAATGAAATTGAGGCATTATTTGTTCCAAAAGATTTTTTTTTGAACATTGATCATCAAGAATTGTAGTACCTAAATAGCCAAGGTATACTAAATCACATACATTTGAAATGGGTAGAGTTCTTGTAGAGCTATACATTTTTATTGAAACATAGAAGTGGATGGTCTAATATGGTTGTTGATGCATTAAGTAGGAGACAATTCTTACTAATAGATATGTAGATTTATGTGGTTAGAATTAATGAACTCAAGATTTTTTACCCTAAGGATCCTTGATTTTGTAAAGGCTTGGAAGACCTTTAAGGAACCTATTACTGTAGACACGAGTAAGTGGTTAGATTATATCATCCAAGATGGTATGTTGTTCAAAGTTGGTAATTTATTCATTCCAAGGAGTTCCATGATGAGAACATGATTAAGAAGAAACTTAGTCGAGGGATGGAATGACACTTTGGTCAAGGAAAGACCATATCCATTGTACGAGAGCATTATTTCTAACCTCAACTATCACAGGACATGAAGAAGTTTGTGTAGATTTTTTGGGTGTGTTAGAAACTAAAGTAGTTAGTCATAATACTAGGCTCTATCAAAAATTTCCTTTTCCATCAAAGCCCTAGGAAGACATAAGTATGGAATTTTTATTATTATTTATTTTTGTGGATGATAATTTTTTAGAGATGGCTTATTTCATTCCTTGTCATAAGACCCATGATGTAGTGCATATTGCTGATTTTTTAAAAAAAGAGGTGGTAAGGCTACACTATCTCACAAGAAGTATCTTTTCTAATATAGATATAGTATTTGTTAGGTATTTCAAGAGAGCTTTGTGGAAAAATTTGAAGACAAAGTTGAAGTTCATTCATGCACATCATCCAATGATTGATGGACGAATAGAGGTGGTGAATAGAAGTCTAGGAAATTTGCCAAGGTATTTAGTAGGAGATAAGCCCCAATTATGGGGCATAATCCGAAGTGGTGTATGGGAGTAGTCCATGATACACTATAGTTGATGAAGATGGAACATAGAGAGAGGACTATTACCGAGGAAGGAGATTTTGTTGAACATGTAAAGAACCTACATGAGGAGGTACATGGAAATATTACCAAAATGAAACTACAATATAAAGTTAGAGAAGATAAAAAAATGAGACATAAGGAGTTCCAATTTAGGGTTCTAGTTATGGAATACTCAAGGAAGGAAAAATCTCTAGTGTAACCTACAACAAGATAAAGGTGAAGAAATTTGGCTCTTACAAGACTTGTAAGAAACATGATTTAGGTAATGTGTATGAAGTAGAGTTGCTAGATGAGATCCATCTTTTCCCTACTTTCAATATTGTAGGCTTAATAGAATGTCATGAAGATAGTGTAGAAGAGGATTTGATACTAAATTCATGTCCCATTCCTACTTCTAAGAATGAGGAGATTGAAGAAATTATGGATAGTCATGTGGAATGAAGTACAAGAAACATGTAATATGAGGAGTACCTGGTGAAGTGGAAGGGAGGACAAGTGGAAGATTCAACTTGATTATCCAAGATAGGTGTTTCCTATTTAGGTTTTCCTCAACTAGCTATAAAGTGATAGAGACACTTTTCAATTTATCATGGGTGTCTGATTTAGGAGCATTTAGTAGTGTAAGGGCAATCCTATATCACCTAAAAATATGCTTAGCATTTGTTTCTATTTAATGTGTTGTTATTTCTAGATACCCATTTGGGTCAAATAAAGATTCCTTCTCTTATAAATCGAATATTAGTTTTCTTGGTTAGTGTTTTCAAGTACCTTGAGATACACACCAATGTAGAAAAAGGGTTATTTTGTAATTGAGAAAAAATTATGATGGTTAAGAGGGTGTAAGTTGGAAGGATGAATGTAATTGCAATTTCAAGCACTCTAGAAAAAAATTAGGTAAAAAGGATTTATGGTCTAAAAGGTATGGCAGTCTTAAGTTGCTTGGAGAACTTTGAATGATTCAATGCCAAATTTGAAGCACTAAATGACCTCATATGTGCCTAAAAAAATGGGGATGAGCTAAGCTCATTCATATGCATATAGAGAACTTAGAGATATTTTCATAAATATAAATGGTTTGTCAATTGGAGAGCTGAATCAAAAGTTATGTCTCCCAAAAGTTAGACTACCATTTTTGGATTCTTCTACTTTTGCATAAATTTCTAACATATATTCTAGAACCTTCTACTTTGGTGGTGGATACCAAATGGCCAATTCAAAAATATATTCCTAATTCTAAACCTATTTCAGGTTACTTAAGGTTATTTCTTGCATTTTAAAGGTAGTTTTTGTAGAGTTTTGGGGAAGGTATCGTGAGGAGGGTTTTTCTCTAGAAATTTAATACATTGTATGTCCATAGGGAATATAGTTGGGTCTATTTTTTATCGAATAAATGAACTAACATATCATTCTTTAAATAAAAGTGTCATTTCCTATTATGTCCACTTTCTCTTGGGTTGTCCCCTCATCAAGTGGTATAAGAGTAGGAGATCTTGAGTGTGTAGACAGAGCACTGACTATGAGGCATTTTGCACTAGGACTATATGGTTGTGGGTTTTGATATAGGGGTAAAAGCACAAACATGTATCACCCTTTTATAAAGGAAATGGCTAATAAAAGTATAATTGTTCATCTTCAATAACAAAAACCTAGTTTTATTATTTAGAAATTGATAATTAAGTAAAGTACTGAAATGTGTAAAAATGGATGAATTCTTGGGTTATATTTTTTAATAATTATTCAGAATAAAAATTGATATATTTTCCTAATTTTTAAAGACAATTTTTTACTTGCTAAGAAATGCTAAAAATTAGGGGTCTAGTTCCCACCACAAAACTATATGGAAATAAACTTATTTCCCTTCAATCTTAGATTATGTTACAGATGACATATATAGCTAGAATAGTCAAAATTAAAGATTGGTGTTGGACCTATATTTAATCTTTTATAATGATTCAAATTTCAACTAACCTAAAATTGATATTATTCATCTCCCACCACATTTTTCAAAACAAATATATTCTAACCAAAATAAATATTTAATATTCTTGAAGAGGACTCTCTCCTCTAGAATTTCATATGATTTTTAATTTTTTTTGATATAATTTAATATTATTTCCTTCCTCAAAATTGAAATCTTCTCGAGTGTTAAAATATTACTTGTAGGGTATATGCAGGATCATGGTCAACCAAACTATGGCCTTAAGTGGCAATGAAAAACTAGTAAATCAGGGTTATATTGACTTGACACATAATATTAAAGTAGTTATGGGCTTTATGTAAAAATTTTGTAAGAAATGAATTTGTAAGAAATTGAATGTAATTTCCAAACTACTAGGCCTTATTTGGAGAAAAAATAATTTGTTCCGTCAAAATTTTGGATTTTAATGTTGTAGTACAAAAATTTAAGGATGAAAATAAAAAATAGGCATATGTCTGACCACCCTAATCAAAATCAAATGATAATATTCTTTACTATAATTCTAGATAAAAAAAACATAGACTCATTTCCATAAGTGATGCATACTTCTAGGTATTTTTATTCCACACAAATAATTAAATATGATTTTTCTACTATAACTTTTCTAGAATTAAAAAACTTCCCATGTCTGACCACCTTTACTAATTGAAAAATTTACATAATTTATTTTATTTTATTTTTCCTTATACTAGGTGAAGCATAGAATGTGATGCAATTGTTGGATTTCAAAAATATTATACTATTTGAAAGTTATAGATATTTGTGAATCAGTATGTCAATCAACACTTTACAAACATCTTCATTAAAAATTAACTAATAAATGCTTATCAAACTCATAATTTGATAGAAATTATATTGATAGAATCGTGAGAGTGCTATAAAAAGAACCCTTTTTATTTCTTTGAATTTCATTGAAAATAATAATGTCAAATGGCTACTCAAAGTCTGAATGTCAGTGAAACCTTTCTCAAACACAATTTTTGAGTTGACCAAATAGGTTTGGTAAATACAAACCTTAATCAGATATCTAATTTATAATCAAATTCCCAATACTATATTAGATACCTGAAAAGTTGCAGCAAAAATTTTGAAAATTTTGGAAAATTTGGAGGGAAACCAAAATTTAGGAAGTGTGGGCATTATTATTAACTATTATTATATATCATTAGAATTATTATGATGATTATTATTAAATATAATATAGTAATAAATATGATTATTGTTATAACTAAATATAAAATAGTAATATAAATGATAATAATAGTTATTAAATATATATAGTAATATTATATGACTCTTATTATTATATATAGTAATATATATGATTATTATAATTATATAATCTAGTAATATATTATTTTATTAAAATATAGAGTATTATATTATTATTATATATAATATTGTGATGAAATGTGTTGAGAGGGGTCATAGGTTAACCTATGATCCCTTTCAATGCATTGGAACCAAATAAATAGGTCCGTAGGGGTCCTAGAGCCCCTAGGGACATATGTTGTCATAAAATGCATCGAAAGGAATCATAGATTATCCTATGACACCTTTCAATGCATTTAAACCAACCAAAAATGTCCCTAGGGGTCTTAGGCCCCTTGAGACATGTTGTCATGAAATGCATCGAAAGGGATCATATCTTATCCTATGACCCCTATCGATGCATTCAAACCAACCAAATAGATCCCTAAGAGTTTTAGGGCCCCTAAGAAAATTTGTTGTCATGAAATGCATAGAAAAGGGTGATAGGTTATCCTATGATCCCTTTTGATGCATTTGAATCAACCAAATAGGTCCCTAGTGGTCTTAGGGTCCCTAGGGATGTATGTTGTCACAAAATGCATCAAAAGGGGTCATAAGACATCTTACGACCCCTTTTGATGCGTTCAAACCAACCAAATAGGTCCCTAGGGGTCCTAGGTCCCTAGGGATGTATGTTGCATGAAATACATCGAAAGAGGTCATAAGATATCTTATGACCTCTTTTGATGCATTTGAACCAACCAAATATGTCCCTAGGGGTCCTAGGGCCCCTAGGGACATATATTGTCATAAAATGTGTCGAACGGGGTCATAAGTTCTTTTATGACCCCTTTTGACATATTTGAACCAACCAAATAGGAACCTAGGGATGAAGTTGCTTAGGGACATATGTTGTTATGAAATAGATCAAAAGGCTCAAAGGTCATTCTATGACCCCATTCGACACATTTAAAACAACCAAATAGGTCTCTAGGGGTCCTAGTGCCATTAGGGACATATGTTGTCATAAAATGCATTGAAAGCAGTTAGAGGTTATTTTATGACCCCTTCTGATGCATTTAAACCAACCAAATATGTTGTCATGAAATATTTCAAAATAGCTCATAGGTTATCCTATGACCCCTTTCAACACATTTAAACCAACATAAATAGGCCCATAGGGGTCCTACGAGACCTAAGGATATATGTTGTCATGAAATATGTTGAAGTGGGTCATAAGTTTCCTATTACCCCTTTCAACTCATTCGAACCAACTAAATAGGTGCTTAGGGGTCCTAGGGTCCCTAGGGACATATGTTGTCATGAAATGCATCGAAAGGGATCATAGGATAACCTATGACCCCTTTTGTCAGATTCGGACTAGCCAAATTAGTTCTTAGAGGTCCTAGGGCCCCTAGGGACATATGCTATAATACAATACATTGAAAGGGGTCATAGGTTGTCTTATGACCCCTTTCGACAGATTTAAACCAACTAAATAGGTCCCTAGGGGTCCTACGGCCCCTAGGAAAAATTTTTGTTATGAAATGCATCGAATGTTGTTATGAAATGCATCGAATGGGGTCATAGAATAATGTATAACCCCTCTTGATGCATTCAAACCAACCAAATGAGTCCTATCATCCCTTTCAACACATTTGAACCAACCAAATGAGTCCCTCAGGACATATGTTGTCATGAAATATGCCAAAAGGGGTCATAAGTTATCCTATGACTTCTTTCAATGCATTTGAACCAACCAAAAAGGCCCCTAGGATCATATGTTGTCATGAAATGCATCAAAAGGGTTCATAGGATAACCTATGACCCCTTTTGATGCATTTGAATCGACCAAATGGGTCCCTAGGGTGCCTAGGGACATATGTTATGATGAAATGTGTCAGAAGGGATCATAGGTTATCCTATGACCCCTTTTGACGCATTCAAACCAACCAAATAGGTCCTTAGGTGTCTTAGGGCCCCTAGGGACATATGTTTTCATGAAATGTGTCAAAAGGGGTCATAAGCTATCCTCTGACTGCTTTCAATGCATTTGAACCAATCAAATATATCCCTATGTGTCCTAGGTCCCCTAGGGACATATGTTTTCATGAAATGTGTCGTATAGGGTCATTAGTTATCCCATAACCCCTTTTGACACATTTGAACCAACCAAATCGGTCCTTAGGGGTCCTAGGGCCTCTAGGGACATATGTTGTCATGAAATGTGTTGACTTTCAATGCATTCAAACCAATAAAATGGGCCTCTAAGGGTCCTTAGGCCCCTAAGGACATATTTTGTCATGAAATGCATCAAAATGGGTCATAGGTTATCTAATGACCCTAATCGATGCATTCAAATCAAACAAATGGGCCCCTAGGGGTCCTAAGGCTCCTGGTGACATATGTTGTCATGAAATGCATTGAGAGGGGTCAAAAGTTTTCCTATGACACCTTTCAATGCATTTGAACCAACGAAATGGATCCATAGGGGTCTTAGGGCCCCTAGGGACATATATTGTCATGAAATGTGTCGAAATGGGTCATAGGATAACCTATGACCCCTTTTGATGCATTCGATCGAATCATATATAATATCCTATTAAATATAATAATTATCATATATAGTAATATATTATATTTTTAGGTCACAATAATAATAATAGTAAAAATCATAATAATATTCTATTAAATATAATAATAGTAATAATAATATATATTTAATAATAATAATATTATTAATAATTATTATTATATACAAATACTTTATTTAATAAAATACTAATATATAATAATCTAAAAATTTGTTCACATTGCACATTGGCCAAATTTTGACTTCCCTCCAAAATTTGGACATCCATTTCAAGTACTTGATATCATATTGTGTATTTGGTTTGAGATTAGATAGCCGATATGGGATCGGGTCCCCGAAATACTGACATACTTTTTCCAAAATATTTTCTTGTTAGAATTCTTTAGAATAACTGAGAGGTGGGGGTGAATCGGTTATCCAAGGTCCAAATGCCCTATTAATACCTTTTTACTACTTTTAATGAATCCATACACTTTTCATCCATCTAAACTTAAATCAATCATACAAGCAAGTTACAGTAAATCAATATGCAAAGATAAAACATCCATAATCAACACATGACACAATGATTTACGTGGAAACCCAATTTGGGTAAAACCACCAATAACATGCTACTTGATTCTCACTCTTTTGAAGTGATGTCGTTTTAAAAGCCTGGCCTATTAAAGGCTTACAACACACTATTAAATGTGACCCTATTAGAGGATTTCACCAAACTGTTAGGAATGGGCCTGGTTAAAGGTCTTTAGAACATTCACTTGGAATGTCACCCTATTAAAGGATTTATCTTATGGCTATTAAACCAACCTAAGTCCATAAGATTTAAACTTACTGTAACAATTGCTAGAAAGTAACGATAATGGTCTTTTGATCTGATATAACTTACAACATACTTTGCAGATTTTAGATCACACTTTTAGTTCAATCCTTATGCTTGGCTTCAATCACTCCAGCTCTGTCTGCTTGTCTTTCTCTCAAGCTTTGTCTCCTTTAGTCTTCTTACTCATTCTGCCAATGCAATCATCCGTGTGGTCATCTATCCAAAAAAAGTTCCTGTGCTTTCTTCTCCTTAGCACCTTCTTCAGTACTTCATGCTTTTATGCTTGACCACCCCTCTCTCTCTCTCTCTCTCTCTCTCTCTCTCTCTCTCTCTCTCTCTCTCTCTCTCTCTCTCTCTCTCTCTCTCTCTCTTTCATTAACTTATGTCTTCTTAAATATAAATCTGATTTGTCTTTGCCGCTCAATTCTCCCTCTCCAATTTTAGGGTTTCAAAATGGATTAGGTAGGATACAATGTATCTACCCCATATCATGTTTTCTTCTAGAAACTTTGCCATTTGTATCCTTAAAAATTTTCTACATGGTGTTTTGTGCCACCAGCTCATCATTCTTATCTTCCTTTTAATTCACAAATTTCTAGATAACAACGTTGTCAGCTTAGATCTGGCGAATCTTCGATTTTCAAAATAATGCAGCAACTCGGCATTATTGAGTTACTGGTGCTCGGCACCTCTGTGTTACTCGGCACCTATACCTGCTCAGCACTTGGTTCTACTCAGCACTTGGTTCTGCTTGACACTTCATAAACTCTATGTCACTCGACATCTGAAGTGTACTCTGCATCTGAACTTGCTCAGCATCTGAAGTGTACTTGGCATCTGAAGTTTACTCGGCATCTAAAGTTTACTCGGCATCTGAAGTTTACTCAGCATCTGAACTTGCTTGGCATCTGAAGTTTACTCGACATCTAAAATTTACTCGGCATTAACTAGAAATTTTCTCGGCTCTTACTAGCTTGCTCGAATCCTTCTCTCTAATGAACTTAATTGAGCTTTACAAAAGACTTAGCTAAAACCTTAAACCTTTGATATGTTCTAGTGTACCCATTCTTTGTATCTTATAGTATGCCATCAAATACACTTTTTCATCAATGGCTTAGCTGATCCTTTACTTCATTACAACATCATAACTTCAACCTTTCTCTAGGTGTTCTAGTTACATCTTTTTGATTGCCTCCTCCTTGACAATCAACTAATTGATATTATTTGGATCACTAAAGCAATTGTCATTCCTGCACGTAGCAAGTTTGACATCAATGACAAAACAATGATTGATGACATTCTTTACTAGTTCCATATATTATGCTAACAACTTTTCTTATGATCATTTCAATCATTTCCAACAATCTCCCTCTTTGGAATTGATGGCAAACCAAACTAATCAATTAATCAACTTAGTTACCACCAAGATTGTGTACGTTGTCTTGCTGTATTTTTACTATTGATCTCATATATCTCCCTCTTTCTTTGTATTGATCAAATTTTTGCATATTTCTCTCTCTTTGACATAAATTTCAAAGATGTAGCATCTTTATTATGCAAAATATAATCTTTGGCTTCTTGTTGATTTTCTCCCTCTATCACCATGCTTGTGACTGATTTGGAGTTTCTGCTCCTGTTGTCATCCTTTGCATCAACTTGTTAATATTTCAATAATTTATTCCTGTTGATGCAGGACAGCTTCCTTGTTTCCTTAAACTACTTGAGTTAGGGGTATTACCCCCAACTTGCCTCTAAGATATTCACAGGCATCCTTGGGCAATGGTTTGGTGAAGATATCTGCAATTTGTTCTTTTGTGTGAATATATTCTAGCTTTACTTGTTTGTCTTCTACCAATTTTCTAACATAATGATACTTGATTGCAATATGCTTGATTTTTGCATGCATCACTAGATTTTTGGATATGTTTATAGTACTTTTATTATCACAATACAATATCACAAGTTTTGTTACTTTTTCTTTCATTCCATTCAATAGATGTGTGAGCCATACAATGTTTATACAATTGACTATAGCTGCCACATATTCTGACTCTGCAGTGGACTAAGATGTACATGTTTATTTCTTACTAGTCTAGGTGACCAGCCTTTTACCTAGAAATAATGCACCTCCACTTGTGCTTTTTCTATCATCAATGTTTCATCCCCAATCTACATCTGTATATGCATTGATCTCAAATTTTCTATTCTTTTTGTAGTATAGACCAAAGTCATCAGTTCCTTTAAGATGTCTCATTATTCTTTTTACTACTATGAGATGATTTTTTTTAGGATTAGCAGAGAACCTAGCCACTATTCCATCTACTAATGTTATGTCTGGTCTACTATGTACAAAATATTGTAGTTTTCCAATCATGGATCTATACATTGTTTGATTGACTTCAGCTGACTCATCATTTTTGGACAGCTTATTTTCTATTGCCATTGGTGTGCTGACTGGTTTGGATTCCTCCAATCCAAACATTTTAAGAATTTCTTTGATGTATTTTGATTGTGTAACAAATATTCCATGTTTGAGTTGATGTACTTGCAATCCAACAAAAAATTTGATTTCTCCAAACATAGAAATCTCAAATTCATGTTTCATTTTGTCAGCAAAGCCTTTGCAAAGTACTTCCTTACCACCAAACACTATGTCATCCACAAATATTTCAGATGCAATAATGTCTTTACCTTCTTCTGCTTTGATGTACATGTTGTTGTTATCATCAGTTCTTTCAAATCCAATTTGCACTAGATACTTGTGAAGTCTCTCATACCATGCTCTTGGTGCTTGTTTCAAACCATAGAGTGCTTTATGTAGCTTACACACCATATCCCTATTGTTTTCATCACCAAACACTTCTGGTTGTTCAATGTAGACTTCTTCTTCTAGTATACCATTTAAGAAAGCATATTTTACATCCATCTAATAGACTTTAAAATCTTTGTAGGCAGCATATGCAAGTAAAGTTCTTACTCCTTCCATTCTAGCAACAGGAGAAAATGTTTCCCCATAGTCTATTCCTTCTTCTTGAGCATAACCCTTGCATACTAGTCTAGCTTTGTTTCTGGTAATCTCACCATTCTCATCTAGCTTGTTTCTGAATACCCATTTGGTGCCAATCACATTCTTGTCAGTTGGTCTGGGAACCAAACTCCAGGTTTTGTTTTTTCTTATTTGATCAATTTCTTCTTCCATATCTTTATACCAGCCATCATCTTGTAATGCACCATAAACTGTCTTGGGTTCAAATTTGCTCATCAGACATGATTCATGTCTTAGTCTATTCCTTGTCATTGGTCTTGCATCTTTGTCACCAATTATTTGTTCAACAGGGTGATGTCGTTTTACATATTTGGATAATCTTGGCTCTGTCCTTGTTTCCATGTTTGATCTTTTGGATTTAGGATCACTATGCACTTCGTTGTTAGGTTGTTCTTCATTATATGTACTATCGTCAGAATCATATTGTACATTTTCTTCATTCTGCAACTTGGCATTCACTGGTTGTGACTCAGTTGAAACTGATACTTGTTGTTGATTTTCAATTTGATTAACATCATCCTCATCAACAGTCATTCCTTCATAAGAATACACAAAGGTTCTGTACTCTTCCATTTTCTTTGGTTCTTCAGCTTGAACTTTTGTGTGCTCATCAAAATTCACATTTGCACTTTCCACAATTTTGTTAGTGTTAGTATTCAAGCACTTATATGCCTTACTTCTAGTGGAATAACCAAAAAATATGCCTTCATCACTTTTTGCATCAAATTTTCCATTTCTAGCATCTTTAAGAATAAAGCATTTACAACCAAATACTTTGAAATTTTTTACATTGGGTGAGTAGCCATACCATAATTCAAAAGATTTTGTATTTGTACCTTTTTTGATTTGTACTCAGTTCAGTGTATGAACAGCTACACTTACCGCTTCTCTCCAGTATTTTAGAGCAACGGTCTTTTCCATCATTAGTGTTCTGGTACAGTCAATCACAGATCTATTTCTTCTGTCAACAATTCCATTCTGTGGGGGAGTTCTAGGAGCTGACGTTTGTCTTTTGATTCCTTTATCATTACAGAATATCTCAAATTCATTTGATGTAAATTCACCACCTCTATCTGATCTTAGGCATTTCAAACTTTTTCTAGTTTCCTTTTCAACTCTAGCCACATACCACTTAAACATTTGAAAAGCATCATATTTTTATTTTAAGAACATAACAGTCATCATCCTGAAATAGTAATCAACAAATAGCATTATGTATTTATCTCCTCTATAGCTTTGTATTTCCATTGGACCACATAAGTCAGTGTGAACTAACTCAAGTATCTCTTTAGATGTATAGTTTTTGCTTTTGAAACTTGACTTTGTCATCTTTCCTAGCTAACATTGTTTGCACATGATATTATCAGGCTTCTTCAATTTTTGGTAAACCTCTAACTTTCTTCATTTTACTGATGTTGACTAGATTGTCAAAGTTGACATGACATAATCTTCTATGCCATAACTATTCATCATCAAATTTTGCAAATAAACAAGAAACATCATCAATATCAAGGTAAAACAAATTACTCTTTGTTTGATCTCCTTTTTCTATTAGTTTACCATCAGTATCATAGATTTTTGCAGTTTTGTTTCCAAATTCCACTTTGCAACCTATATTGTCTAACTATGAGACACTCAGTAAATTGTAGTTTAATCCTTCAACATAGTATACATTGTCACATGAATTTTTTTCTGTGAGCTTAATAGAACCTTTTCTTTTGATTTGACATGGAGCATCATTATCAAATCTAACACTATTTCCATCATACTAAGTAAAGTTAACAAACTTACTTTTGTCTTTAGTCATGTGATGTGAGCATCCATTGTCTATGATCCATCTGTCATTCTTGTTTATACATGTTATCAGTGTTGTGGGCTCTTCTTCATCAGATTGGTCCTTCATCACTACATAAACGACTTCATCATCATTGTCATCAAAATTTTCTTCAACAATATAACATGTCTTACCTTTTTCTTTGTAATCTCTCTTGTCATCATCTCTTCTATTCTTGTATTTGTTGCCTTCCTTGGAATCCTTTTTCTGTGGACACCTTGCAGCAATATGACCTACTTCATTGCAATTGAAACAAATGATAGGCATCTTACCTTTGAATTTTTGTTTGCCCCTGTGAAATCTTCTAGCAAGCAATGCTTCCAATTGTTCCACATCTTCCTCATTAGTGCTACTATCACTAGATACATACTTCATTTTTTTTCCTTTCTTTGATTTCACTTGTTCAAAATCTTTTAGTGATAACTTGGCCTTAAAAGCAGATTCAACATTTTCAGGTTTGTAGTTGTCAAAGTTAGATAACTCAAATGCAGTGAGTCTACCTATTATACCTTCAAAACTTAGATTATTTCTTGGTATACATCTTAGCTCTTGTATTCCTGATACTCTAATAGCATAGATAGGGAGAAAGGTTCTTAAGAACTTACTATTAATAGTATCTTCATCCAGTTGACCGCTTAAGCATCTTATTTCACTTACCACTTCCCTTATTCTTGCACTCTACTGAGTAGCATTATCATTTTCTTCCATTTTCATGTCATCAAACTTTCCTTTGAGACTTTCTCTTTTTGTTCTTTGTACATTTTGATCTCCTCCATATATGTCTAATAGGGCTTTCCACATTTTGAATGTAGTGTCACATCCTTTGATATCATCAAATTCAGCATAGCTAAGTGCAGAGGCAATTTCTAGCATTGTCTGATTGTGTTCTTGCTTTTTTTTCATGTCTTCTGCAGTAGGAGCACTCGTTGGATGTACATGTTCAGTGACAATTGAATTTTGGGCATAATCTCCTCTAGATCCAAGATGTAGCTTCATCAAACTTTTCCATGCAACAAAGTTGTCTTTGTTGAGCTTGGGAACTTCTCTTTTTGGCATTTTGATCTTTTTTGCTTGTAGTCCCTTTAAACTGAATCAGCAGTCAAGCTCTGATACCAATTGTTAGAATTCTTTAGAATAACTAAGAGGGGAGGGTGAATCATTTATCCAAGGTCCAAATGCCCTATTAATACCTTTTTACTACTTTTAATGAATCCATACACTTTTCATCCATCCAAACTTAAATCAATCATATAAGTAAGTTACAGTATATCAATATGCAAAGATAAAACATCCATAATCAACACATGACACAATGATTTATGTGGAAACCCAATTTGGGAAAAACCACCAGTAACATGCTACTTGATTCTCACTCTTCTAAAGTGATGCCCTGTTGAAGGCTTACAACACACTGTTAAATGTGACCCTGTTAGAGGATTTCACCAAACTATTAGGAATGGGCCTGGTTAAAGGTCTTTAGAACATTCACTTGGAATGTCACCCTGTTAAAGGATTTATCTTAAGGCTATTAAACCAACCTAAGTCCATAGGATTTAAACTTACTATTAAAATTGCTAGAAAGTAACGATAATGGTCTTTTGATCTGATATAACTTACAACATACTTTGCACATTTTAGATCACACTTTCAGTTCAATCCTTATGCTTGGCTTCAATCACTCCAGCTCTGTCTGCTTGTCTTTCTCTTAAGCTTCGTCTCCTTTATTCTTCTTACTCATTCTGCCAGTGCAATCATCCTTGTGGTCATATGTCCAAACAAAGTTCCTGTGCTTTCTTCTCCTTAGCACCTTCTTCAATACTTCATGCTTTTATGCTTGACCATCTCTCTCTCTCTCTCTCTCTCTCTCTCTCTCTCTCTCTCTCTCTCTCTCTCTCTCTCTCTCTCTCTCTTTCATTAACTTATGTCTTCTTAAATAGAAATCTAATTTGTCTTTGCTTCTCAATTCTCCCTCTCCAATTTTAGGGTTTCAAAATGGATTAGGTAGGATACAATGTATCTATCCCATATCTTGTTTTCTTCTAGAAACTTTGCCATTTGTATCCTTAAAAACATTCTACATGGTGTTCTGTGCCACCAGCTCATCATTCTTATCTTCCTTTTAATTCACAAACTTCTAGATAACAACCTTGTTAGCTTAGATCTGGTGAATCTTCAATTTTCAAAATAATGCAGCAACTCGGCATTATTGAGTTACTGGTGCTCGACACCTTTGTGTTACTCGGCACCTATACCTGCTCGACACTTGGTTCTACTCAGCACTTGGTTCTACTTGACACTTGATAAACTCTGTGTCACTCAACATCTAAAGTTTACTCAGCATTTGAAGTGTACTCGGCATCTAAACTTGCTCGGCATTTGAAGTGTACTCGGAATCTAAAGTTTACTTGGCATCTGAAGTTTACTCGGCATTTGAAGTTTACTCGGCATCTGAACTTGCTCAGCATCTAAAGTTTACTCGGCATCTAAAATTTACTCAGCATTAACTAGGAATTTTCTCAGCTCTTACTAGCTTGCTCGACTCCTTCTCTCTAATGAACTTAATTGAGCTTTACAAAAGACTTAGCTAAAACCTTAAATCTTTGATATGTTCTAGTGTGCCCATTATTTGTATCTTATAGTATGTCATCAAATACACTTTTTCATCAATGGTTTAGCTGATCCTTGTACTTTACTACAACATCATAACTTCAACCTTTCTCTAGGTGTTCTAGTTACATCTTATTGATTGCCTCCTCCTTGACAATCAACTAATTGATAGCATTTGGATCACTAAAGCAATTGTCATTCCTGCAAGTAGCAAGTTTGACATCAATGACAAAACAATGATTGAGGACATTCTTTACCAGTTCCATATATTATGCTAACAACTTTTCTTATGATCATTTCAATCATTTCCAACATTTCTATCACTACAGACTCGACAATCATATTTTTTGGGGGCCATTTCCACTCATTTGGAGAAAAAGGATTTCTTAGAGCCCATATGATTGAAAAAGGTTCTATAATGTATGATTAGGTGTCCAATATTTTTTATGAATGGGGAGTAGTAGTCATCAAAAGGCTAAAGGCCAAAAGAACCTATCAAATGAAGACATTGTAGCATATAGGAAAAGGGACAAAGTAAATCACCAAACATAGAGACAAGGTATGTTAAATATGATTCAAGTTGATGATGTATTGATCGAAGGTGAAATCATAGAGTCAAATAATGAATATGTATAGTTGGGGAATAAAAATGTGCCAATTGATAATGATAATGCCAGAATTGAAAATTTAGAGAATGAAAATTTGGAGATTGAAATTTTACCAATTCATAATGTAAATTGCATGATTTACCATGTTGAAAATGACAATGAACAGGAACATTACATTTCTCCTAATTATAATCAACATGAAGCTTCTCAATCACAAAAATGGATAATTAAAATTAATGAAATGATTATTACCAATTTGAAAGAGAAAAAATCACAAAGAGCCATTTGGTTATGAGCTTCAAGACTATATAAGATGTTTTTTGACAACAAGACAATGGTGGAACAATGTCAACTTTTTATGCACTTATTAAAGATGAAAAAGATGAGACCTATTCTTTGTAAATTGAAGATTCATGTCAATAAAATTTTTGAAAGAAATGTCATTATTGTGAGAAGTATTTTCAGTGCTCTCAATAGCATTGGGATAAATAATAGGGAGAAAGATAAGAGAGCTTCTCAAAATATTATTACAACCCCTTTGGAAAGTCATCATTTGATAAAGGGTAGATATATGAGATAAACTTGTACTAACTTGAACCTAAGTCATACTACTTGGAGAAGAGCACTTAGTAGATGAGAGAGAATTAATGATCCTCTTCGAAATGAAACATGGGCTTTTTCTGGGAGACTTTCATAATTTAATAAGAAGCTATCTAATGTTGTGAAGGAAAAAATTACACAATTTTGGCACTCTAGCTGAAGTGTATCACCCAATGCTAAAGATGTGTCAAAGTTGAGAATTGGGATCAGAGACCACACACCACATCTTAAACATTATTTAGAGGTAAGTCAAATTATGTTGTTCACAGAATTTAGAGAGAGTCATTCGAGATTCCATATATCACAAAGGGATTTTTAATCTTTGAAGCCATTTTATTGTATGCCACTTAAAATTTGAAATACATGTTGCAAATATCATGTCAATTTTTCTATACACCATGAACTATTACACTCCATTTGTTCTACTTTGCATAGTAAATAAATGTTAGAGAATTGTGGTGCTAGTGTGCTTCCAAAATCATCAAGAGACTTGCTAGATCAATTTTTATGTCCTAGAATTGATGATTCTTTCTTTTATAGAAATACTTGCCTAAAATGAGAAGTGTTCATAATGTGGTGGCTTACCCAAGTTTGACACATGTTTCCATGAGGGGTGCAAACAAGATCTTGGGAAGACAATAGTAAAAAAAATGGTAAGATGAATCGTTTCTACAAGAATGCAAGATATAGTCACAGGTCTCAATGGACGAATCAACAATTTAGAATGTGTAAGTAGAATTTTCTCATTAGCACTATTATATTAGTTGTTGAATTTGCTAAGAACTACACATTGTAACCTCAAAATGAGACACAATCTCAAAATTACAACTCAATTCAGATTGCTATTTTCATCCACATACCATATAGACATGCCCCTAATAGTGTGGAAGATAATTGAAAGATTATTAGAAGACAATTTTTATATGAGTGATGATAGATCTCACTCTCATTAGTTTATTCAATATTGTTTCAAGAATTATTTTCATTTCTTACAAGAGCATGACATTGCTATGGATAGACATATCATATGGTCAGATAATTGCATAGGTCAATTCAAAAATACTCGCATGTTTTATTAGTTCTATATGATGCATGTAGAGAAGGGGGTGCCTCATATTTGGAGTTTTTTTGAGTTTGAATATGGGAGAGGGGAAGATGATAGAGTAGGGGCATGTGTGAAGAGAGCTCTAGTTAAGGAGAAACTAAAATTTTTAGGAGCAGAGCTTCTTGATGCTCATAGAATTGTTGATTAGTGTAGTTTAGCATAAGCACAGGTAGGGACTCTTAATTCAGTAGTATGTAGGTTATTTTGGTTGGTTGAGGAAGGGTTCATAGGTGATAGATCAGACTGTGTTACAGTAAAAAACTCATCAAAAATGCATTCATTCTAGAGCTCTAACTCTAGTGTGTGGACCATCTGGACATGACAACTAGCTTTCTTTTGTCTTATTTTTTTTTTAGTATGATTGGGATCCCTATGAGTCAAGTGAGTGGGTGGACACATAGGCTCCACATTATCTTACTCCATTGTCTATCATACCCTTTATAAAAAATGATGACATTGAAAGTTCACTTGATCATAACAATCTATTAGATCTTCATCTTCTAGGACATGCCTTTGCATTGGTTGCACCATAGGGGAATGATAAGAAATTAGATTATTGGTTAGCACATTGTGTAAGAGGTAAAAAAGGCTTGCAAAAGTGATCATAGATGATGATGGATTCACATATCCTATTGGTTTAGTGGCTATTTTTGGAACATGGTTGTGGAAATACATGCTCAGAAGGAATGAAATTCCTACATTTAAAGACTATCAAAAGTGAAAAACAATTCTCATATATTCAAATCTTATTCTAGCAAAAAATGTTAATTTTTTGAAGCATAAAGGAATACCAAAAGTAAAAAATAACTTTTTACTATTAGTAATTTTGATCATGAAACCCTATTGGAGACCCTAAAACAAAGAGAAGACCCTACTGGAACACTCCACTAGATTGTATATTAACTTCTTTTGTTATTTTGTTCATAATGATTCAATTAACCAATGAATATCTTGTTTAATACAATAAGTTACTAATATTTTTAATGATATTGGAATGTAGGTACATCATGAAGAGTAGCCATGCATGAAGATAAAAAACTAAATAAGGAGCAGAATGAAGAAAAATCTATTCTATTTTTGACACTACAATTTTTGACACTACTATTTTTGGCACTATGATTTTTGATAATTGTGTATTGATGTAATAATAAGGAAACACTTAAGACATTGTAAATGTAAACTTGTTGATTTAATGTAAGAAAAAAAGATGATTTTACTTAATGCAATTTATGTGGAGGGACCTAAAAAATGATGATTTTAATACATACTAACACCAAACTTGGACTATGCCTAATACCAAAAACTTGAGAGAGGTAAAAAATAATGTTTTTACTTAACACTAACCCTAGTGCCACCCTTTTTCTAACCACAGAGATTTTCCATCATTCACATCCACCCCGTATCAAAGAGTCTCCAAGGTGGTCTAAGTGTGTTTCAAGGTCAATCTTCTAAGGGTCATAACTCGAAGCTCATTGGGTCTATTGATCAAATGTCAAATTCTACAGGATGGTCATTTTGAGGCTTAAAATAACCTATCTTATTTTTGAGAGATCACATTCCATTTGAATTCTACAAATCAATCTCTCTTAATGCCAAAACTTGCAGTGTACCTTAGTTCATAGGTGCATCATAGTGTATCTTTTAAATCAATAATCTTGACATCAAATTGTCAAGACCATTAGCTCTAGATGGGTAGGTGAACTCTAGTGACACCCTTGTTCTAATTGCAAAGATCCTCCATCATTCAAAACCACCTCGTACCAAATAGTATCCAAGGTACTCTAAGTGTGTTTCAAGGTCAATATTTCAAGGGTCGTAACTTGGAGCTCATGGTGGCTATCGATGAAAAATTGAATGCTACAAGATGGTCATGCCAACGCCTAAAATATTCTAGCTCATTTTTGAGATATCACATTCATTTTGGATTCAGCACAATGATCTCACTCGATTCCAAAACTCATAGTGTGCCTCAGTTCATAGGTGCATCACAATGTAACTTTGAAACAACTGATATTGACATTGAATCATCAGTGTCATTAGCTCTAGATAAGAAGGTGAGCCCTAGTAACATCCTTTTTTTTAGCTATAGAGAGTCTCCATTATTCACAACCACCCCATGTCAAAGAGTCTCTAAGGTGTTCTAAGTGCATTTTGAGGTCGATATTCTAAGGGTCATAACTCAGAACTCATGGGGGATATCAATGAAACATAAAATGTTATAGGATGGTCATGTCAAGGCTTAAAATAACCTATCTCATTTTTTAGGGCTCACATTCTATTTGGATTCTACATAGAGATCTTGCTTAATGCCAAAACTCGTAGCATGCCTCAATTCATAGGTGCATCATAAAATAACTTGAAAGTGGTAATCTTTGCATCAAATAATTAGTACCATTAGCTTCAAATGGGTGGGTTAACTCTAGTGACACCCTTTTTTCTATTTACAGAGAGCCTCCATCATTCATGGCCACCCTGTACCAAAGAGTCTCCAAGGTGCTCTAAGTGTGTTTCAAGGTTAATCATTCGAGGGTCATAACTCAGAGCTCATGGGGGCTATTGATGAAATGTCAAATTTTATAGGGTAGTAATGTTGAAATATAAAATAACCTATCTCATTTTCAATAGATGAAATTCTATTTGGATTCAACATAGTTATCTCGCTCGATGCCAAAACTTGTAGTGTGTTTCAGTTCATAGGTGCATCATATCGTAACTCTAAAACTACTGATATTGGTATTGAATTGTTAGCACAATTAGCTATAGATGGGTTGGTGATCCCTAGTAACACCCTTGTTTAGGCCACAGAGAGCCTCCATCATTCATGACCACCCCATACTAAAGAGCCTCCAAGGTGCTCTAAGTGTGTTTCAAGGTCAATCATCGAAGGGTCATAAATTAGAGCTTGTGGTGACTATCAATAAAAAAATTTAATGCTACAAGATAGTCATTTTGAGGCCTACAATAACCAATCTCATTTCCGAGGTGCTCTAAGTACATTTGGGTGGGTGAAACATAGTGACATCTTAAAATATTATTCACAAATTATTGTATTTGAATCAAATATGATAAAAATGATAAAAATCAATTATATTCTATAAACATAAATAATACACATGATCCATGATAAATTGAACAATACTATACTAAATTAATATGTATATCATTGTGCACATAAATGACAAAAATATATATATCAAAATACATAGATCCTTTTGGAAATGTAGATGGACTAACTGAGAGGGGTGGGTGAATCAATTACCAAAAAAAAAATCCACAGATCCCTTAGATGTCAAACAAGTTACTTATTGTTGCCACTTGGTAAAAAAAAATGTTATAAATTAGTAGATTAACTTTTTACTGATCTTTAAGCATTCATAGATCTTTAACCAATGTAACTAGCTACTAATTTTTACTCTTTTGAAGTGAGCCCTGTTATGAGCCAACCCTATTAAAGGTTTAAAAAACACACTATTAGGTGTGACCCTATTAGAAGATTTATTCACCCTATTAGGAGTGGCCTTATTAGAGTTCTTTAGAAAAATTCAACTGAGCTGTCACCCTATTAGAGGATTTTCAAAATGGTTGTTAAACCAACTTTGTTAAGAGATTTTGGAATCACTACTACAATGGTTAGAAAGTAACAATGAAATGACCTGAACAAGATGCAACTAAATTTTTTGATTACAGATCTCTATTCTCCACCATCAGATCCTCCTTGATCAAATATAGCTTTGCTACTCCTTAATGATCTCTGATCATCCTTCAAAATTCACTCTCACAATAATCAGTCCACCTTCACATTCATATCACATCAAATTCATCACACTTAAAATTCACAACTTGACCTCTCATATATATCATTCAGATTATCAAGTCAGCTCAATTACAAGTTACAACCACCTATAATCATTACCATAGTCAGATAAAAATTATACTTAAAAAAATTAAGCATTAAATCATAAATTAACAAATTTCTTTACTGGCTGACTCTACTCGGTAAACACTACTTTAGAAATAATTTCTAGAGTTAACCATCTTAACTCAGTTAACACTGCAAATTCTATGAAATCCTTTGGCTATCGAGTTAACTCAGTAAGAACTGAATTTCCTTCACTGACCATGAGAGCTCAGTAAGAACTATTTTCTGCCACATTTTCCTTTGATGACTGAGTAAGTTCAATAGACATTGAATTTCCTTTGCTAACCTTGAAAGCTTGGTAAAAACTATCTACACAAGGTAAAGTTTGAGAATGCTTGGTAGACACTGTAAATCTTATTGCAAACCAACTGAGCTAATTAAGTGCTAATAGATGACTTGTATGACATTTGTGTAATATCAAAGAAAACACACAATTGGATAATTGTATCCAACAATCTCCCTCTTTTGTATTGATGGAAACACAACATGTCATAGCATAATAAAATTTGAGAACAAGACTTTCTCTAGTAGAAGTTTTTCTCCCTATAGAATTTTACACCTCAAACTTTAGTTATCTATAGGAAAACTCTCCCTCTTTCATAGTAATCTCTCCCTCTTACTTAAACTCTCTTTCTTGCAAATTTTAGAAAGATATGATAGTAAACTTCCCCTCTTTGACAACACATGCCAAAGACAACACAACTCAAATGAATTTCAATGTACCTTAAGTATTGATTCATATGCAATATCTTCATTATCTTGCTACATTGACTGATAGATCTTCAATTACGTTCCTGTTGATCCATCACTAAAACTATATTTTAGTGAGCTTCAAATAGGGGAATGACCCCTAACTTACCTCTTAGATAGAAGAATGCATCCTTAGGTAAAGGCATTGTGAATATTTCAGCAATTTGTTCCTTAGAATGGACGTATACCAATCTGATCTCCTTATTCTACACCAATTCTCTAAAAAAGTGATACTTTATAGCAATATGTTTGGTTTTGGAATGCATCACTAGATTCTTTGAAATGTTAATTACACTTGTATTATCACAAAACATGACAATTGGTTCTTTAATCTCTACCTTCAAGCCTTCGAATAATTGTCTAAACCAAACAATGTTTGAACAGTTTACTGCTGCTGCAACATATTCTGCCTCTGCTATGGACTGATATATACAATTTTTCTTTTTACTTGTCCAAGAAACCAAGCTCTTTCCAAGAAAGAAAGCTCCTCTTATTGTACTCTTTCTATCATCAAAATTTCTTGCCCAATTTGCTTTAGTAAACACTTTTAAATCTAGATTTCTTCCAAGTTTATACCATAATCCATAATCTTCAGTGCCTTTCAAATATATCATGATCCTTTGGATTGCCATCATGTGATTTTCTTTTGGTTTTTCTAAAAATCTTACTACAATACCAACTGCAAGGGTAATATCAAGTCTTGTATGCACTACATACTACAACTTTCCAATCATAGATCTATACAATTTTTGATCCACTTCCTTTGATTCATCATCCTTGGTAAGTTTCAATCTAGTACACATAGGAGTCCCAACTAGTTTGCAATCTTTCATACCAAACTTTTTCAATATCTCCTAGATGTATTTTGATTGAGTGATGTAGATACCATTCTTATTTTGCTGAATTTGATGACCAACAAAGAATTTGACTTCACCAAACATTGACGTTTCGAATTCTTTGTTCATTTTCTCTTAGAATTGTTTACATTGATCATCATTTCTTATAAAAAAAGTATCATCTAAAAATATTTCTACCAAAACAATATTATAATGTGATCCTTCCTTGATATACAAGCTATTGTTATCATTAGTTCTTTGAAAACTAATTTGAATAATATAGTTATGAAATCTCTCATACCATGCTCTAGGGGCTTGCTTTAGACCATACAATTCTTTATGTAATTTATAGACCATCTCCTACTTGTTTGGATCAACAAAACCTTCAGTTGTTCAATGTAAACCTCTTCATCCGGTATACCATTGAGAAATGATAACTTGAGATCCATTTGATAAACTTTGAATCCTTTGTATGTTGCATATGCAAATAAGGTTCTGACACCTTCCAATCTTGCAACAGGAGAAAAAGTTTCTCCATAGTCTATTCCTTCTTCTTGGAAGTATCCTTTGCATACCAGTCTATCTTTGTTTTCTTAACACCTTTCCATCTTCATTTAACTTATTTCTAAATACCCACTTAGTTCCAATCACAATTTTGTCTTTAGGCCTAGGTTCAAGAGTCCATGTTTTGTTTTTCTTTATCTACTCTATCTCTTCATTCATAGCCTAAGTCCAACTTTCATTTTCTAATGCATCTTTGAAACTTCTAGGTTCAAAATTAGTAGGTAAACAAGTACCTTTCAACTTACTTCTTATCATAGTTCCTTCAGATTTATCTCTAATGATCTGATCTGGTGCATAATGCTTCCCGACATACTTAGCTAATATAAGTTCTTTTCCTTTTGAATGCTTTGCATTTTCATCCTCTTACACTTCAACTTCAGGTTCTAACTATTCTATCTACTACTCAAGTCCTTTAGACTCGTTAGGCATTGGCTCAGTAGCATCAGAATGGTACTCAGGTTCATGTAGCTCAGTTTGAATTTCTTGCAACTTGATTAGTGAAGACTCTGGAGTAGAAGATTTTTGATTGACAGGTGTATCTGGCACTGTATCAGGTTCAATAAAAATAAATCTCCTATAGTCTACTGATTCCCTTTTACTTTCTTCTTTAGTTCTTTCTGCAAACTCATCAACTTTCACATGTACACTTTCTATGACTTTGTGAGTAGAAAAATTCAAACATCTATATGCTTTATCCTTGCAAGAATATTCCAAAAATATTCCTTCATCACCCTTCACATCAAACTTACCTTTTCTAGATTCTTTCAAAATGTAATATTTCCTTCCAAATACTTTTAGGTAACTTACATTTGGCTTGTAGCCATACCATAACTCATAGTGGGTTTTGAATGAGTCCTTCTTCAGCTGTACTTAGTTTAAGGTATGAACTGCAGTGCTGATAGCTTCCTTTCAGTATTTGATAGCAATGCTCTTTTCAATCATTAAGGTTCTTGCATAGTCCATGATAGATCTATTCCTTCTTTCAACTATTCCATTTTGCTCAAGATTTCTAGGGGCTAATACTAGTCTTTTGATTCCTCTTTCAATAAAAAAGTTATTGAAGTCATGTGAAATGAATTCACCACCTCTATTTGACCTCAAGAATTTCAGTCTTTTTCCTATTTCCTTCTCTACTTTGGCCAAATAACATTTGCACTTTTCAAATTCTTTTAATTTATCTCTTAGGTACATAATAGTCATCATTCTTGAGTAATCATCAACAAAAATAATAAAGAATTTTTTCACTAGTATAACTTTCAATTCCAATAGTTCCACAGAAATTAGTATGCACAATTTCTAAAACTTTTTCAGATTGATAGTTCTTACTTTTAAAACTAGTCTTTCCCATCTTGCCAATTTGACAATTCTTGCATAGACCAACCTCAGGTTTCTTTATGTTAGGAATGCCTCTCACTTTCCTGAATTTACTTATTTTCACCAAGTTATCAAACTTCACATTACACAACCTCCTATGCCATAACCAACTTTCTTCAACTTGAGTAATAAAGCATGAACATTCACCAAGTTCAAGATAAAACAAGTTACCTTTTGTTTGAGTGCCTAATCCAATTAGCTTTCCTTTGCCATCCAGTAGTCTTTCTTTTCCATGCATGAATTCCACTTTGAATCCATTATTGAGTAGTTGTGCCACACTCAACAAATTGTGTTTAAGTCCTTATACCCAATATGCATTATCACATACAAGTTCTTTGGTTAGTGAGATTCTTCTTCTTCCTTTTATGCAACAAGGTTCATTATTACCAAACCTTACACTGTCACCATCATAGTCCTCAAAATAATCAAACTTACTTTTATCACTAGTCATGTGATGAAAACAACCACTATTATTAATCCATGTATCATTTTTCCTCACATGAGAAATAAGTGCCATTTCCTCATCATTATTAGACTCATCACTCACAACAATGTAAACAATTCCATCTTCTTCTTCATCATCAGAATCATTAGAATCCTTAGCCATGAAACATGTTTTCTACCATTTTCCTTAAATGATTTGAAGTCCTTCTTGCCATTGCACTTGTGACATTTCTTCTCATCTTTGATCTACTTTTTTGGGCACAGAGTTATCTAGCTCAAATGTAGTTAATCTTCCTACTATGGCCTCTAAATTTATCTTATGATTTCTTTCACATCTACTTTCTTGAATTGCAGAAACTCTAATTGCATAAATGGGAAGCAGTGTTCTAAGAACTTTACTTATAATTGTTTCCTCCTTGATATCTCCTCCAGAAGCTTTGATTGCACTAACACTTGCATTAACTCTTTCAACATATTTTGTAAAGTTTTCATCTTCTCTCATCCTCATTTGATCAAATTGATCTCTCAAAATTTCTACTTTGGCTCTTCTCACATTATCATCACCTCTATAGATATCTTTTAGCTTGTTCCACATTTCAAAACTAGTTTTGCAATCCTTGATATCATCAAATTCTTCATAACTTAGGGCAGATGCATTATCTATCATCATGTTGTTGTGAGTCTACATATTTTGCATCAAGGTACTTCAACCATGTATCACCAATAAAAGCTAGATGAAATCTCATTTCTCCCTACCATGTTGAGAAGTTATCCTTGTTAAGTCTTGGAATTTCCCTCTTGTAGGACATCTTAATCTCTAGCTTGGATCTTTGAAATCTTTTTCTGCAAGAACCAAAAGCTCTGATACCAATTGTTGGAAATGTAGATGGAGTAACTAAGAGAGGGGGGGGTGGGGGTGAATCAGTTACCACAAAAACAAATCCATACATCCCTTAGATGTCAAACAAGTTACTTATTACTGTCACTCGGTAAACAAAAATGTTGTAACTTGGTAGATTAAATTTTTACAGATCTTTAAGCATTCATAATTATTAACATGCACGCAAAATTATATAACATGAAAATAATAGAAACTAGATTTAAAGTGAAAACTCAATATGGGAAAAACCACCAATGTAATTAGTTATTGATTTTCACTCTTCTAAAGTGAGCCCTGTTAGGAGCCAACCCTATTAAAGATTTACAAAACACACTATTTGGTGTAACCCTATTAGAGGATTTATTCACCCTATTATGAGTGGCCTTGTTAGAGGTCTTTAAAACAATTCAAGTGAACTATCACCTTGTTAGAGGATTTGAAAAATGACTATTAAACCATTTCTATTAAGAGATTTTAGAATCACTACTAAAAAGGTTAGAAAGTAACAATAAAATGACCCAAATAAGATGCAACTAAATTTGCTGATTACAAATCTCTATTCTGCACCATTAGATCCTCCTTGATCAAATATAGCTTTGCTGCTCCGTAATGATCTCTGATCATCCTTCAAAATTCACTCTCACAATAATTAGTCCACCTTCACATTCATATCACATCAAATTCATCACACTTAAAATTTGCAACTTGACCTCTCATATATACCATTCAGATTATCAAGTCGGCCAAATTAGAAGTTACAATCACCTATAATCATTACCATAGTCAGCTAGAAATAATACTTAAAACAATTTCAGAGCATTAAATCATAAATTAACAAACTCCTTTACTAGCCAACTATGCTTGGTAAACATTGCTTTAGAAACAATTTCCTGAGTTAACCATCTAAACTTACTTAACACTACAAATTTTGTGAAATCCTTTGGCTATCAAGTGAACTCAGTAAAAACTAAATTTCCTTTACTGACCATGGGAGCTCAATAAGAACTATTTTTTGCCAAATTTTCCTTTGATAATCGATTAATCTTGGTAAACATTGAATTTCCTTTGCTAACCTTGAAAGCGTAGTAACAACTGTCTACAGAAGGTAAAGTCTAAGAATGCTTAGTAGACACTGTAAATCTTCTTGCAAACCAACTGAGCTCAGTAATTGCTAAAAGATGACTTGTATGACATTTGTGTAACATCAAGGACAACACACAATTAAATAATTGTATCCAATAGATCCATATAAAATATCGGTTGGTCATGCCATCAAAATGTGTATAATATCAATGTTTCTATATACATTATGGCATGTGCCATCTCAAAATGTCACATGATGCATCCTATGACAACTATACTATCCTATGCTACTAGTGAATGATCCAAATGTAGCATCTCCACTACACTAGGTGGATCAAATGCCTCCTACATAAATAAAAATATAAAACCCAAAGTTAGGCTACTCAATTTATATGATTCTATGAATATAACATTGAATTACTCAATGCATAATGATCCCTTTTTAATAAATATTTTTAGTATTAAACTCTCATCATAAATACCACTCTCAACGACCTCTTGTATCAGTCAAGAGTCCTCTCATATGTCCTCAACAATGCTTGAACCTTGTTGATTGTGGCATGTGTTGTTAGAGTTATTTAAAATAACTAAGATGAGGATGAATTAGTTATTTAAGGTCCAAATGTAAATATAAAACTTTTCACTTAGCTTAGTGAACCCATTAAACATGAAACACAAAGATTCACACTTGGCACAATGATTTAACATGGAAACCTAGTTTGGGAAAAACCACCAATAACATGCTACTCCTTTTTTGCTCTTCTAAATTGATGCCTTGTGAAAGGCTAACCCTATTAAAGGTTACAACATACTATTAAATGTGACCCAATTAAGATATTTCAATCACCCTAGTAGAAGTGTGCTAGGTTAGAGAAGTTTATGCCATTCACTTGGAATGCCACCCTGTTAAAAGATTTTCTAATGATTGTTAGGTCAACCTTAGTCCAAAATATTTTACCCTAATTGATACAATTGTTAGAGAGTAACAGTAGAGCTTTGATCTGATATAACTTACAACTTATCTTGTAGATTTTAGATCACAATTTAGTCCTCATGCTTGCTTGGCTTCCATTCTTTATAGCTCTAATAGCTTGTTCACCCTTGAATCATATATCTCCTTAAGTCTTCTTGTTTGGTATGCCAATGCAGTAACCTATTGTGGTCACTTGATGGAGTAGAGTCATTGGCTCCCTATCTTTGTTCTTCCTTGGTCTTCTCTGACCTTCTCAATATCTCCTCTTTATTTCCACTTTGCTTCATGACCAAACATTCCTTAAATAGGAAATTAAAATACTTTTTTCCTTTGTTCTCCATTGTCCATTTTAGGGTTTTGGATGAATTAGGTAGGATACAATGTATCTACCCCATATTTTGTCTCTTCTAGAAACTTCTCCTAGAATCCATTTAAATTCTCCTAGAAATGGTTTACCTAGAATTCTATGCCACGAGCTCATCAATCTTATCTTCCACCTAGTTTATAGACTTCAAGAAAATAAACTTGTTAGCTCAGATTTAGCAAATCTTTGACTTTTCTAATAATGTAGCAGCTCGGCATTATTAATATTTTGATGCTAGACACATACTACATTGCTCAACATCAACTATGAGTTCACTCAGCATCAACTAAATTTTACTAATGCTCAGTGCCAATTATGTTTGCTCAACATCAACTATTTTACTCAAAACACACTAGATTTTTTTTTTACTTAGCTCCAACTAATTTTTTGCTCAGCTTGAACTAACTTTTCTTGGCACCTACTATCAACTTGGTCAATCTTGGTAGACAATCTTTATGTAACTTCTTCTTCTAAAGTTTCTGAGTGTAGCCAACCTATGTAACATTAAATAGATTATCAATACATTATTTCACCTTTGTCTTAACTGATCCTTGTACTTTATTACATATTCATAACTTAACCTTTCCTCCAAGTGCTATTATTACATCTTATTGATCAAATCCTCTTCCTCAATCAACTAAATGATAGTACATAAATGTTATAAGAAATTGTCTTACCATCAAAATGGTAGGTTTGAAATCAGTGACAAAATGATGATTGAAACACATTTTCTACTTCAACAATCTCCTTCTTTCAATAATCTCTTTCAACAATGATGTTTTCAATCAAATCTCAACAATCTCCCTCTTTGGCATTGATAGCAAACAAAATTGATCAACAAAGTCACTTGAGCGGTAAAACACTTTGTTTGACCAAACTGACTAGGTTAAAATAGTAAGACAATACCAAAAATAAAACTCATATATTTCTCCCTCTATTAGCATCTTCCATTAGGTTACAAAATTATTTCTTATGACTCCCTCTAAGTTTCAACATCAACAATTATCTCCCTCTAATATAAAAATCTTAGATATACTTCTAGGTGAATATCAGTTTCTGATATTCCTCCCTCTTTGCTCTTTCTTCCTAATCTTTTTGGAGTCTCCCCCTAATGATGATCAGTCCAATTGTCTTTCTTCCTCATGCTATGTCTCATGTTTTGTCTCCTTCTTAGCTTTTGATTAGTTTCTACTATTTCTCCCTCTTTGACAACAATGCCAAAGACATATTATCTTTACATCTTAACATGGAGATATAGAATTTGCAGCATCCTTAGTTTCTCCCTCTATCACCTTGCTTGTGATTATTTTGGAATTTTAAAAATTTGATTACTTTGGGAAACACCTAAAGTAAGTTCCTCTGCATTAATTTGTGACATTAGGTAATTAACTTATTTAATGCAAGGCAGTCCTCATGTTACTTAGACAATCTTTGATAGGGGTATAACCCCTAGTTTACCCTTTAGATATTCAGGGCATCCTTAGGTAATGGTTTTGTGAAGATATCATAAATTTGTTTCTTTAAGTTGACATACTCCATCTTCGTCTCTTTATCTTCAACTAGCTCTCTCAAGTAATGATACTTGATTGCAATGTGCTTTGTCATGGTGTGCATCACTGGATTCTTTGATATATTAATAGCACTAGTGTTATTAAAATAAAGTATCACAATTTTTTTTATTTCTTCCCTCATTCCTTTGAGTAGATTCTTGATCCATACAATGTTTTTGTAGTTTATAGTAGTAGCAACATATTCAACTTTAGCTATAGACTGTGAGGTACAACTCTATTTCTTACTAGTCCATGCAATTAATATTTTTCCTAAGAAAAGTGCTTCTCCACTGGTGCTCTTTCTATTATGTATATTGCCACCCCAATCAGCATCAATGTAGGCTCTCAAATCAAACGTTTAATTTTTCTTATAGTATAGGCCAAACTCTTCTATTCCCTTCAAGTATCTCATTATTCTCTTTACTTCGATTAAATTATTTTCTCTAGGATTTGCAAAGAATCTTGCAACTATTCCTATAGATAATGCCATATTAGGTTTTCTATGGACAACATATTGTAGCTTTCCAATCATAGACCTATATATTCTTTGATTTACTTCAGTTGAATCATCATTCTTTAATAGTTTCTATTCTATTATCATGGGTGTGCTTATTGGTTTTGAATCTTCCAGTCCAAATGTTTTCAATATTTCCTTCATGTACTTTGATCAAGTGATAAATATACCATACTTTAGCTAATATACTTGCAGTCCCACAAAGAATTTTATCTCACCAAACATTGACATTTCAAATCCATGTTTCATTTGATTAGCAAAATCCTTGCACAAAGAATCTTGTCTTCCAAATATTATATCATCAACAAAAAATTAAGATAATAGAATGTCTTTACCTTTTTCTATCTTTATGTATAGATTTTTGTTATCATCAGTTCTTTCAAATCCAATCTTCACAAAATACTTATGAAATCTTTCATACCATGCTCTTGGTGCTTCTTTCAAACCATAAAGAGCTTTATGCAGTTTACATACCATATTCTTATTATTTTTATCAACAAATCCTTCTAGCTATTCTATATAGACTTCTTCTCCTAGTAAGCCATTCAGAAATGTAGACTTAAAATCTATTTGATAAACTTTTAATCCTTTGTATGTAGCATAAGCAAGTAGAGTTCTTACTCCTTCCAATCTTCCAGCAAGGGTAAATGTCTCCCCATAGTCAATTCCTTCCTCTTGTGCATATCCTTTGTAAACTAGTCTCGCTTTGTTCCTTTTGATTTCACCATTCTCATATACCTTATTTCTAAATACCCACTTGGTTCCAATCACATTTTTGTCTTCTAGTCTAGGAAATAGAATCCAAGTTTTGTTTTTCTCTATCTACTCAATTGTTTCTTCCATAGCTTTGCATCAGTCAATATCTTCTAATGCATCTTTCACTATCTTGGGCTCTTTCATGCTTAGCAAACATGATTCACTACTTAGTCTATTTCTTGTCATTGGTCTAGAAAATTTATTTCTAATGATTTGATCAGTCAGATGATGTCTACAAATATTTTTGGATAGTCATGGCTCAATTATTATTTTTGTTGAAATCTAATTGAAAAGATTGTTGTTGAGAAAGGGAGGTTATTGAAGAAGAATGTTTTCAATCATTATTTTTTCATTGATGTTAAACCTGCTATTTGATGGAGAGACAATTGCTTATAAGATCCAAGTACTATCACTTAGTTGATTAATGAAGAGGATTTAATCAATAAGATGTAACAGTATCACCTAAGGGAAAGATTGAGTTATGATTAAGTAATGAAGTACAAGGATTAGTTAAGACAATGGCAAAATAATGTATTGATAATATACTTGAAGATACAAACAATGGACACACTTAGAAAATTTAGAAGAACTGACCAAAGTTGATAATGGGTGTCGAATAAAGTTAGTTCATGCCAAGCAGAATATCAGTTAGTGTCGAGTAAAAGAGAATTCTAGTGTGTGTCAAGAAACATAGTTGGTGCCAACTGAAAATGTAATAGGTGTCAAGCATCAGTAAGATTTAGTTGATGCCGATTAAAAATGCAATAGGTGTCGAGTAACACTATGTGTGTCGAGCATCAGAAGAATGATAGTGTCAAGTTGATAAAGTCAAAGATTTGCCAAACCTAAGCTAACAAGTTTGTTATCATGAATTTTGTGAACTAGGTGGAAGATAAGGATGATGAACTAGTGGTACAAAATTTGAGGTTAGCCATTTTTAGGTGATTGGAAGTGGATTCTATATGAAGTTTCTAGAAGAAACAAGATAAGGGGTAGATACATTGTATCTTACTTAATCCATTCAAACCCTAATTTAGACAAGAAAAAAAAGAGTGAAAAAAGTATTCTAAATTCTTACTTAAGGAGGTACAAGTAATTGTTGGAGTTGATGAAATCCAACTCCGAAGATGCCCAAGATCACCTGCATGCAAAAACCTGTCAAAGGGAAGCCAAGGGAGAAGAATGAGGAGCAAGGGAAAACCTTAAATGGACATAAGAGAGAAAATGATATTGCAACACAAGAAAATATGTATTTACAATATGCTAAATGTCTTGATATAAATACAATAAGAGAGCTCGAATATAAAGAGCTCCAAGAATCTTTTAGAATGAGCTAGAAGACATAAGAGATAAGTGTGACAACTAATCATACATCCACATAAGGTGGAAAGTCCTCAAAAAATGTGAGAGGATAAGTATGACTTAGGAGAGAACAAACTCCTGTATTGTCAATAACTTATAAAAAGCTCTTAGACTATAATTAATAAATATAATGCATTTACCTGAGTAAGCTTAAGTAAATAGAATAAATAATTAGTAAATTAATTATTTACTCTAACACCCCCCCTTAAGTGCAACTTAGGGAAATTTCTTAAGCTCACAAAACTAAGATGAAATGTAGAATGGGTCCCTTCAATGAGGCCATGTTAGGTACCCATGAACAATGCAAAAGATGCAACCTCTAAAAGTAGGCAAAGAGAGAAAACCACATGGTGAAAACCCTCCCCCAAAAAGAGGTGAAAGCCCAATGAAGAACTGAAGAAGCCTCCAACTAGGGAAATTTCCCCTAAAATAGGAACAAGGAGTGATCATGAAGAGCATCACTGAAGCATGAAAAAGCTGCAAATCTGCCAAACTGCTGATCTAAAGAACTTCCATGGAAGAAGAAGGAAAGAACTAAGCTTATCTATATGGTAGATGATCCATCTCACCAAAATGCATAGGTAGCTAGCCACTACAATCACCTTGTATATAGGATCAACCACTAAATACATAGCTCACACTAACAAACCATTGAACCAAGGATGCATTAGAACAATAGAATAACCCCCTATTAATGTAGACAGGTGAGATGATAGGCAACTAAAAAGGTGGGCCAAAGTCTCCTGCAGACGAACCAAGAATGACGAGAGAGAAAGAGGCACAAACACCTATAAAGACATGGTCACACTAACACTACATGGGGCTAATGTCGTGGAAGGGACACTCACTTGACAAAGGGAGAATGCCTAAAATAGTAAACAACTATCTTCCCCATGGTGCTTTATAAAAATAGTGCAAGTACAACTGACTCAAAAACAACGTTCATGACCCCCATAATGCAAGAGTGGCACTTTATCTCAATGCAATACATAAAAGTGCTTCAAAATAATAGCTACAATGATCAAAACTAAAAACAAGCTGATACAAAACATAATATAGCCTAAAACAAAGGAAACCATGCTAGAAAAATGATCCTCAAACCTAAAACACTCAAGATATCCACCATATAACAAAAATGCCAAAAATATGATAGAAAGAGCATGGGCAAAAAACTAAGAAAAAAGGACCACATTTTTGAAAAGGTGACTAAACTAGCTTTCCAAAAATATAAAGTTTTCAAAAAATGGGCATGGCATGCAAAATATATGCAAGCTAGAGTCAAAAACACAACTCCAAACTTCAACTAAAAAAATAGGCAACAAAAATGCATCAAAACCTAAAAATACCTGCATCAATGTCTTTGTCTTGGAACCAGCTTTTTGGCACTTCCTTTGGATCAGAAAAATACCTCTGTATGCTCAAGTTATGGACAAAAAATTGTAAGTAGGTCCAAAATGACCCTAGGAGATGTGCAAGCAAGGGGCTAATGTAGTGCTGACGTTAGCATTTCATGGGATTAAATTTGACGGCCCATCATCTATTAGCACAAAAAAAAGGCCACATAGCATGCCACCTCGCAGGCTGACATGGTAGGGGTGACATGGTGGGTCCATGTGACAAGGTGCCACATGGCACCCAGGCCATGTGTGACCCTCTCACTATACCAAGTGGCACTAACTGTACAAACCTTGTGGCAAAGACATGTGTGCAAAAATTTGACATGGATGCTAATGATGCTGAGTGTACAACCATGCAAGAAGAAGACCAATCACTGGTCCTAAGTTGGAGACAGGAAACGAAGGAGTGCTGCAAGAGTGGTGAGCCGATGGAAGATGCTGACAAAGCAAGGGAAGCTAGGGGTGCTGCCCATTCGCGGAGTCCGATGGGTGGCCCGCTGGTGTTGGCGGTGCTGCGGTGGCATGACCTCTGTAGGTTGTGCACTGGTAGGGCCACGATTGTATGGTAGCGATTGCTAGGTGGAGTGTTGATGGTCACTCGACAGTGTTTTTTTTAATAAAAAATATTGCAATAAATTCCAACAATCATTCGTACGGCCTCCTGACCTAAAAATTTTTGCCTCTCAGAGCCCTTTCTCCAAATTTGACAAGTTTTATATGAACAGCCTTTTGGATCTAATGGTAGTGTCTGTTTGGGCTGAAAGTGCTCCAAAAATTTGTTGTTCCCCTGATTTGAAGAAAATATGCACAAACAAACTAGGGTTTGTGACTTCAAATCATGGCTTCAAAAATTCGTCAATGAAGCAGTAGTAGGGAGCCTTTAATACCATGTTGGAGTTGATGAAATCCAACTCCAAAGATGCCCAAGATCACCTACATGCAAAAACCTTTCAAAGGGAAGCCAAGGAGAGAAAAGCAAGGAGCACGAGAAAAACCCTAAAGGGACATGAGAGAGAAAATGATATTGCAACACAAGAAAATATGTATTTACAATATGCTAAATGTCTTGATATAAATACAATGAAGGAGCCTGAATATAAAGAGCTCCAAAAATCTTCTAGAATGAGCTAGAAGACACTAAAAGATAAGTGTGACAACTAAGCATACATCCACATAAGGTGGAAAGTCCTCAAACAATGTGAGAGGATAAGTATGACTTAGGAGAGAACAAACTCCTATATTGTCAACAACTTATAACAAAATCCTTGACTTTAACTAATAAATAAAATGCATTTAACTAAGTAAGTTTAAGTAAATAGAATAAATAATTAGTAAATTAATTATTTACTCTAACAGTAATGAGGCAAACTGGTTGGTTGAAGTGTATGGTGCTTGTTGAGCTATCATTTGACACAATGTTAAACAATAGGAATTCTTGCGAACTCCTCTTTTGAAAAGTTGATCTTGTGAATCGAGTCCAAGGTCTTGGGTGATCTTGTGACCTACTGGAACCCACTCAGTTAAAGATAAATGTGAATAATAATGAGGAATTTGCAGGTTTATTTTGATTTTGGATGGAATGTAGAATTTGCACACTATTTCAAAAATAACACTAAAAGAAAACTATGCTTTTGTATTTTATGCTTTTATGAATGCAATTTAACCATGCAACTAGTATGAAATCCTATTCTAACAAGGGGGTTAATAAAGAAAATAACAAGAACTTTAAGAAAATAACATGAAATTCAAAAAAAATAACATGAAATTGAAACCCTAATGGACATAAACTACAAAAAACAACATGTCTGCAAGTTAAGCTTTTGAAAAAATTGGTGGGTAACCAATGAAAATAGGAGCAACACTTCCTAGATTCCACTAAAGCGATTGTTGATGAGAAATTTCAACAACCAAATGATGTTTCACTCTTCATCAAATCGCAAGGCCACAGAAAGTGTGCTCATGCAAGACAAAGAGTTATATAGGCACAATTTGATGATTTCTTCTCGAGCTAGATACATCAGTGGAATCCATAAATTTGTAGCAAACACTAGAACTAAAAGATCACACAACTAGAAACAATGCAATAAACCTTTTCCTCAATCACAATCTCATGAAAAAAATTCACAAAACAATGACACATTTAGGCAAGAATCACTACACTCCAAATACTAGCACCAAAAGCACAATTTTACTGCATAATAATAGTGGCCTCTGTTATATATTACAATAGATTATTTATAAGAAATCATCTCCTCAATTTGTGTTGAGAGTTAGAGATATTCTTCATGCAATAAAATGCTTTTAAAGAATGAAACAAACTAAATATATACAATTTAATAATTAATCTAGTAACTAGAGGGACTCCATCCATATTTTCTTCCTTAATTGGATGTCTAAGCCTTTACATGTCAAAAAAAAAGAAAGTATGAGAGAAGAAAGAGGAGGAAGTCTTCAGTCAAAGTAGGAGTGTCTGGAGGAGCCAAAATTGAAAGCTGGTCCTTCACTATGCAAGTGTCAAAGTTAAACTATTGTTAGAATGCATTCTCAATGCATGGAAATCACTATTTTTGGAACAAGTAGTTAACTTCAATGCACCTCTGGATTGTGGAACTATGGGCTTGCGTACTTGCAAACCTTGATAGGGTCAAAATCTCAAAATTTTACTAAGTGTTAAAATTGAAATTCTGGCATCTAGGTTTTGTTCTTCTTCATCCCAAAGCTATGTTTGGATGTTTTCTCTTGAATTTCTCTATAATCTTAGTAATTTTGGCTGAATCTAGTAGATCTAAAGCCTCATATTTTTCTTTGACCTTTTGTTGATAATTGTCTGACTAATTTTGGGTATCAGCAAAATCCTCGAATTTGGTATCCAATTCTAACAAGGCTTCTTCTATCCTGAAGGCTTTCTAGATATCTTCATCACTGGATGATTCCTCAAAATTCTTCTTAAAATTTGCTACCAAAACCTCAACAGGAAATAACTTCTCATTCATCATCTTCAAAAATATCCAAGCACACATCATTGTAGTGTCTCTTTTCTTCCAAAATTTTCTCTTGATATTGGTTCTTGAGCTAATGGATCTCCTCATGTAACATTTCCATTACTTTATTGCTATCCACTATCTTTTCTATCTAGTCATCAATCATATCTAATTCTTCTCTGGTATATACATCAATCAAAACCCAATACCTTTGCCCCTTTATGGCTTGTAGAGTTTGCAAATCCTTAATCTAGGCTCGTACTTCATCCATAGTCCTAAAGTCTTCATTCAAAATTGCTATGATTTTATTCACATTCTCCTGTGTGGCATGCAATAACTTCAAATTCCCTATAATAATAAAAAAAACTTTCTCCTCAAAAATTTCCTACCACTACTAATAGGATTTCAAAAATGGATCTAGCTATACACCTCCCCCTTCTCTAAGTATGGTGTTAAAAGTTTTCTCAAGGTGCTTAGGATTTAGGGGACCAACTACTTCGGATAGATATCCCTTTAGGATCTCAACCTACCTTTGAAGTTTTTAGATTTTGGCTTCATCTCATTCCATGTTCTTGAGGACCGCTTTGACTCCCATGGTCATCATTAATTAGGCTGAATCCCATGTAGGTCTTCGTAACATAACCTCCTTCAATTCATAATCCTCAAGACCAAGGCCTTTTGTATATGTGTCTTTAGGAGGGACAACAACTTGTGAAAACAATTCCTAGTTTTGTGTGCTAGTGATAAATGCCAACAACATTGCCTCATGTGATGGAGACTTAGGTTTATTCAAAATCTCTATAATGTCACAAATGTCTTCTTCTAAAGCACAAAATTGAGGATTACTACTCCTAATTGTTTCCTTTCGCATCCACCTAGGGATGTGTTCTACTGAAGGCCTAGTTCTTGATGACAAAGCGGTATGTTCTACAACTTCCTTCCCTTTGTCACTCCTACTCAGAGTTGTCTCCTATTGAGTGGGCTCTTCTTCTATAGCCTCAATATTAGTAGACCCTATATCTTGTACCTTAGTGTCTTGGGAAGGTGGTTGAGAATATTCCACCATCTATCCCTCCTTTGACACTTCACTAGTCACCATTTGTTCTAGTCCTTCCCCCTATAATCGCTCCTCCTAAACCTACTCTTCTTCTAAACTCTAAGTTGGAGAAGTAACCAAGCCCTTATCTACCACCATAATTTGTGGTGGAGATGGCGGAGTAAGATCAGGACCCTATGTATCTAGCAACAATTACATCCAGTCTTCTTGATGAGTTTCACCTATAGGGGTTTCCTTGATCTTATACCCAATCAAATCTATACCCATGGGCATAAAATCAACATTTGACATTGTGAAAATGTCATTGCCCTCTTCACTCTTCTCATCCACCCATTGTTGTACTTCATCTTCCAAAGAAGAGAGTACTAAAGGTTCTGCTTGAGTGGATGGCGAGGTACCCATGGCACTTTTTCTTCTTTGTAGCTTAATGACTATTACTATTCAAGTTCTTCCCTATAGGGGCACTTGTTCCTCTTCCTCTTCTAATTCTTCTTCTTCCTCCTCTTCATCCCCTTCAGGAATGGTTTCAAGAATAGATGGGGAAGGCACCAATCTTCTGTTGACCCTTTGCCTCTTTTTCATCTAGATCTTAATCCTTTTCTTTTGTTTCTTCAAGGTAGAAGGAGAATTTGGTTCTTCTTGCATATGATGAATGGAGACTTGTGGAATCTCTACCTCTTCTAGTTGGCTAGGCACAACAAGAGGCAATTGAGGTTCATCCTAGACTTGAGTAGCTTCAGTATCTTGGGACCCTTGTGCACTCTCTTCTTGCTACTAGGGAGGTGCCTATTTTTTTTGAATTCTTTGAGGGGAGGTCCTCTTTCTTTTTTTCTTTCCCTTCCTTTCAGGAGGGTGATAGTATCCAACCGGGTGATCAAGCTAGTATATTGTCTTTGGCCTGATAGGAGACTAAGCCACAAAGGTATGAATTGTTACTTTCTTCCCTCTACCTCTTTGTGGGTGGGCATGCACATGAAAGATGATTGTATTAGGCATTGGATCAAGTGGAAATGGCTTTTTTATCTAATCCTTCATCATTCTAACAACATGCCTCTCCTGATGATTAATATCATCGACCTCCTCTCTATTAACCTCAACATTCATAATGGTACTTTCACCAATTTTTTTTGAGTTGAATTGGGGGTCCAATAACTCCTTAGAATCCTATTGCCTTATCTCATCTAAGATGTTCAAGTAGAGAGCCTTCTTTTCTAGATAAAATTTCATCCTATAATAGTCCTTATGAAGAAATCATAGTTGTTTGTTGTGTTTATTTTGTGATCCTCAATAGCATCCTCATGGTGAAACTTCTTTCTTGCCAGACTCTCCACTCTCCCAATATTGTCAAAGTATGGCTGAGGGGACTTGTATTCTTCAAGAGGATAATTCTCTCATTCCAACTTGAAGTACAAAATATCATGTTTCCATTTCACCTAGGATGGTCCAATGACCAAGGGCCATGCCTAGCAAGGTCTCTGTTGTCTCTTTATCTTCTCATATACTAACTCAATTTGTTGAGCAATCTCCAATAGAACTAGTTTCTCACTTGGATATGTTGGGAGCTTCTTAGGGTTGATGGAGACACCAGCTACCTATAGGTATGTGAACATTTTGAACTGGATGAAGTAGGCTTCAAGAACTGTAATCGGTGTTTTGGCTTCATCAGATAGCCTCTTTCCATAATCTCGCTCAATGAGTTGAATGATTGCAAAAATGAATGCATCATTCATGATTCTATATTCTTTTCTCTATGCCGAGAGCTTATTCCTTACTAGCTGAGGGTAGACTATATATGGCCAGGCATTAGGATCCTGCATATTGCCTCTCCTATACAAATTGAGATAGTCTTTTGCCCTTGCTGCAAGCAAGTATACCATGTAAGAAGTCATATAAAACTTCTTCTTGTCCTTTATTTTCCTCAATTGCTCACACAAGTTTTCACTTAGTGTGGTGGCCTAGTCCAATGGTATCTTTGTTGCTCTAATGGTCTCAATGAAGTTGACCATAAATTTACTGAGGTGGCCTGCTACAGGTGAGCCCATGACTTTGCTCAAAAGGATGATGGAACATCCAATGTCCTCCTTCATGTATCCCCAAGTCATATCCACTTTGCCTTTTATCCTTCTCCAAGGAGGCCTCTTAATAAGGTAAGAGGATTGTATGATGTCTATCACCTCCTGCTAGTGCTCCCTACACCATCTTTCTACTGCTTCATAGGAGAGTCTAATGAATTGATCTACTCTTGGGAGATGGAAGACCCTCTCAATTTTGTTGGGTTTTAGGTCTAGCACAACCTCTCTAGTGACACTCTTGACCACCCTTTCTTCAGGAACAAAATGTTACACTAGTGTGATGATTAGTTCTACTGATCATATAGATACAAGATGCAAAGCTGCACTCTCAATGGGCTTATTAATGATCTCTCAGTGGCCTTATTGCAAATTCTAAGGAATTCTCCTAAGTTAGTATATCCCAAATCTGTATCTCTAATTTCTACATGATCATCATGGAATCTTGATTTTGATGGTATTCCTTGAACATGACAGTCTTGGGTGCCATTCTGGATGTGGATGCCATTTCAATCTTTGATATACACGATGTGGAAAGAATGTTTATTAGTTCAAAATAATAAATACTTGGAAATAAAATACAAAAGCCTTAAATTTAACAAAAAATAAATATAAAGAACAAAAATAAAATGCCCAATTTGGTTGCTTTTATTTATTTTTTAAAATCTATTTTCACTCTATTTTATTTAATTTTTAATTTTTAATTATATATATATATATATATATATTTCTTTTTTAAAAAATTATTAATTTTTTTTTTAAAGTGGGGGTGAAAAAGTGGATGTGCGCATGCGGCTAGGGTTTGTAAGGCCACGTGGTGGCACTTTGCTAAGGTAAACGACAGATGACAGCACATCATGGTGAATGGAGGCACATCGTGGATGGGCGTGCGATGGAGGAGGTTAGGTGCGGTGGGCACACAGGCATGTAGGGTGTGGAGGCAAAAGATGTGGAAGTGCACAAGGCACAAAGCATCGTGTGGGAGTGGTGTGTTAAGAATGCATGGGCTCAACCAAAAGGAGCAACATGCAGGGTGTGAAGTGTTGCACAGGAGTGATGTGTTAAGTGCACACAGGCGTGACTAAAAGAAGTAGCACATAGGGCATGGAGCGTCATGCGAGAGTGATGTGTTAAGCATGTGTGGTCACAATGTTTTAAGCTCTCACCTTCACTTGAGCACCCTTCAAACAAAATGGAAGACATGAATGAAGATTTTGGTGGGGGAGCAAGGGGTTTTTATAACCCCGCCCACCCGTAGGGTGCACCCTCATGCCTCAAAGCAAGTGCATAGGTACGCGGCACACCTGGCATCTTATGTGATGAAAAATATTTTATTATTATTAGTTTTAAAAAAAATAAATTATTTTTTTATTTTTTAATATCTTTTTCCATTTTCTAATTTTTTTTCTTCTTTTATTTTTTGGTTTTTTTAGACTTTTTCAATTTTTATGAGTTTTGACGCTAACACTTTTTTTTGAATCTTGAACTCTGAGTTTGGGAGTCCAAAAAAAGTAGGGGGTTCCTATTCCTAATAAGGAATGGGGTGTGCATTGTGGGACCACAACAATGCCAAGGAGAAGGAATTGTGAAGAAAGAATAGAGTAGAGAGACTCTACTTCATCAAGTGACCACATGAGTGACTATATTGGCACAAAAAGCAAGAGGCTTAAGGAGATAGGAGCTTGATGAGTGAACAACTTGTCAAAGCTACAGAGACTAAAAGCCAATTAGAATTGTAAATTGAATTGAGATCTGAAATCTGCAAGACATGTTTTAAGTTGTATCAAATCAAAAGCCCTTATTGATTACTCTCTAGCAATTGTATCAGTCAAGGAAAAATCCTTTGGACTAAGGATTACTTAATAGTCATTAAAAAATGACTAACAGGATGATTGAAATCCCTTAACTGGGTCACACTTAACAGTGTGAGTTGTAACCTTTAATAGGGTTGATATTTCATAGGGCATCACTTTAGAAGAGTGTAAAAGTAGTACCATGTTCTTGGTGGTTTTTCCCAAATTGGGTTTCCATGTAAATCATTGTGTTATATAAGTGTGTTGACCTTTCATGTCTTATTGTTGCATGTTAGTTTATTAGTAACTTGCAAGTTTGAATCATTAGCTTGGATGCATGAATAGTCTAACGGGTTCACTATGCTAAGTTTTATTGGGACATTTGGACCTTGTCTTAGTTATTCTAAATAATTTCTAACAATTGGTATCATCGCCATCTGCTTACTGAACTAGTTTGAAGGTACTAGAAGTATAAATATCAAGATGTCTAAGAGAGAAGTTCCTAAAATCAACAGAGACAACTTCACCACATGGAAAAGTATAATGAAGCTACACCTTGGAGGAATAGGTGACCATGCACAAACCTCAATTATAGTGGAACATGTTGATCTAGCTAGTATGCCTACTACTGAAGATATGAAGAAAAGGGAGCACAATCAAGGAATATTGGAGATTGCCTCTACTCTTAGCTATGTAGAATTTGATGACATCAAGGGATGTGAAATAGACTCAAGATGTGGGATGCCTTGTCGAATATTTATGGAGGAGATAAAAATGTCTAAGGAGCCAAGGCAGAGATTCTCAAATGTAAATTTGATGATATGAGAATGCAGGAAGGTGAGAATGTTGCTTAATATGTTTCTAGAATAAAAGAGGTTGTAAGTGCATTAAGAAGTGTTTCTGGTCATTTAGATGATGAAACTGTTCTTAACAAAGTCTTAAGAACTTTTGATCTAGAGGATATTTTCATCAAAAATTGAAGTATCTCCTAATTGCCCATAATTAGCACCATGTCAAAGTTCTTAGAATTCTAAATCTGATGCAACTTGAACGGGAAAAAAAGGAGTTTGTATGCTCGAGTTATGGCTAGTCAAAGTTGGGTCAAACCTTATACTAGAGGCTATTAGATAGAAAAAATTTGCAACTCTCCAAAATTGGACTAGGTTGACACCAATTTGAAGGTCTCATCGAGAGGTTTTTGGAAATGTTCATTTTATCAAAAATAGAGCTTGGACATAAAAGTTATTGCTGGTCAAAGTCATAGTCAAATAGGCATATCAAAGGTTGACCAAAAATTGGTGAGAAATTTTGACCATCTCTAAATTAGTTGAAAATGGCATCAAGTCAAAGGTCTCATCACCATGATTCCAACGCCATTCGTTTCATCAAAAATTCAGTTCACATGCAGGAGTTGTGGGTGCTCAAAGTTGTTGAGTTGACCAAGTCAAATGATGATATCTGCATAAAATGACTTGGTCGGGAATAGTCAGTAGTGACATGACATTATGTGGCAAAAGAAAAAAATGGTAGTGCCATGTGTATGGCAAGGAAGCCCATGTGGCACCCTAGTGTGATGTCAATAGTGTACACATGGCACATTAGTGGTGCCCACGTGGCAGTCTACATGGCAGGGGGAGTGAATATTTATTGCTACTAGAAAAAAATATGCATATGAAGGATGACAGGGTCAAACCCATGACCACCGGGCTTTAAATCCTAGCCGATGGTCGTTAGGCTGTCAGTCAACTTCAATATGGAATGGGCACAAGTTTTATTTAAACTTTATCATTGGGAAATTGGAGTATAAAGGGGGGATTGCCAGTGGCATTGGAACCCCCGAGTGGTCGGCCCCCAGCCAAAAGATAATTACCAACCATGTTATTCATGTACTTTAAAATATGTATGGTGCAAGTTATATTTAATCGATAACAAACCCACCCCCTTTTTTAAAAAAATAGTTAACTTGTTATGTGGTTATTATTTTTAACCACAAATTTGATAAGGCCAAATCCCCTAAAATGACTAAGGGGTATTTCAAATATGCATGTTGTTATAAGGTCTATTTTTAAAAAAATTTGTTATAGCCTATTTTAGGGAAACTTTTATGTATAAAAGAGAGGGGGGATTTTTTCTTAGGGGTGATTCCAGAGGAGATTATTCCTAGGCATTCTTAGGGATTTTCCAGAGCCATTTTCCAGGAGTCATTACAAGGGCATTTTTGAATGCATTGTGCATTTTTCAAAAAGGAATGTGAGGGTTTCTCTAGGCAAGATGAATTCTTGTAGGAGGAATAAGGAGAATGAGATATAATGATGTTCTATTTCTATAGTAACTTCTTTTTAGCCAAAGTCTTCTTTGCTCTTAAGTAACTAGTCTTGCATTGTGAGAGCTTGTAGGCAAGTGGTTCGAGTTGAGATTTGTATCATGACTTTGTGGATGGACTAGAGCACATTGTAATCAACTATTGGAGCATCAATTATTCATTGGTCACATAGTTGAGTTAGACCCAAAGACATAGTCCACTTAGCTAGATGAACTCCAAAATCAAATTGGTTCTCTCTCTCTCTTGTTCTCCCTTTCTTCTTTATATTTGGTGATGCTAATTCTCTCTTTTTGTTGATCATGTCATTTTTAATATTTGATGTCTTTTTAGTTAAACATTAGATATTGAGTATTTGTATACTTCGATGTAATTTCCACTAGTATATAATTTCCTAGATCCTAGATCTTTATAATTAGATCAACTTTAGTACCTATCTATGCTATTAGAGTCTTAGCTATCCAAGAATTAAGTTGTATTCTAGGAAACAAACTAACTATTGAAGGTTTAGTGGGAAGACTCACTGCATTTGAGTAGTCCAATTTTGACAACTAAAAGCCATAATGTATTGAATCTACTTTCAAGGCCAAGTTGTTGCTAAAAGATTTTGACAAGAAGAAATAGAGGAAGAAGAGAAGAATAAAGCTTGTTTCTAGTGACAGTGACATTGATGAAGAAGATGTCAATCAACTAGAAGCACTGCTGGCAAGAAGATTCCATAGAGGAAAGGGAAAATTTAAAGGTAAGTTACCTATCATTTGTTTCAATTGTAATGAAGTTGGACATGTTTCTACTAGGTGTCCGGAAAAGATAAATTACAAAGGAAATGACAAATACAAAGGCAAAAGAAATGATGATAGCAAAGAGTACAAAGACAAAGGCAAAAAGTGCTACATTGCAAAAGAAGATGATTCAAATGAAAATGATGATGAGGTGGTCTATGTTTCTATAAAGAATGAGTTAGATGAAGATGAAGCAACAACACTTGTAACCTATGTGAACAATAATGACAAATGGATTATTGACAATGGATGCTCACATCACATGACATGAGACAAAAGTAAGTTTGTGACCTTAACTTAGCATGATGCAAATAGTGTTAGATTTAGGAATGATGCCCCATGTCTAATAAAAGGAAAAGGTTCCATCAATCTTATAGAAAATATTTCATGTGATAATGCATATTTTGTTGAAAGATTGAATTATAATTTGTTGAGTGTCTCACAGTTAAGCAATGTAGGTTGCAAACTAGAGTTTGGAAATAAAACTATCAAGATATATGACACTAATGGAAATCTAATAGGAAAAGGAGACCAAACTAGGAGTAATCTATTTTACCTAGATATAGAGGATGTTGCCTATCTTATTATAAGATTTGATGAGGTGTGGTTATTGCATAAAAGACTATGTCATGTCAATTTTGACAACTTGATTAGTATCAAAAATATGAAGAAGGTTAGAGGTTTTCCTAAGCTAAAAAATCCAGACAATGTAATGTGCAAACAATGTCAGCTAGGCAAGATGACCAAGTCAAGTTTCAAAAGTAAAACATATACTTCCAAAGAAGTATTAGAGATTATTCATACTAACATGTGTGGACTAAAGGTACAAAGTTACGAAGGGGACAGATATATAATGTTGTTTGTTGATGATTTATCTAGGATGATGACAGTCATCTTTTAAAAGAAAAAGTTTGATGCCTTTCAAATGTTTAAGTGGTATTTGGAAAGGGTTAAGAAAGAAATAGGAAAGAGTTAGAAGTTTCTAAGATCAAACAGAGGAGGAGAATTCACATCAAAAGAATTTGAGATGTTCTATAATTACAAAGGAATAAAAGACAAACTTTTACACCAAGAACCCCTCGAAAGAATGGAATTTCTAAGAGAAGAAATAAATCAGTAATGGACTGTGCTAAAACACTAATGATGGAGAAGAATGTCGCTTTAAAGTACTATAGAGAAGTTGTAAGTATAGTTGTCTACATCCTAAACTAATTTTAGATCAAGAAAGGTAGAAATGCAACACTTTTTGAATTATGCTATGGTCACTCACCTAATGTCAAACATTTCAAAGTATTTGGTAGCAAATACTATATTCTTAAGGATACTAGAAATGGTAAATTTGATGCAAAAAGTGATGAAGGCATATTCCTAGGTTACTCAATAAGAAGTAAAGCATATAAGTGTTTAAATATTAACACTAACAAAATTGTGGAAAGTGCAAATATAAATTTTGATGAATACACAAAAGTTTGTGATGATAAACCCATCAAAAGTCTAGAAGAATACAAATCATTTTTATACTTCTATAAGGGAATGTTAGTTGAAGAAGAAGCTACCAATCAAATGGAGATCCAACAACAAGTCTTAGTAATTATCAAGTCATAGCCATTGAATGCTGAACAAAATTTAGAAGTCAATTTGCATTCAGATGGTGAGTTGTACAATGAAGAAAATACACATTTTGATTCTAAAGTTAGTACACATGATGAAGATACTGAGTTACTTGAAAGAAGTACTCATAGTGAATTTGAAGCCAAAAGACCAAATGTGGAAATAAGGACTAAACCAAGACTATCCAAGTATGTTAGAAGAGACCACCTTGCTAAACAAATCATTAGAAGTAAGGATGCCAGACTAATGAAAATAAATAGACTAAGGAATGAATCATTCTTTCTAAGCTAGATAACACCCAAAACAATAAGAGATGGACTAGAAAATGATGATTGGTGCAAAGCTATGGAAGATGAAATTGAGTAGATAGAAAAGACAAAAACATGGAGCTTTGTCCCAAGATAAACTAACAAAAATGTGATTGGTACCAAGTGGGTGATTAGAAGAAAACTAGATGAAAATGGTGAGATCACAAGAAATAAAGCCAAACTAGTTTGTGAAGCTCATGCCCAAGAAGAAGGAATAGATTATGAGGAAACATTTTCCCCCATTGCAAGGATGGAGGGAATAAGAACATTACTTGCATATGTTGCCTCTAAAAGATACAAAGTCTACGAGATGGATGTTAATTCTACATTCCTAAATGGTATATTGGAAGAAGAAGTATACATAGAATAGCTAGAAGGATTTGTGGATGACAACAACAAAGGTATGGTATGTAAACTACATAAAACACTTTATGGGCTGAAACAAGTGCCAAGAGCATGGTATGAGGGGCTTCACAAATATCTTGTGAATATTGGATTTGAGAGAATTGATAATAACAATAATTTGTACATCAAAATAAAAAAGGTAAGGACATACTATTATCAAAAATCTTTATAGATGACATAATATTTGGAGGAAAAGATGCTCTATGCAAGGATTTTACTAATCAGATGAAGCATGAGTTTGAGATGTCAATGTTTGGAAAAATCAAATTCTTTGTTGGCCTACAAGTTTATCAACTAAAGTATGGCATATTTGTTACCTAGTCAAAATACATCAAGGAGATACTAAAAACATTTGGACTAAAAGAATCTGAACAAGTGAGTACACCCATGACAACAAGACATAAGTTATCAAAGAATGATGAATTAGATGAAGTAAATCAGACACTATATAGGTCAATGATTGGTAAGTTGCAATAGACCTGATATTGCATTGTCTGTTTGAATAGTTGCAAGATTTTTTGCAAACCCAAGAGAAAATTATTTTATGGTAGTGAAAAGAATAACGAGGTACTTAAAAGGAACATATAACTTTTTCTTATACTATAAAAAGAATGAAAATTTTGAGTTAAGAGCCTACACTACTGACAATTGGGGAGGAAATATAGATGACAAGAAAAGCACCAGTTCAAAAGCACTCTTTTTAGGTAGAAGACTAGTTACTTGGACTAGTAAAAAGAAAAGTTATACCTCACAATGCATAGCTAAAGCTGAATATGTTGTTGCTACCATCAATTGTACTAATATTGTATGGATTAAGCATCTACTAAAAGGTATGAAGGAGGAGATAACTAAACCTATGATACTCTATTTTGACAACACTAGTGCCATCAACATATCAAAGAATCCTATGATGCATGCCAAAACAAATCACATTGCAATTAAGTATCACTGTGTAAGAGAGCTAGTGGAAGACAAAGAGGTGAAGATGGTGTATGTTAACTCAAAGGAAAAAATTGCTGACATCTTCACAAAATCATTGCCCAAAGATGCATTTGAATATCTTAGAGGTAAGTTGGGGGTGATACTCCTATCTAAGGTTGTTTGAACAACAAAAAGACTACCCTGCATCAAATAGATTGATTGTTGAATGATATAAATTGATGCAAAGATTCATACTTCAAGTTTTTTCTTGAAGTAATCAAAGTACTAAAATTCCAAATTAGTAACAAGCAAGGTGATAGAGCAAGAAAATGGAGTTACTACAAATGTTATATTTGCATGTTAAGATGTTGAAATGTTATGTCTTTGGCATTGTTGTCAAAGAGGGAGAAATAGTAGAAACTAATCAAATATGTAAGATCAAAAGATATAGAGGGAGAAAAAAGAGAAATAGCAATAGATAAGAGGGAAAAACAACATAAGTGAACATAAATCAATTAGGATGATAAGATCAGAGAGGAGGCAAAAAAAAGGTGAAAAGAAAGAGTGTATTAGCAAAAGAGATGATTACCCTAATACTTTGAAAGAGGGAGCTATAAGAGAAGAATTTTAGAGGGAGTCATAAGAAATTGGAAGATGTTGATTTGATAAAAGAAACAATTTTGAATAAAAGATTTCTTATTGTTATTTGCCTTACTATTTTAACCTACTCGAATTTGATTACACAAAATCATAAAATGCTTTAGGTGATTTGGTTGATCAGTTTGGTTTTCCATCGATGCAAAAGTGGGAGATTGTTGAAATTTGATTGAAAAGACTATTGTTGAGAAAGAGAGATTGTGAAGAAGAATCTTTTCAATCATTATTTTTTCACTAATGTCAAACCTACTATTTTTGGGGAGAGAATTGCTTATAAGATCCAAGTACTATCATATAGTCGATTAATGAAGAGGATTTAATCAATAAGATATAACAACAACACCTAAGGGAAAGGTTGAGTTATGATTAAGTAATGAAGTACAAGGATCAATTAAGAAAATGGTGAAATAATGTATTGATAATATATTTGAAGATACAAAGGATGGCCACACTTAGAAACTTTAGAAGAATAGGTTAAACTAAGACTATCTGCAAGCTTCATCAAAGTTGATAATGGGTGCTGAGAAAAGTTAGTTCATGCCGAGTAGAATATTAGTTAGTGCTAAGTAAAAGAAAATTTTGGTGTGTGCCAATCAACATAGTTGGTGTCGAGTGAAAATGTAATAAGTTTCAAACATTAGTAAAATGTAGTTGATGTTGAGTGAAAATGCAATAGGTGTCGAGTAACATTGTATGTACTAAGCATTAGAAGAATGATAGTGTCGAGCTATTGCATGTTTTGAAAAGTCACAGATTTGCCAAATCTAAGCCAATAAGTTTGTTATCTTAAATTTTATGAACCAGGTGGAAGACAAGGATGATGAGCTGGTGGTACAAAATTTGAGGTTAACTATTTTTAGTTGATTGCAAGTGGATTCTACATGAAGTTTCTAGAAGAAAAAAGATAAGGGGTAGATGCATTATATCTTATTTAATCCATTCAAACCCTAATTTAGATGAGGGAAAATAGAGCAAGAAAAGTATTCTAAATTCCTACTTAAGGACTTATAGGTCATGACGCAAAGTAGTTGGTTGAAGTGTGTGATACCAAGGAGAAGACATTATGAAGGAAGAATAGAGTATAGAGAATTTGCTTTGTCAAGTGACCACATGAGTGACTATATTAGCACAACAAGTAAGAGGCTTAAGGAGACAAAAGCTTGAGGAGTGAACAAGCTATCCAAGCTAAAAAAACTGAAAGCCAAGCAAAATTGTGAATTGAATTGAGATCTAAAATATACAAGACATGTTGTAAGTTGTATCAAATCAAAATCCCTTATTGATTACTCTCTAGGAATTGTATCAGTCAGGGAAAAATTCTTTGGTCTAAGGTTGACTTAATAGTCATTAGAAAATCCTTTAACATGGTGGTATTCCAAGTGAATGACCTAAAGTCCTTTAACCAGGCTCACTTATAATAGGGTGATTGAAATCCCTTAACTAGGTCACACTTGATAGAGTGTGTTGTAACCTTTAATAGGGTTGGCCTTTTACAAGGCATCACTTCAGAAGAGTGAGAAAGTAGTAGCATGTTACTAGTGGTTTTTTCCAAATTGGGTTTCCACGTAAATCACTATGTTATGTGTGTTGACCCATCATGTCTTATTGTTGCATTTTTGATTTATTAGTAACTTGCAAGTTTGAATCATTAACTTAGATGCATGAATAGTTTAATGGGTTCACTATGCTAAGTGAACAAGTTTTATTGGGATTTTTGGACCTTGAATAACTTATTCACCCCCCCTCTTAGTTATTCTAAAGAATTTCTAATAGTTTTTTCATTTTGTCTTTCAGTTTAAGTGTCACTATGTATACTTTTTTCTAGTATCTCAACATCTCTTTCATGTATACTAACCTTAGAATCAAAATTTGTAGTTCATTCTGCAACTCAACATCTAAATGCAACTCAGTTCCTGAATTAAATTCAGCATTCACTAGCTATGACTCGACAGTTATTGAAACTTGTTATTGGTTTCCAACTTGATTTGCAATTTTCTCTTTAGTAGGCATTCCTTTATAGAAGTATACAAATGATTTTTATTCTTTTGGTTTTTGGATAGGTCTAGCATCATGAACTTTTGTATGTTCATCAAAATTTACATTTGCAGTTTTCACATTTTTGTTAGTGTTAATCAAGCACTTGTATGCTTTACTTCTTGTGGAGTAGCCAAGGAATATACCTTCTTCACTTTTAGCATCAAACTTTCCATTTCTAATATCTTTAAGAATGTAACTTTTTCTACCAAATACCTTAAAGTATTTTACATTGGGTGAGTATCCATACCATTATTCAAAAGGTGTTGAATGAGTATCTTTCTTGATTTTCACTTGGTTCAATGTGTAGAAAGTTGTTCTTATGGCTTCTCTCTAGTATTTCAGAGAAACATTCTTCTCCATCATAAGTTTGCTAGCACATTCCATTATTGACCTATTTCTTCTTTCAATAATTCTATTTTGTGAAGGGGTCCTAGGTCTAGATGTCTGTCTTTTGATTCCTCTATCATTACAGAATATTTCAAACTCTTTTGATGTGGATTCTCCTCCTCTATTTAATCTCAAAAACATTTTAGACTTTTACCTGTTTCTTTCTCCACTCTTGCCAAGAACCACTTAAAAATTTGAAAAGCATCAAACTTTTTCTTTATAAATATGATAGTCATCATTCTAAAATAATCATCTGTAAATAACATTATGTACTTGTCTCCCTTGTAGCTTTGAACTTCTATTGGCCCACACAAGTTAGTATGAACAATCTCTAGTATCTCTTTAGAGGTATAAGTTTTTCTTTTGAAGCTTGAATTAGTCATTTTTCCTAGCTGAAATTGTTTGCACATCATGTTTTTCAGACTTTTTCAGCTTGGGAAAATCTCTAACTTTCTTCCTCTTACTGATATTAATCAAGTTATTAAAGTTAACATGACATAATATTTTGTCCCATAATAACACATCATCAAATTTCACAACAAGACAAGTAGCATCTTATATATCTAGGTAAAAAAGATTGCTTCTAGTTTGATCTCCATTTCCTATTAGTTTCTCATTTGTGTCATATATCTTAGTAGTCTTGTTTCCAAATTCAACTTTGAATCCCAAATTGTTTAGTTGTGACACACTCAACAGATTATAATTTAGTCCCTCAACATAGTAAGCATTGTCACATGAGATATTATTTGTAATTTTGATGGAACCTTTTCCTTTTATCAGACATGGAGCATCATTACCAAAACTAACACTATTTCCATCATAATAGTTTAAGGTAATGAACTTACTTTTATTTCCTATCATGTGATGTGAGAACCAACCATCAATGATCCATCTGTCATTTTTGTTCATGTAGGTCACAAGTGTAGCTGACTCATCTTCATTAGATTCATCATTCATTGTTGCATTTACTACTTCATCATCATATTCATCAGAATCATCCTCCTCAACAATGTCTTCATTTCTTCTACCTTTTTATTTTTCACTTCTTTTGTGGTTTTTATTTTCTAGACATCTAGAAACAATATGACCAATTTCATTGCAATTAAAAAAAATTATTGGTACCTTATCTTTGAACTTTCCTTTTCCTCTATGGAATCTTCTTGTCAGTAATGCTTCCAATTGTTCAACATCTTCTTTTTCAATATCACTATCACTAGACACATGCTTTATCTTTCTTTTCTTCTTTTCGTTCTTCTTGCCAAAATCTTTCAATAGCAACTTAGCCTTTAATGTAGATTCAAGACTCTCTAGTTTGTAATTGTCAAAGCTGGATAACTAAAAAACAATGAGTCTACCTACTGAACATTGAAGCATTAGATTGTTTCCTGGAATACATCTCAATTCTTAGATTGATGAAACTCTAATAGAATAAATAGGCATTAGTGTTCTTAAGACTTTTCTTAAAATAGTATCATCTTCTATATGACTAGTAGCTCCTCTTATTGCACTAACTACTTTAATTTTAGCAATGTATATTGAGAAATGTTCTTACCTTCTTTCATTTTTATGTCATCAAATTTACGTCTAAGGCTCTCAAATTTAACTCTTTGAACATTTGTGTCTACTTCATAGATGGTTTTCAATGTATCCCACAACTTCTTTGTAGTGTCACATCCCTTGATGTCATCAAATTAGGCATAGCTTAGGGAAAAATCAATCTCCAACATTGTCTAATTGTGTTCTTTCTTCTTCTTCACATCTTTAGTAGTAGGAGCTCCAGTATGATCAATATGTTCAACTGAGATGGTAGATTGTGCATGATCTCCTATTCTTCCAAGATGTAGCTTCATTAGAATTTTCCATGCAAGGAAGTTGTCTTTGTTAAGCTTGGGTACTTCTCTTTTGGACATCTTGATCTTTATGATTCTAGTACATTCAAACTAGTCCTCTTTAGTAGATGGCTCTGATAAAAATTGTTAGAATTATTTAGAATAATTGAGAGGGGGGTGAATCAATTATTCAAGGTCCAGATGTACGAATAAAATTTTTCACTTAGGTTAGTGAACCCATTAAACATTCATATCTGTGTATGCATCCAAGCTTATCACCAAAACTTACAAGTTACTATTAAATCAACATGCAGCAATAGACGCATGAAACATAATGATTCAGACTTGACATAATGATTTAATGTAGAAACCTAATTTGGGAAAAACCACCAGTAACATGCTACTCCTTTTTCACTCTTGTGAAGTGATACCTTGTGAAAGGCCAACCCTATTATAGGTTTCAACACACACTGTTAAATGTGACCCAGTTAAGGAATTTCAATCACCCTATTAGAAGTGATCCTGGTTAGAGGACTTTATGCCATTAACTTAGAATGCCACCTTATTAAATTATTTTCTAATGACTATTATGTCAACCTTACTTCAAAGGATTTTAGCCTAACTAATACAATTGTTAGCGAGTAACACTAGAGCTTTGATCTAATACAACTTACAACTTATCTTGTATATTTTAGATCACAATTCAGTCCTCATTCTTGTTTGGCTTTCATTCTTTGTAGCTCTAACAACTTATTCACCCTTCAAGCATATATCTCCTTAAGCCTTCTTGCTTGGTATGCCAATGCAGTCACCTATTATGGTCACTTGATAAAGTAGAGTCCTTGAATCTCTTTCTTTATTCTTACTTGGTCTTCTCTAACCTTCTATATATCTCCTCTATATTCCCACTTTGATTCATGACTAGACATTCTTTAAATAGGAAATTACAATACTTTTCCACTTTGTTCTCCATCATCCCTTTTAGGGTTTTGGATGGATTAGGTAGGATGCAATGTATCTACCCCATATTTTGTCTCTTCTAGAAATAGTTTACCTAGAATTTTGTGTCACTAGCTCATTAATCTTATCTTCCACCTAGTTCATAGAATTCAAGAAAATAAACTTGTTGGCTTAGATTTTGCAAATATTTGACTTTTCTAATAATGTAGTAGCTCAAAATTATTAATCCTTCGATGCTCAACACATATTGCGTTGCTTGGCATCAACTATGAGTTCACTCAACATCAACTAAATTTTATTGATGTTAAACATCTATTGTGTTTTCTCACATCTATTGTGTTTTCTCGGCATCAACTATTTTACTCGGTACACACCACATTTTGCATTTACTCAGCTCCAACTAATTTTCTACTCATCTTGAACTAACTTTGCTTGACACCTACTATCAACTTGGTCAAGCTTGGTAGATAGTCTTTTTGTAACTTGTTCTTTAAAAAAATTTAAGTGTATCTAGCCTTTGTAACCTTAAGTAGATTATCAATACATTATTTAACCATTGTCTTAACTAATCCTTGTACTTCATTATATACCCATAACTCAGTCTTTCCTTTAGGTGCTATTGTTACATCTTATTGATCAAATCCTCTTTGTCAATCAACTAAGTGATAGTGCTCGAATCCTATGAGTAATTGTCTTACTAGAAAAATAGCAGGTTTGACAGCAGTGATAAAACAATGATTGAAACACATTTTCTACTTCAATAATCTCCCTCTTTCAATGATCTCTTTCAGCAATGATCTTTTCAATTAGATCTCAACATGTGTATGTTCAAGTCTATTTGTCAAATGAATCTACAACTTGAACTATAATATTATAATTCATAGCATGCTAAATTTATAACATATAATCAAGAATTCAAACTACAACTTACCTCTATCAACTTCTTATGTGGATATAATGGCTGTGTTAGTAAAGATACAAAACTCTAACGTCCAACCTCCTATACACTAGGTGTTTCCTATGAGGATACGAAATTCTAGTTGTTAATATCATGGAAATTAGTTTGGAATTTATTTATGAAAATAATGAAAATAAAAAAGAAATGATACTTATACATATGATGGGGCTCTCACTGTGAATGGAAATAGTAGAGGGTTTGCAACATGGAATTTTCCTAGACTCGTCACTAGTAGCCATGCCCTATACAATAAAGAATGTAATTAAATTTCATTAGAATAAATATTTTACAAGAATGCATTGATAGTTAAGCACTTTAAAAGAACCTAATTACCTTTCCCTTGTCAATGGGATGCGCCTCATCCCCTGCACTCTGCCACCCACTTACAAGTGATACTTACAAGAGAAAAGAAATATTAGAAACCATATATGCTCCAATATCAAATAGAAAAAATAATGAGAATAGAACATAATCTACCATGGATATGTCAAGGTCAAATGAAATAGACAAGAGTGTAATATTATCAACCTATCTGAGCTCCTCCTCAGTCATCAACTAAACGTGAATGAAGATCACATACATGTATAAGTCAGTATGGGTTAAAAATTAAAATTACTCTATTATAAAGATTAACCTTAAATCACATATGTTGTACCAAATAAATGTATACACATATTGAAATAGAAGGATTCCATGCCTTTGATTCCCCTACTCTCTCACATCAAGGTGTGTAGCCTTTGTATGTGCATCTGGTGTATCTTCCTTAAATACAAACTGATACTTAGAAAGATCACCTATGGGACCCAGACAAATATTCTTTCCTATTATGCAAGTATGGGGCACACAAACATGTGATGAGCTCACCAATGATGAACTCACACCACCATCATCAACATGATGAGGTAACACTGACCTAGCTTGAGATATCAATAGGATACTCAATTTATGGATGGCTCTAATAGTCTAAGAGGTAGCCTCTACAATGATATTAGGATGTTGCATTAGAGGATGGGGGAGACATCAATAGGGGGGGAAAAAGGGCTAGCTTTATTACATTGGGAAAAGGGTTTATTCTAAGGAGCTCCTCCTCCTACACTCATGTTGGGTCTCATCCTCCAATAGTTCACCTTGAGGTGCAACAAAAATTAGGCAACAATTTTTTAATGAAATAAAATGGCACCTCTATATTTTTGTGTCAAGGAATATCAAAAACCATCCACCAACGATCCCAAAAGTTTGCACAGATAGCCTCATTTTTGTACAATTTAATTTATAGTTTGAGCTTTGTGTGTTCTACTTGTTTACTAGTTTTTATGTCGACAAAAAGGCTAACTATATTATCTTTAGTTATATTTAGGGTTGTAACCTCACAATAGTCCAACCCATCATCAAACATGGCATGCATTTGGTCATGCCAGTGAAGAGCATCATTTTGTTCATTAGTAAGTGTTTCCATATTATCCACTATGGTGTTTAATATGGATAAAATGGGAGCTAATGTGGGTATAGTGTTATATGTGGTTCACAAAACCATCACTTTGGAAAGATTTTCAAATATTGTATCTTCAATTCAAGTATAGTTTTGAGGGTGAACATGATTATTTGGTGGATGATTTTGAGGGCGTACTGGATCGTTTGGTGGAGGATTATGAGGAACATTGATTATTTCCTAAATATCATCATTTGGGTCAGCCATACCTATTAATTCACAAAACATAATTTCTATTAAAAATAACCTAAATTTCAAAAATTTCTGTTAGAAAAAACCTAATTTTTAACAAATACAATTTTAAATAACTAATTTATAACAATATTCATTCAAAACATTAAAAAAAAAGAAAACCCTTATCTAATACCCATTAGGAAATCTAATACCCAAATGGAGGTCAACGATCAAACAAAAAAAATGCAATGTAAAAAGATCTCTTAGGTTTTTTTTAAAAAATCTATGTTACAGGTTTTAGGTATCCAATTTCATATCAGATACCCAATATAATATTTGATATCCAATATGAAATTGAATACCCAATTATGGATTGAATACCCAAAAAGGTTTGGTCCTAACCTTTTAGCCTTCGTATCAAGATGGGTGGAAAAAAGTAAAAGTGGATTTTGAAATGCTTTTAAACATTTTCAAACTCCACTTTTTTCACATCACCACTTTCTGGTGCACCATGATCCTACACAAACCCTATAGAATTTTTAAATTATAATATACTATATCTAATTAAAACACTATAAACTCTATATCAGAATGTTCTTAACATTTAGCTCTATAGAATGCTTTTTATATGTTATTAAAAAATCATAAAAATTGGTAAGAGTTATTGAAATGTCATTTTTCTAAAATAATTTTATTCTTTTAGTAATTGGATACAAACTTGTATAAAATATGGATTTAATAGAACTTTTCAATTGGAAAAGTGTGAGACCATACATAACTTAGCTAGAATGAATTTTCTTAGCTCATAGTTTTGAATAAAATTGATTTTTAAATAAAAATACTCAATTTTAGTCATTATGATAAGTCAACCTGAAAGGTGACACAAATTTTTTCATTTAACCATATTGAATAGATTCCTCTATGAATTGAAGTTAGTGGAGATCCATATGTGTTCCTCTTGAGGTTAGAGCCCTCCAAAGATAACTTTAGGAATTGTAAAAGGAGATTCATAGAGGGGTGAAATTTTTTGGTAAGAGATGAAAGTGTGGAGGAGAATGAAGAAGAAGGAAATGTTGTACAGGAAAGAGAAGAAGGAAAAGACCTAAACTGTAGACTGACATGTTTTTGAGGAACCTAAACCTAATGAGTTAATTGACTGGAGTAATGAGCAAGATGAATATTTTGTGTGTGAGGATGTTGCGGACCATATTATGGTTAAGTTTTTGAATTCTAGACTAAAGGGCCATGCCAAAATCTAGTGGTAAGTGATCCAAAATAAAAAGGAATATAAGAGGGAAGGAAAAAATCACAAGATCTAATCACATGGTGGACAACTAAAGAAGCAATTCATACCTATTGAGTATAAGCTTGATTGGTTCAAGAAGATTCAAGTTTTAAAGAAAGTATAAAAATCTATCTAGAAACATATGAAGGATTTTTACTAAGTCCTTATTAGGACAAGGAATGCACAAGAAAACAAGGAGATGGTCATCCACTACCTTATTGGGATAAGAAATAGCATTTAAGAGGAGCTAAGTATTGTTTGAATGATCAACATTGAAGAGGCATACTAGTTCACCTTGCAAGGCTAGAAGAGGCTTTAAAAAAATATTGAAATCAAAGACGGTGTGATCAAGGAGGAAGGCACAGTGGTAGGTTTCTTGGAGGCTGAAATGAGGACTAAAATAAAAATGAAGATGTGGGTATCAAGAAAAACTAGAGGAATGAGGCTTTTAACCGATCCTATGATAAAAACTTTGGAGACCAAAGAGGAAGTGAGAGATGACATGGACAAGGTTCAAGAAGGGGAGGCTTATGCTATAAATGTTTCAACTACAATGAAGAAGCACATTGAACCTATGAATTCCCTTAGCACCAAGGATAGATAGGAGAGATAATGGACAAGAAAGGGTTTCTCATGTGGATGATGATGATAATTTGTTACATTTAGAGGATGCCAAAATAGGAGGGTTTTTGGTAAATTAAAGGTTCTTGTTCAGTGGTGATACTAAACTTGGACAAAGGAGGAATTTGTTTCATACCAGGTGCAAGTGTGAAGATAAATGCTATGACGTGATTATTGATGTTGGGAGAATTGACAACTTAGTTTTAGAGGAGATGGTGTCAAAGCTAAAGCTCAAGAGGTTTAAACAATCCCATCCATATAATATTTCATAGGTGTAAGGTGATCAAAATGTCCTAGTTAGTGAACAATATTTGGTGAAGTTTATGATTGTGAGTTATCATAATGAGGTTCTCTATGACATCATAACAATGGATGTATGTCATATTTTGTTGGTATGGTCATGGAAATATGGTGGGTATCCTATAAATGATGGTCATCCAAACACCTATTCTCTAATGAAGGATGTTGTCTATCGAAATTTGAAGCTCTTGATAAATGAAGATCAAAATGTGTGCAGTAGTGCAAAGGCATCTCATGTTGATGGAACAAAATATGTAGATGGGATAAAACATCAACATATGTTAGGAATAAGGTGTCTCAACCTTGTATAATTCCTATTCTTATTATTTGTTTTGTAAAATTTATTTCTTGCAAATAATGTTGATGTGTCAACATCTTGAATTGTGTGTAAGGAGATCATGACTAAAACGGTTATGATGAATTCCTATGACACGTAAGAGCTATGTTAGGAAGATTCAATGATAGGTGAAGACATGTGGCAACTAAGATATTTGAGTACTGTACACTCTACTAGATGAAAAAGAAAAGGAAAAAGATGTTGTTCAGTTGCCTCCTACCCCTGAGAAGACTGAACAGAGAGACCATGTTGGGTCTAATGATGAGGAGAGCTCTTGCAGCTCTGATAGTTTAGAAGAAGAGGAAGAACAACCTCAATCTCAGCCCTTGAGGAGATCCATGAGAGAAAGAAAGACACCAGAAAGGTTTGGTTATTCTATGTTAGATTCCATATGTGCTTTTTCTTTGATTACTAACACTGATGAGCCTAGATCTGTGAAAGAGGCTTTGGGCGTGGAAGATGCAGGTTCCTGGATTGAGGCTATGGATGATGAGATGGCTTCATTAGAGAGAAAAAAAACATGGGACCTTTTACCTTTTCCTAAAGGGAGAAAATCTATTGGCTATAAATGGGTGTTCAAGAATAAATTCTGTGTAGATGGTAGTGTTGAAAGGTACAAAGCTAGATTGGTTGCAAAGGGGTATTCACAGGTAGAGGGCATAGATTATGGTGAAATATTCTCTCATGTTGCAAAGTTGACATCCATTAGATTTATGTTATCTCTTGCTGCATCATATGATTTAGAGATAGAATAGATGGATGTGAAGACAACTTTCCTTCATGGTGATTTGGAGGAAGAGATTTATATGTCACAACCTGAGCACTACATTGTTAAAGGTAAAGAATCCTTAGTTTGCAAATTAAAGAAATCTCTATATGGTTTGAAGCAATCTCCTAGGATGTGGTACCTTAAGTTTGATTTTTCTTGTTGTCAATTGGATTTGTATGATCAAAATCAGATCATTGTGTTTATTTCAGAATTGAAAATGATCGCCTTCTTATTGTTGCATTATATGTTGATGATATGTTGCTATTTGGGAAGGGTAAGGGTATGATTTCTAATTTTAAATCTCAGTTGTTAGCACAGTTTGAGATGAACGATCTTGGGGCAGCTAGGTACATCTTGGGTATGGAAATCAGTAGAGATAGGTCTAATAGAAAACTTTGGTTGAGTCAGAGTAAGTATGTGAAGTCTGTGTTGGATAGGTTTAGCATGGTAGACTGTAGACCACTATGTGTTCCTATTCCTGTGGGAACAAAGTTATATGTAGATGATTGTCCAAAATCTCCTAGTGAGGTGGAGGACATGAGTAGAGTACCTTATGCTAGTGCAGTTGGCAGTCTTATGTATGCTATGGTCTATACTAGACTAGACATTGCCCAATCAGTGGGAGTCTTGAGTCAATTTATGGCTAATCCTAGATGGATACATTGGGATGTAGTTAAGCGAGTATTCAGATATTTGAGGGGTACATCAGATTACTCCATATGTTATCATTGTAACTCTTCTAGATCTCCGAATTCAGTTTGTATTCATGGGTTTGTGGATTTAGATTGGGCAGGTGATATTGACCACAGGAGATCCACTAGTGCTTATGTGTTCACTATGTTTGGTGGTGCCATCAGTTGGATGAGCAAGCAACAACCTATCGTTGCTTTGTCCACTACAGAAGCTAAGTATATGGCTGCTACTCATGCTTGTAAAGAAGCCATTTGGCTTAAGAGATTGTGTTCTAATGTTGGTGTTGATGCAGAATAGTTTACTATTTGGTGTGACAATCAGAGTGCTATTTGCCTTGCAAAGAATCCAACTTTCCATGCCAGAATGAGGCACATTAATGTGCAGTATCACTTTGTGAGAGATATGGTGGAAGATGGAAAAGTAAATTTGGAAAAGTTAGATACTGTGAAGAATGTTGCAAATGCATTAATGAAACTAGTGGGCACTAAGAAGTTCAGATGGTGTTCGGAGTCTATGGGCCTTTTGGCCTATAGCGGTTAGTTCCTATTATGTTCTTGTTGCTCTTACAAGGTGTTCGATAAGTGGGAGAATGTTAGGAATAAGGTGTCTCAACCTTGTATAATTCCTATTCTTATTATTTGTTTTGTAAAATGTATTTCTTGCAAATAATGTTGATGTGTCGACATCTTGGATTGTGTGTAAGGAGATCATGACTAAAACGGTTATGATAGATTCCTATGACATGTAAGAGATATGTTAAGAAGATTCAATGATAGGTGAAGACATGTGGCAACTAATATATTTGAGTACTATACACTCTACCCCAATAGTGGGGTTAGGGGTCCATATTTCTCTCAAAGAATGGTAAAACCATTTACCTTTTGGGAGTAGCCCTAAAGTGAACCACATGTTATAAGCATTTTTAGGGTTGCGAAGAGATGCAATGTGAGAAAGGTGTATTATTGGTACTGCGAGTAGCTACTGGGGTCTTATGTTGTTGATGTTGAACTTGCATTGCAAGTGTATTGTAACCTTGTGTTGAAGATAATACATTGTGTAGGTTTTGAAGGGGTGGGGTTGTTTTACCGAAAGGTTTTTCCCCATCAGAAAATCCTTGTGTTATGTGTTCCTTTCTCTGTCTATTTTTTATATGCATGTTTGGCTGCAATATTGTTGTTTACATGATATTGAATCTGTAAGTGTAGAAAATTTTAATAGGATTTGCATCATACTTTCCTTATGAGATTAGTGTAGGAATTTGTTTCCACACTTGAGTTTCCTTACAAATGGTATTAGAGCTTGATCAAATTTTGATCCTAGTTGTTGGGTAGGGTTTTTTGAGCTAATCTCAAGTTGAGTGGGAGTCTTGTGCAGAGCATCCTAAATCTTATTTGTAGATTGAGATGGTGAGTTCATCATATGGAAGAATGGATGTGGAGAAATTTAATGGAACTAATTTCGAGTTGTGGAAACTCAAGATGGAAGACATGTTGGAAGATCGTGACCTATGGGAAGTGACTACAAGCGCTACAAGACCAACAACTATATAGCTCAAGAAGATTGGGATATCAAAGACCGTAAAGCTAAGGGTCTCATAAGACTCTGTTTAACCAATGTAGTCCTTCTGAATGTTCTAGATGAGAAAACCACATATAGTTTGTGGGAGAGACTTGGGGCCATGTATCAGGCCGAATCTTTGGTGAACAAGTTATTCTTGAGGAAGAAGTTGTATTCTCTATGAATGGAGGAAGGTGGATCCTTAACGAATCATTTAAATGCATTTAATCTGTTGGCTGCACAGTTGACATCAGTTGGTGTCAAGTTACAGGAGGAGGATCATTGCTACACACTTTTGTGTTCTTTACCAGATTCATGGGACCATCTTGTGATGGCTCCTGGAAGCACATTAGTCACCTTCAAAATGGATGATGTGGTGTCTTCATTTCTATCAGAGGAGATTCGAAGAAATGCTTCCATTTCAAAAAAAGAAGCCCTTGCTATTCGTGGGAGATCCACAGAAAGAGGAAAGAAAAATGACAATAAGTCTGACAATAAGGGTAGGTCCAAATCTCATGGGAAGTCAAAGACTTCCAATAAGTCCAAGGCAAAATGTTGGAACTATGATAAGACTGGGCACTTCTGTAAAGACTGTAAAGAGTCTAAGAAGAAGAAGAAAGCCTTAGATTCTGGTTTTGAAAAATCTCAAGAAGATGGCGATGCATTCATCGTAGCTTTGGCAACCCATGCATCTGATGATGTGTGGTTGGTTGACTCTAGTGCATCTTTTCACATGACCTCTCATCAAAATTAGTTCTAAAGATATGAAGAGTTCGATAGTGGAAAGGTGTACTTGGGTGATGATTCTCACATAAAGATAGTTGGATGCGGAAGGGTCACTATCAAATTTCCTGATGGACGAGTAAAGGGAATCAATGGAGTTATGCAAATTCCAAGTTTGACACAAAACCTATTATCTAGTAAGTATGTTGAATGATGTAGGTGTGCAAGTTTTTTTTTCTAAAGATGGATGTAAGATGATGAGAGGAGCTATGGTGCTTGCTAAGGGTACTAGGAGAGGTACTTTGTTTCAACTTGATGCATACATTTCTCAGTGTAATAGTTCTTCTATTTCAAAGAAGAGAGCAGCTATCACTTCATCCCCACCATTTGAATGAGCAGTAAAGAAGACTGTGGTTATTGGTTCTGATGGAAATGCAAATACTTTGGAAGGTAAGCTTCTTGCAGAAAAGACAATGTTGTGGCATATGAGATTTGGCCACATTGGTGAGAAGGGTCTCAGAACCCTGAAAAATAAAAATCTCATTGAGGGGTTAAATGATTGTAATCTTGAGTTTGACTTCTATGAACATTGTGTATATGGTAAACAAAATCGTGTTCAGTTTTAATCTGGTTCTCACAAATCTTCTGATGTTTTGGATCTTATTCATTCTGATGTATTCGGTCCTGTAAAAGCTCCTTCAATCTCCAAGTCTATATTTTTGTATCTTTCATAGATGATTATAGTAGAAGGACATGGATTTATTTCATTAAAAGTAAGACACAAGTCTTTAGTTGATTCAAGGAATTTAAAGCCCTTGTAGAGAATCAAACTAGTAGGAAGATTAAGTGTGTGAGAATTGACAATGGTGGTGAGTTTTGCTCAGTAGAGTTTCAACAGTTTTGTAAAGAACAAGGTATTGAGAGGCATAAGACAACTCTGTATACCCCAAAGCAAAATGGAGTTGCAAAGAGAATGAAAAAGACACTGATGGAGAGGACTAGGAGTATGCTTAGTGGAGCTGGTTTAGAACAAAGGTTTTGGGCCGAAGCTGTGGCCATTACTTGCTATCTAGTTAATAGATCTCCTACATCAGCTCTTGTTGGTAAGACACCCATGGAGGTGTGGTCTGGTAAGAAGCCTTTAGTTAGACATCTTCGTGCTTTTGGTTGTGAAGCTTATGCACATGTTCCAAAGGAGAAAAGATCTAAGTTAGAAAATAAAGCTGTTAAATGTATTTTCATTGGGTATAGTGCTGGTGTGAAAGGATACAAGCTTTGGGATCCTGTGACTAGTAAGGTGTTGTATAGTAGAAATTTTATTTTTAGAGAGCTAACATCTTCTCCTATTGTGCTACAACCAGATGAAAAAGAAAAGGAAAAAGATGTTGTTCAGTTGCCTTCTACCCCTGAGAAGACTGAACAGAGAGACCATGTTAGGTCTAATGATGAGGAAAGCTCTTGCAGCTCTGATAGTTCAGAAGAAGAGGAAGAAAAACCTCAACCTCAGCCCTTGAGGAGATCCATGAGAGAAAGAAAGCAACCAAAAAGGTTTGGTTATTCTATGTTAGATTCCAGCTGTGCTTTTGCTAGGATTACTAACAGTGATGAGCCTAGATCTATGAAAGAGGCTTTGGGCATGGAAAATCTATGTTCATGGATTGAGGCTATGGGTGATGAGATGGCTTCATTAGAGAAAAAAAAAACATGGGACCTTGTACCTTTTCCTAAAGGGAGAAAATTTGTTGGCTGTAAATGGGTGTTCAAGAAGAAATTCTATGCAGATGGCAGTGTTGAAAGGTACAAAGCTAGATTGGTTGCAAAGGGGTATTCACGGGTAGAGGGAATAGATTATGTTGAAATATTCTCTCCTATTGTAAAGTTGAAATCCATTAGATTTATGTTATCTCTTGTTGCATCATATGATTTAGAGATAGAACAGATGGATGTGAAGATAGCTTTCCTTCATGGTGATTTGGAGGAAGAGATTTATATGTCAAGGCCTAAGCACTACATTGTTAAAGGTAAAGAATCCTTAGTTTGTAGATTAAAGAAATCTCTATATGGTTTGAAGCAATCTCATAGGATGTGGTACCTTAAGTTTGATTCTTTTTTGTTGTCAATTGGATTTGTAAGATCGAAATCAGATCATTGTGTTTATTTCAGAATTGAAAATGATTGCCTTCTTATTGTTGCATTATATGTTGATGATATGTTGCTATTTGGGAAGGGTAAGGGTATGATTTCTGATTTTAAATCTCAGTTGTCAGCACAGTTTGAGATGAAAGATCTTGGGGAAGCTAGGTACATCTTGGGTATGGAAATTAGTAGAGACGGGTCTAACAGAAAACTTTGGTTGAGTCAAAGTAAGTATGTGAAGTCTGTGTTGGATAGGTTTAGCATGGTAGACTGTAGACCACTATGTGTTCCTATTCCTATGGGAACAAAGTTCTATGTAGATGATTGTCCAAAATCTCCTAGTGAGGTGGAGGACATGAGTAGAGTACCTTATGCTAGTGCAGTTGGCAGTCTTATGTATGCTATGGTCTATACTAGACTAGACATTGCCCAAGCAGTGGGAGTCCTAAGTCGATTTAAGGCTAATCCTAGATGGATACATTGGGATGTAGTTAAGCGAGTATTCAGATATTTGAGGGGTACATCAGATTACTCCATATGTTATCATGGTAACTCTTCTAGATCTCCGAATTTAGTTTGTATTCATGGGTTTGTGGATTCAGATTGGGTAGGTGATATTGACCGCAGGAGATCCACCAGTGCTTATGTGTTCACTATGTTTGGTGGTGCCATCAGTTGGATGAGCAAGCAAAAACTTATGGTTGCTTTGTCCACTATAGAAGCTGAGTGCATGGCTACTACTCATGCTTGTAAAGAAGCCATTTGGCTTAAGAGATTGTGTTCTAACGTTGGTGTTGATGTAGAATAGATTACTATTTGGTGTGACAGTCAGAGTGTTATTTGCCTTGCAAAGAATCCAACTTTCCATGCCAGAACAAAGCACATTAATGTGCAGTATCACTTTGTGAGAGATATGGTGGAAGATGGAAAGGTAAATTTGGAAAAGGTAGATATTGTGAAGAATGTTGCAGATGCATTAAAAAAACTAGTGGGCACTGAGAAGTTCAAATGGTGTTCGGAGTCTATGGGCCTTTTGGCCTACAACAGTTAGTTCTTATTATGTTCCTATTGCTCTTACAAGGTGTTTGACAAGTGGGAAAATGGTTGGAATAAGGTGTCTCAACCTTGTATAATTCCTATTCTTATTATTTGTTTTGTAAAATATATTTCTTGCAAATAATGTTGATGTGTCGACATCTTGAATTGTGTGTAAGGAGATCATGACTAAAATGGTTATGACAGATTCCTATGACACGTAAGAGCTATGTTAGGAAGATTCAATGACAGGTGAAGACATGTGGCAACTAAGATATTTGAGTACTATACACTCTACCCCAATAGTCGGGTTTGGCATTCCTATTTTCTCAAAGAGTGGTAAAACCCTAATACAGTTTACCTTTTGAGAGTAGCCCTAAAGTGAAGTGCATGTTATAAGCATTTTTAGGGTTGCAAAGAGATGTGATGTGAAAAAGTGTATTGTTGGTACTGCGAGTAGCTACTGGGGTCTTCTGTTGTTGATGTTGAACATGCATTGCAAGTGTATTGTAACCTTGTGTTGAAGATAATACATTGTGCAGGTGCTGAAGGGGTGGGGTTGTTTTACCAAAAGTTTTTTCTCCACCGGAAAATCCTTGCGTTATGTGTTCCTTTCTCTGTCTATTTTTTGTATGCATGTTTGGCTGCAATATTGTTGTTTACATGATATTGAATCTTTAAGTTTAGAAGATTTTAATAGGATTTGCATCATACTTTCCTTATGAGATTAGTGTAGGAAGTTGTTTCCACACCTGAGTTTCCTTACAACATATGTGTTATTATTTAATTCCTACAAAGGATAAGGAAGGTAGTAGTGAAGTTCCATATCAAGTCTCAAGTCTATTAACTGAGTATGGAGATATCATATCTAATCATATCCTAGATGTTTTTCTGGTAGTAAGGAGAATCACTCATTAAATAGATTTAGTCAATAGAGCTAGTTTTCCTAAAAAAGTTGCTCATTTAATGAATCCTACTGAGACTAACGAGTTGAATATACATGTTTAGGAGTTCTTGAGGAAAAGTCTAATTCGGGAAACCCTGAGTCAATGTGTATTATCTATAGTATTTTTTCCGAAGAAGGATGAAGGGTACATGATGTGTACCAACTCTTGAACTAAAAACAAGATAACCATCAAGTGCATGTTTCCTTTTCCAAGGATAGATGATATTATGGACTACTTGAGTGAAGCTCAATACTTCACATAGATAGATCTCAAAAGTGAATATCACTAGATATGGATAAGAGAAGGAGATGAGTGGAAGATTGCATTCAAGACAAAGGAGGTTCTATATGAGTTATTAGCCATGCCTTTTGATCTAACCAATGTGTCGAGCACATTCATGAAACTTATGAATAAAGTACTAAACAAATTTATGGAAAATTTTGTTATTGTCTATTTGGATGATATTTTGATTTTTAGTAAGTCTTTGGGTTAAAACTTATTGCACACTCATATTGTCTTTGAGAGGTTGACGGAAAATAAATTATTGATTACTTTGGAGAAGTGTAGCTTTGTCAAAAGGGAGCTATTCTATTTGGGGTTTATTGGATTAGTTGAAGGTTTCAAAATGAACTCAAAGAAGGTGAAGGTCATCCTGGAGAAGGTGAAGGTGATGGTCATTGACATTCACCTTCACCTTCACCTTCTCCTTCTCCAAGATGACCTTACCAAAACAATGAGAGGGAATACAAATGAGTTCAATTGGATTATAGGACCTATAACGAGTTTTGAGTTGCTAAAGAAAAAAGCAATGGATTAACGTATGTTAGCACATCTTGATTTTAAAAAAGTGTTCTAGGTGGATTCTAATACTAGTGGTAGTGGCATTAGAGTTGTATTGAGCCAAGAAGGGAAGCCTATTGCACATTTTAGTGAGAAATCAAATGATGCTAAGAAGAGGTATTATGTTTATGATCAGGAGTTTTATGCAATACCTCAAGCTTTAAAGAAATCGAGGCATTAATTGCTTCCAAAAGAATTTTTTTCATACACTGATCATTAGGCATTGTGGTACCTAAACAACCAAGGATAATTAAATTAGAGACATCTGAAATGGGTAGAGTTCTTGTAGAGCTATACATTTATATTAAAACATAGAAGTAGAAGGTCTAATTGTGTTGCAGATCTATTAAGTAGGAGAAAATTGTTACCAATATAAATGGAGATTGAAGTGGTTGTATTCAATAAACTCAGGACTTTGTACCTTGAGGATCCATGTGTTGTAGAGGCTTGGAAGGCATGTAAGGGAACTGTTACTGTAGACATGACTAATATGATAAAAAAATGGTATGTTGTTAAAAGGTTGTCAGTTATTCATTCCAAGGAATGAGGAAAAACTTTACCAAGGAGATATATAAAAAAGGGGTGACATGATATTTTGGTCAAGAAAAGAACACTTCCATCGTAAGAAAACATTATTTATAGCCTCAATTATCATCAGATATGAAGAAGTTTTTGTAGAGTTGTGGAGTATGTTGGAAAGATAAGAAAGTTAGTCAAAATACAAGATCATATCGACCATTCCATGTTCTATCAATGCCCTAGATAGACATAAGCATGGATTTTGTTCTTGGGTTACCTAGGATAGAATGGGGTAGTGACTCAGTATTTGTGGTGGTTGAAAGGTTTTTGAATATGGCTCATTTCATTCTTGTCATAAGACCCATTATGCAATACATATTACACTCTTTTTTTTTCAATTCTTCACATCATCAATAGATTTATGGACAAATAGAGGTGATGAATAGAAGTCTAGAAATTTGTTGAGTTGTTCAGTAGGAGATAAGCCCAAGGGATGAGATTTGATTGTATTACAAGAAAAAATAATCTTACAATAATTCTATGAAGAGAAGGTCTGGTAGATCACCATTCCAAGTGGTGTATGGGAATAGTCCATGGACTACGCTAGAGTTAAGGAAGATTGGGCAATGAGAGAGGAATAATGTTGAAGAAGAAGACTTTGTTGAACATGCAAAGAACCTACACAAGGAGGTATGTGCACATATTACCAAGACAAAAATAAAGTATAAGGATATAGAAGATCAAAATAAGGGACATAAATAGTTCCATGTTTGGGATCTAGTTCTAGTGTACTTGAGGAAGGAACAATTTCCAGTGGGTACCTACAACAAGCTAAAGATGAAGAAATTTGGTCCTTGAAAGATTTTGAGGAAACATGATTTAGGGAATGCATATGAAGTATAGTTGCTAGATGGGATCCATATCCCCCCTATTTTCAATATTATAGACTTAAAATAATATCATGAAGATGGTGTAGATGAGCAGTTGATATTGGAGCCATGTGTCATTCCTACTTCTAAGAAGGAGGAGATTGATGAAATTCTAGATAATAGTGCGGGTCGAAGTATGAGAAACATGTACAATATGACAAGTACTTGGTGAGGTTGAAGGGATGACTAGTTGAAGATTCAACTAATTATCCAAGATAAAAGTTTCCTATTTGGGTTTTCCTCAAACGTCTATAATGTGATAGTGTCACTTTTTCAATTTAATGTGGGTGTCTCATCAAGAAGCATCTAGTAGTGTAAGGGAAATCTTGTATCACCAAAAAATATGATTAGTGTTAATTTCTATTTAATGTGTATTTATTTATTGATACCCATTTAAGCCAAATAGATATTCTAACTCTCGTAGTTCTACTATTAGTTTTTTGGGTTAGTTTCCTTAGGACCTCAAGATATGTGCTAGTGTAAAAAATGACTTATTTTATAATCGAGCCATAATTATTATGATTAAGATTGTGTAACTTGGAGGGATTATTTTAATTATAATTCCAAGCACTCTAGAAAACTAATTAGGTCAAAAGGCTTTACAACTTGAAAGTTATGATAGTTTTATGTTGCTTGTGGACCACTTATGAACACTTTAATGTTAGATTTTAGGCACTAAAAGGCCTTGTACAAATGCAAAAAATGGGGAACAAGATAATAGCATCCATAGTGATATAGAGTTTTTAGAGATATTTTTGTAAATGTAAATGATTCATTAATCGGAGCCCTAGATGAAAAGTTATGCCTCTCGAAAGTTGGACTGCCATTTCTAGATTCTTCTAATTTTGCACTAACTTTTGACGTTTCTTTTAGAACCTTAAAATTTGGTGTTGGATTCCAAATAGAATATGCTAAAATTTATTCCTAACCTTAAATTTAATTTAGGTTACTTAATGTTATTTCTTACATTGTAAAGGAAATTTTTGTGGAGTTTGGGAGAAGGTACTATGAGAAGGCCATTTCTTTAAATTCTGATTATATTATAAGTCCATAGGGCATATAGTTGAGTCTATTTTTGTTGTAATTGATGTACTATCATATCATTTCTCATAATAAATTTATCATTTCCTATTGTGTTCATTTTTTCACAATTTTTGCCCTTGTCCGGGTTGCACTACATTTTCTACAACATTAATAGTAGTATAATTCTTTGGTTGTAAGGTATGATGAACTATATTATCTTTAGGAGGATCAAAAGAAGAAATATGTTGAAAAATAATAAAAGTGTGTTGACGTAAATGATTAGTGTAGATTTTAATATTTTGATAAGGATGGGAAAAATATTTGTCTCTAGTATATTAACCCTCAATAGATAAAGAATTAACATCAATCAAATCCTAAATATTATGTTTCAAAGATTAACTTGACTTAGTATTGTTTCTATGTTGGTGTTGGAATTGAAAAAAAACTTGAGAATTGAAGTGTGAACTTAAGGTTGTAGAAGGAAAAAAATATTTAATAGGTTATATGCAAGATCATCGTGGGACAAAAAGTGGTGATGTCAAAAAATCACATCTAAAAATGTCCAAAAGCACTTAAAAAAACTATGTTGACTCCCCCGCGCCCCCCCCAAATTCTAATGCCAAAGAACAAAAATCATTACCTAAGAAAATTTGATACCCTATATCGAGTACTTGATCCTTTGCCACCCATACTACAAAAAATTGGACAGTTTGGATTAAAACTTAGTAAAGGTTGAGATTCTCTCCTCCTTGATCCATGTGATCAAAATTGTATTTGTCAACTTGATGTCATTTTGGTTGCTATAAAATGAGACTAATAAAAAAAATTATCATTTAATTCTCTTTTGAATTATAGATTGTTACATATACTATGTAGGATAATAGTATAATATATAGGATAGTATTATATTATATATTATATAGGATATATAATATTTTATATATTATTTTATCTAATATATATTTCAGCATACATAGCAATGATATACTATAAATTTAATATGTTATCTATATTTAATATTCTAAATATAATTATTATATAGTATGTGTATTTAATTATAATATATATTTAATTATAGTGTGTGTGTGTGTGTGTATATATATATATATATATAGTATTATAATATATATTAAATTATATAGTATACATTATACTAATTATAACCTAGTAATTATATAGTGTATAAATTATAATAATTATATAGGGACATATCTCATTTGTTAGAACGGGTCAAAAGGGGTCACGGGGTATTCTATAATCTCTTTTGATGCATTCCATGATAACATACATTCCTAGAGGTCCTAGGACTCCAAGCACATATATAATGTGATTGAATAGGTAAAAATGAGTCATAGGGAAACCTATGACCCCTTTTGACCCATTTGATCACAACATATGTCTCTAATGTTTGTAGGACCCCTAGAAACATATCTCACATGTTCAAAATGTTTGAAAGGAGTCATAGGGAAACCTATGACCCCTTTGACCTATTTGATGAAAAGATATGTCCCTAGGGTACTAAGACCCATAGGGACATATCTTACATGTTCAAAAGGGTTGAAAGGAACTATAGAGACACCTATGACCCCTTTCAATCCATTTGATAATAACATATGTGTCTAGGGGCCCTATGACTCATAGGGAGATTTTTCTTATGTTTGAAAGGATCAAAGGGGATCATATAGTATCCTATGACCTGTTTCACCCATTCAATGACAACATATGTCCCTGGGTATCCTAGGACCCCTAGGGACATATCTCATACACAGTGGGCAAAAGTAAAAAGTTGTGTCACCTTTCAGGCTAACTTATCAAAATGACTAAATTTGAGTATTTCTATGCAAATATCAAAAAAAATTTCAAAATGGTCTAGAAAAATTCATTTTAGCTAAATTATATATGGTCTCACACTTTTCCAATTGTAAATCTCTATTAAATGCATATTTTATATTAGTTTATATCTAATTACTAAAGAAATAAATTTATTTTAGAAAATTAATGTTTCAATAACTATTACTATTTTCTATGATATCTTTTTAGTAACATATAAACACCATTTTATAGAGCTCAAAGTCAAAAAATATTCTCATATAGAGTTTATAGTGTTTTAATTAGATATAGTATATTGTAATTAAGAAATTCTACAAGCACATATTTTAACACTCGAAAAAATGTTGAGTTTTAGAAAGAAAAAAATATTAAAATATATCAAAAATATATATAAATTATATGATGTTCTAGAGGAGGGAGTCCTCTTCCACAAAGTATAATTTTTTCTTCTAGTTAGAATAGATCTATTTTGAAAAATGTGGTGGGAGATGAAAACTACTAATTTTAGGTGATTGAATTTTGAATAATTATTAAAGAGAAAATATAGGTCTAAAGTTAATTTTTATTTTTGATTGTTCTAGCTAGATATATGTTATCTATAACATAGTCTAAGATGGAAATAATTTTATTTCCATCTAGCTTTGTGGTGGGAACTAAACCCCTAATTTTTAGCATTTTTCAACAACTAAAAGATTCTCTATAAAAAATAGGAAACTATGTCAATTCTTATTCGAAGTAATTATTAAAAAGTATAATCCTAAACTTCATTCATTTCTACACATTTCATTAGTTTACTTCATTCCCAAATTCTAAATAATAATGTCAGTTTTATGTCATTGAAGGTGAATAATTATACATTTGTTAGCCTTTTCCTTTACAAAAGGGTGACACATGTTTGTACTTTTACCCATGTTCAAATGGATTGAAAGGGGTCATAGGGTACCCTATGACCCCTCAGATGTGCCCATGGGTCATAGGACCCCTAAGAACATACTTCATTTGTTCATATGGGTTGAAATGGGTCATAGGATAAGCTATGACCCTTTTTAACACATTGCATGACAAAATATGTCTCTAAGGGTCCTAGGACACCTACAAACATATTTTATTTGTTCAAATGGGTCCAAAGGGGCCAAAGGACCCCTCTCAACACATTTCACAACAACATATGTCCCTAAGGGTCCTACCCCAGGGACATATTTCATTTGATCATATGGGTTGAAAGGGATGATAGGATAACCTATTGCCCCTTTTTACATATTTCGTGTCAACATATGTCTCCATGGGTCCTAGGACCCCTAAGGACATATTTCATTTGTTCATATGGGTCGAAAGGGATCATAGGCTAAACTATCACCCATTTGGCATATTTTATATTAACATATGTCCCTCGGGGTCCTAGGACCCCTAGGGAAATGTTTGATTTTTTCATATGGATTAAAAGGTATCATAGCATAACCTATGACCTCTTTTGACATATTTCATGATAAGATATTTCTCTAGGGATCTTAAGATCCCAAGGGACATAATTTATTTGTTCATACGGATTGAAAGGGGTCATAACCTATGACCCCTTTCAAAACATTTCATGACAACATATGCCCCTAGGGATTCTAAGACCCCTTGGAACATATTTCGTTTTTCCATATGGCTCAAAAGGGGTCATAAGATAACCTATGACTCCTTTGAACACATTTCATAACAACATATGTCCATAGGGGTCCAAAGACCCCTAGGGACATATTTCATTTGTTTATATGGGTCAAAAGGTTTCATAGGATAACCTTTGAACCCTCATCCTATGACCCCTTCTAATATATTTCATGATAACATGTCTCTAGGGGTCCTATGACCCCTAGGGGTGTATTGTATTTGGTCATATGGGTTGAAAGGGGTTATATGATAGCCTATGACTGCTTTCGACACATTTGATGACAACATATGACCCCAAGTGTCATAGGAACCCTAAGAACATTACTTATTTATTCATATGGGTCAAAAAGGGGTCATAGGATAACATATGACCCTTTTCAACATATTTCATGAAAATATATGTCCCTAGGGACATACCTCATTTCTTTATATGGGTGAAAAGAAAATGGGATAACCTATGACATCTTTAGACACATTTCATGACAACATATGTGCTAGGAGTCCTAGGACCCCTAGGGACATATTTCATTTGTTCATATGGGTTGAAAAGGGTTATAGAATAACCTATGAGCCCTTTCAATTTATTTTGTGACAACATACATGCCTAGGGGTCATAGAATAACCTATGACCCCTTTCAATGTATTTCATGACAACATATTTTTCTAAGGGTCATAAGACCCCTAGTGACATATCACACATGCTCAAAAAGGTTGAAAGAGGTTACAAAGGAAACATATTACCCCTTTCAACCCATTTGATGACAATATATGTTCATAGGGGTCTAAGGACCCCTAGGGACATATCTAACATGTTCAAATGGGTCCAAAGGAATCATAAGGAAACCTATGATCCCTTTCAAACCATTTAATGAAAATATGTGTCCCTAGGTGTCCTAAGATATCCAAAGACATATCTTATAAGTTTGAATAGGTTAAAATGGGTTATAGAGAAACTTATGACCCATTTCGATCCATTCAATGAAAACATGTGTCCCTAGGGGTTATAGAACCCCTATGGAAATATCTCATATCTTTGAATGTGTTGAAAGGGGCTAGAGGATAACCTATGACCCCTTTCAACCCATTCAACAATAATGTATGTCCCCCAAGGTACTAGTACCCTTGGTGGCATATCTAATCTGTTTGCTTGTGTTGAAAGGGGTCATATGATAAACTATGACCCCTTTCAACTCATTAGCTATCAACATATGTCCCTAGGAGTCTTAGGACCCCTATGGATATATCTCATATTTTTTAATGGGTCAAAAGGGATCATAGGTTACCCTATGACCCTTTTTGATCTTTTTGAGTCATTATATGTGTGGTTAGGGGTCTTAAGACCCTATAAGAAATACATATTAATGGTCCTCAAGATAGAACACAAGTAATATTATTAAAAAAAATATCAAATTTTTTTTTATGAGGAGAAATGGGTATATGATATATCACATACCTGATTTAGGCTTAGTAGTTCTTTGGATACCAAAACTACATGGTCAACACCAAAAAAAATCCAAAACTTGTATTTTTACTCTATTTCTATGAGCTTTTAACTTTTAGCATGTAGATGACGACTTCTTTTGAACTATATTCAATGAAATGAAAACATTTTCTAATAATGTTCTCAAATTTCTATTGGTATAATGTCTATCAAATTATGAGTTTAATAAGTAATTTTTACTTATTTTCTAGTAGAGTTAGATATAATTATCAATTGACATACTGATTGAAAAATAGCTATAAAATTCAAACCATAATTTTTTTTTGGAATCGAAATGATACATCACATTCTATGCTCTTTCTACTACAATTTTAAAAAAATGATAATTTTTTGAATTAGTTAAGGTGGTTAGACATGAGAAAAAAAATTTCTTAAAATTTTGTAGCAAAAAGTTCATAATTAATTATTTTATTAGAATAAAAATACCCAAAAATATATGTTTTATATGGGCATGAGTCTATTAGAATTTTTTCCAGTGCTCCCCTTAAGATTCGTGACAAGGGCTTAACTGTCTCCTATGTACTATAAGCTGTGTGGTTGTATCAAGAACTGATAAATTGGTCCTTTTCTATAATGGAAACCCTAATCTAACAAGTGGTATTAGAGCTTGGTCATAGGTTTGAATCCTTAGACCCTCAGGTAATGCTAAGGAGGAGATTGCTAGAAATTTGTTCAACACTCCCCTCAAGATTTGTGACAAGGGCTTAACAACCTCCTATGTACTATAAGTTGAGTGGTTATATCAAGAATTGATAGATCATTCTTTGGTGTAACAAAAAACCTACTCGAATAGAGTCTACTTCTTATACCTAAAATCTTACAAAAATTTATTATTTGATTGTGATTGAAGTGGTCAAACATAAACCAACTTCTTATTTTTGTCCTAAGATTTTTTTACTACTACACTAAAATAAGATTTTTTTATCAATAAAATTAAATTATTTTTAGATAAGACATAGTATTTTAGGAACTAAATTCTATTATCTATAGATTCCATTCTTACAACTTTTTAATATAAACTTCATAACTATTTCAGAATTGCACACCAAGTTGACATAAACTTGATTTGGTGATTTTAAACTACTACTTAAGGGTATGGTTTGGCACACCATGATCTTGCACATACTAAATATGAGGAGGTTTAATCATATTAGAACTAACCATTCTATTCATTAGAGATAGGTATCAACTTGTGATCTATCCGATATACAATGGAAGATGTAGTGGTACTTTGAAAATCACACCCAAACTCTAAGGAAATTCTTTATTTGTAAGAGGAGAAAATTTGGAGTCGATGAATGCATCAAAAGGAGGGACCTAGGGGAAACAGATCATACCTTGAGTTTAACACAATGAAAATAGTAACTTTAAAGAGGATGTACTAAATTTTACCCAAATTCCACCTAGGCGGAAGGATAGAAAGAAAAGAATACATGAAAGTGAAGAGGATATTGATGAATCAGATTAAATAGGTTCTAAACCTTCATTAAATTTGGGCACTTCCAATTTACGATGGTACAAAGACACGTTTCCTTGTTCATGTCCTATAATTATCCCCCAACAAGTATTTTATTGTAAACTATCTTGGTGGTCTTTCATAGACCACCAAGTGCAATCAACTACCCTTAGAATTCCAAAGTTCTCCTCCCTTAAGCACTAAATACATATCCTTCACTATTTTGTGGACACAATTTTTTTTAACAACCTTTGTCACTGTTAAAGACCATTGTGTAATCACTTATCTGCATTTAATCCACGTGAAACTTATTGCATGGTATTTTTTGACCACAAGTGATTTGTGTATACATCCTTTCCCATCCTGTTGTCTAATATTGGATCACTTTATATGTGAAACAAAGGATAAAGTACATTTTTTTTTGTCTATGTTTAGTCTTAATAAAGGGTTTCACAATTTTTGTTCAATCATTGCTATCTCTATTAAAACATAAAACAAAATGAGAAACTACAAATATGATTATTGAATCTAGTCACTGTTCTAAAATGACTTAAAATGTAAAATATGAACCTTTCTATCTATGAATAATGTTGAAAACTTACTATTGAACAATCAAAACATGAAATATGCAAAAATACTCATGATCCCATTGATCACTATTTGATTAAATTCATGCACACCTTTTTATTAGGATTTCACAACCTTCAGAAATCCTTTTTATTGTTCCAAGACTAATCAAACCATCCAACTACCCCTTTAATTTAATGTTAACTATTCCCAGAATGGGTATTATAACTATAACTACTGAGAAACTATTAGTTAAGCAATGCTATGTTGTAAAATTAACAAACAAGTTGTTAGCTTGACAACTATTTTAAAAAAATCCATCTAACCCTATTACACCCTCTAATTGGATATGTGTAGGATCATGGTATACAAAACCAAGACCTTAAGTGGCAACAAAAAATCAAAAAATTTGGGTTAGTCAATTTGACATGATATTTTAAACTAGTTATGAACCTTATATTAGAGGTTGTAATAATACAATTTTTAGGCAATTGAACTTAGTTTCTAGACTACTAGCTCATTTTCTGAAACAAAATACATTGATTGGTCAAAATTTTGGATTTCAATGTAGTAGTATGAAAATTTAAGGAAAAAAATAAGAGATAGGTGTATGTCTAACTACCTTAATCATAATAAAATAATAATATTTTTTTACGAGTTTGTAGATATAATAGGTAGACTCATACTCATATGCAACACATGGCTTTTTTAAAATTCCAAATAAGTAATTAAATTGGAAGTTTCTACTACAACATTTTTAGAATAAAAAGGATCTCGTGTTTGATGATTTTACTCATTCAAAAGCTAGCCAATTTTTTAAAAATAGTGTACCATTTGAAAGTTATAGAATTTTTTTCAACCACTATGTCAAAAAGTAATATTTACTTAATAATTTTTTATTTTAACAACAACTAACAATGGAAAGCTAGGAATGTCTTTAAGAAACACTTTTCATTTGATTGAATTTGGGTGAAAGAAATTGTCATCTATACCCTCAAACACTGAAACTCATAGGAAGAGGGGCAAACATGTTTTTAGTGACTTTTGGTAATTGACCATTGTAGGCTTCTAAATACCAATCCTACTTGGGTACCTGATATCAAATTTGATACCTGGTATTTCTAGAACTTGATATCAAATCAGATGCATGATTTGGAAAAAATTTAAAATGAAAAAGAATTTAAATTCTTTTTAACTTTTAATTTTTAATTTTTTTATAATACTTATGACCCCTTTTGAGTAGCTTTAATTTTTCTTTAAATGTTTGAGTTCTTAGAATTCTTTAGAATAACTGAGAGGGGGGTGAATTAGTTATTCAAGGTCCAATAATGTCCAATCCAAGTTTTTTAATAAAATGAGAGTGAATTAGAAGTACTATCCTTTTTACTTTCTTATCATGAATGCAATTAAACATTAAATAATCATGAAAAGTAAACATGCATTACACCATAACACAAAGGATTTTGGTGACCCAGAAACCCTCCAAGAATAGGAAGGTAAAACTGGGGTGGGGATGACACCCACAAAATAATTGTGCAATTGATTTCAACCACTTCTGATGGTCTGCCATGTTAAAGGATTTCTACACCCTGTTAGGAGTGTGCCATATTAGTGGACTTAAGAACATTCAACTTAGAATGCCACCCTATTAAGGGATTTACATAGAGCTGTTAGGCTCACCCAAGTCCATGGGATTTATAGTCACCTTCTCAAAAGAATCTTTTATCCCTCTCTAAGGATCTCCTATCCTTCTCCTAAGGATCTCTTATCCTTCTCCTAGGGATCTTTTATCCTTTTCCTGAGGCTTATCCACCTAGCTATTAAGCTAACCTAGCAACGTAGGATTTCAATGTCTAATACAATGGTAAGAGAGTATTAGAAAGGTTTTGACCTAATAAATATTGCAACTTTAACCTTGCAGATTTCATATCACTCTTCAGTTCTTTTCTTTGCTTGGCTTTTCTAACTTGCAGTGCTGACACCTTGTTCACCCTTCAAGATCTGTCTCCTTGAGTTCTTCCAGTCATTATGCCAATGCACTCTATGGTCACTTGATCAACTCAGAGTCTTGATGCTCTGTGCTTACTCCTCACTATGTGCTCTTGTTGACACTTCTCTCTAGCCTTCTCTTGGCTTCTTCACATGGCTACTCTTATGACCAACTCCCTCTTGCATGCACGCTTGATCTCTGAACTGTAACTTCTTATAAAGAAATTATGTTCTTCATTTCCCACTCAAATCTTCCTACTTATCAATTTGATTTGATCTTGAGAAAATGATATTGTTTTCCCTCCAAATTGTTTTTTTCAAAAACTTCAAGATAAATCCATCAGCATTCGCCTTGAATTGGTTTGCATGGTTTACATAAAATTTTGTGAAATCTACTCATCATCCTTATGATGCAACTAATTCACAAAATTCAATGTAACAAACTTATAGTTACTCATCTGGTGAATCTTTTGTCTTAACAGATAATGCAGCAACATGGCATAATCGGTTTACTGATGCTTGGAACCTGAAGAAATTTGCTCGGGATCCATTACGTTTTTTTAATGCACATCACCTAAAGCCTTTTCCTGAGTTACTCAGCACTTGAACAATTACTTGGCACTTGAACAATTATTATGTTACTCGGTACCTGAAGGATTGCTCGGCACACACTGAAGTTGAACTTTCTTAGCTTCAACTAAGAATTTGCTCGGCACTAACTAGCTTGCTTGGCTCTCTCAAATAAACTTAGTTAGGCTTTACAAATTACTTAGTTAAGCCTTGCATCTTTGATGTGTCTCAATGTGACCATCCTCTTAGTGTATGTCACCAATACACTATTTCATCAATGGCTTAACTGATCCTTATACTTCATTACAACATCATAACTTCAATCTTTCTCTAGGTTCTCTAGTTACATCTTATTGATTTCCTCCTCCTTGTCAATCAACCAATTGATAGTATTTGGATCATTTAAGTAATTGTCATTCCTACAAGTAGCAACTTTGACATCAATGGCAAAACAATGATTGAAAACATTCTTTTACCAGTTCCATCTTTCTTCATTCATGATCTTTTCAATCATTTCCAACATGAGTACCCTTAACAATACATATCATGGTTCCAAAGGATCAAAAGGTGTCATAGGATATCCTATAACCCCATTGATCCATTTGATCACTATATGTGTGCTTAGGGGTCCTAAGATCCTTAATCAAATAGATAGTACTATCTAATGGGTCAAAATGGGCCATAGAATATCTTATGACCCCTTTTGAACCATTTAATTTTATTAAGTGCGCTTAGTAGTCATAGAACCCTTAACCACATAGATAATGTGATATCATCAGTTAAAAGCAGTCATAAAAGACCCTATGTCCCCTTTCAACCCATTCAATGATAATTAGTGTACTTAAGGGTCCTAGGACCCTAGGAACATATCTCATGTGTTAAAGAAAGGTCGAAAGGGATCACGAGGTACCCTATGATCTCTTTGAACCTTTTGGTGACAACATATGTTTTTAGGGGTCCTAGGACCCCTAGGATCATATCTTATATGTTTGAATGGGTTGAAAGGGGTCATAGGATTCCCTAACCCCTATGAACCCTTTTGAACCATTAGATGACAACATATGTTCCTAGGGGTTTCAGGACTTCTAGGGGAATATATCATATAGTGCAATGGGTCAAATGGGTTCATAGGATGACCTATGACCCCTTTTGAACCATTAGACAACAACATATTTTCCTAGGGGTCTTAGAATTCTTAGGAGAATATATCATATGTTTGAATGGGTCAAAAATGGTCATAGGGTATCATCTAACCCCTTTTAACCCATTAGATGACAACATATGCTCTTAGCAGTCCTAGGACCCCTAGAAATATATATCATATGTTTGGCTAGGTTGAAAGACGTCATAGTGTATCCTATGACCTCTTTCAGCCGACTTGATGATAACATATGTTCTTAGAGCTCTGACAAGGCCTAAGAACATATATCATGTATTCAAATGGGTTGAAAGGGGTCATAGGATACCTTATGACCCCTTTTGACCAATTAAATGACAACATATGTTCCTAGGGGTCCTAAGACACCTAGGGTTATATGTCATATCATCAAATAGGTCAAATGGGATTGTAGGGTAGCATTACTTAACAACATATATTTCTAAGGGTCCTAAGAACTCTACAAACAATCCCATATGTATGAATGGTTTGAAGGAGACCATAGGGTACCCAATGACCCCTTTCTACCCATTAGATGGCAATACATGTTTCTAAGCATCCTAGGACCCCTATGAACATATTTCACATGTTCGAATGGGTTGAAAGGGGTCATAGGGTACTTTCGACCCAATATATGACAACATATGTTCATAGGGGTCTTAATACCCCTAGGGACATATATCATGTCATCAAATGGGACAAATTGATTTATAAAGTACCCTATGACCCTTTTCCACCCATTAGATGAATACATTTTTTTCCTAAGGGTCCTAGGAAAGCTAACATCATATCTCATATGTTCAAATGGATCAAAATGGGTCATAGGGTTCGTTATGAACTCTTTCAATCAATTTGATCATTACATATGTTTCCAAGGGTCTTGGGACCCCTAAGAATATATCTCTTATGTTTGAATGGGTTGGAAGGGGTCATCGAGTACCCCATGACCCCTTTCAATCCATTAGATTACAAAATTTGTTCAAATATATCAAAATGGATCATAAGGTACCATATGATCCCTTTCAACCCATAAAATGACATCATATATTTCTAGGGACCCTGGACCTCTAGGGACATACATCATGTTATCGAATGGGTCAAAAGGGGTCATACAGTACTATATGACCCATTTCAACCCACTAGATGACAACATATATTCCTACGGGTCATAGGGCCCCTTGGAATATATCTCATATGTTTGAATAGATTATATGGGGTCAGAGAACACCCTGTGACCCCTTTCAGCCATTAGATGACAACACATGTTCGTATATACAACATGTCATCAAATAGGTCAAATGGGCTCATAGGGTGCCCTATAACCTCTTTTGCCCAACTAGATGAGAACATATGTTTCTAGGGGTTGTAGGACTGCTAGGAGAAAATTTCTTATGTTTTAATGGTCTAAAGCGGGTCATACAACATCTTATGATCCATTATGACCCATTTGATTACAGCATATGTTCATAGGGGTGTTCAAATTCCTAGGAACATTCATCATCTCATCAAATGGGTCAAATGAGGTGATAGGGTACCCTATGACCCCATTCGACCCTTTGATCATAAAATATGTTCTTAGAGGTCCTAGGACTCCTAAAAACATATGTCTTATCTTTGAATGGGTCAAAAAGTGTGATAGGGTATAAAGCTTCCCTATCATCCCTTTTAATCACTTAGATGACAACATATGTTTGAATACCTAAGAACATATCTCTTATGCTCTAATGGTTCAATAGGGGTCATATGGTACCATATGACCTCTTTCAACTCATTAGATGACAAAATATGTTCCTTGAGGTCATATAAACTATAAGAACAAATTGCATCTATTCAAATGGGTTGGAAGGGGTCATAGGGTACCCTTTGATGCCTTCCAACCCATTAAATGACAACATATGTTCCTAGTAGTTGTAGGGCCCTAGGAACATATATAATATGTTTAAATGGGTTGAAAGGGGTTATAGGGAACCTTCTAACCCCTTTCAATCCATTAGATGAAAATATATGTTCTTATGGGTTCTGAGACACCTTAAAACACATATGATCTAGTCAAATGGGTCAAAGGGGGTTATGGTGTACCCAATGAACTACTTTAACACATTTTATCAGATATTATGTGTCTTAAGGGGTGTTAGGACACCTTAAAAGAAACACATCATTTGAATCGGTCAAAGGGGGTCATGTGGTACCCCATGACCTCCTTTTACCCATTCAAAAAACTTATGTGTCTGAAGGGGTCCAAAGACCACTTAAGACATATCATATCATAACATTTAAATGGGTCAAATGGGGTTCAAGGGAATCATATATTGTGATATGGAGCCTAATCAGACCGGGAGGTTTATTCGACATGGTTTCCCTCTGACTTATTTCTATGGGGGTTTGGGGGCAATGCCCCTAAGACAGGGTTAGGGGGCAACACCCTTGTAGGGTCCTATGGCATTGATTTTGATGAGATATTTTTTCTTTTTCTTAAAATGACTTCTATTCATACTATTTTAAGTAATGTGGCTATTGAATATTTTCATTTGGAGAATCTTGATCTTAAAAAAACCTTTCTTCATGGTGATTTGGCTAAAGAGATATCAATGGCATAACCATAGGGATTTGAGGTCCAAGGTAAGGATAATCTAGTGTGTAGATTGAAGAAGAGTTTATATGGCTTGAAGAAAGAACCTCTTAAATGGTATCAGAGGAGCCCTTAAGACACATAATATAATCCTAGTGGGTCAAAGGGGGTCATAGGATAGTCTATGACCCCCTTTGACCCATTTGACTAGATCACATGTGTCTTAAGAGGTTCTAGGACCCCTAAAGACACATAATATCATTCTAATGGGTCAAAGAGGGTCACGGGGCACTTAATGACCACCTTTGACCCATTCAATCTTTGTATATATGTCTAAGAGGTCCTTGGGACCCTTAAGACACATAATATCATTCAAATGAGTCAAAGGGGGTCACATGGCACCTTGTGAAACGCTTTGACCCATTAGAAAGATAGTATGCACCTTAAGGGGTCCTTTATCTCTTAAGACACATATGATTTGATCAAATGGGTGAAAGAGGTTCACTGGCTACTACTTTACCTCCGTTTACCCACTAGATTAATATTATGTGTCTTAAGGGTTCCTAAGAACTCTCAAAACACATATTATTTCTCTAATGAATGAAAGGGGCTCATGGGGTACCTTATGATGCCCTTTGACTCATTTATATCATCATATGTGTCTTTATGGGTGCTAGGACCCCTTAAGATACATATTATTATTCTAGTGGCTCAAAGAAGATCGCAAGGTACTCCATGACCCCTTTTGACTCATTTTATTAGATCACATATGTCTTAACACATCCTAGGGCCCTGTAAGACACACAATATGATTCAAAGGGATCAAAGGGGGTCATGGGGTACACATGAACCCCTTTGACCAATTTTATCTATCATATGCATCTTAATGGATCATAAGACCCGTCTAGAAACATTGAATCATTCAAATAGGTCAAAATGGATTATAAGGAACCCTATGATCCAATTTGATCCTTTTGATGGAATCATATGTGTCCTAAGGTGTCCTAAGACCCCTTAAGTCACAAAAAATGTTCTAATGGGTCAAATGAGGTAATGGGGAACCTTGTGACACCCTTTGACCCATTTGATGACATCATATGTGTCTTAAGGGGTCAAAGGGGTCATGGGTTTACTCCATATGTTTTTATCTAAATGGTCATAGTACTCCTTGACCTACTTTGACAAGTAGTACAATATTATGTGTCTTATGGGGTCTCATGACACCTTAAAATATACTATCTAATTGAATGGATCAAAAGGGAATTCAAATAATATGATGTATCTTAAGGAGTTAAAGTGGGTCATTGCCATGACCCCCTTTGACCCATTTGAAGCATCATATGTTATATTATAATATAATATATAACATGTACTATATTATTATTTTATAATTATAATCTAAAACATTCTACTATGTACAAGGGTGTCATTTTACTATGATGGCATTCTTGTAACATCTTAACAAGTTTAACTTTTTTTAGAGATTAATAGCCTATTGGTTGTTGCACATAGACTTTACCATATGTTAAAGCATTGAGAAATGCATGTTTCAAATCCATTTGACATATAACCCTACTATAATAAGTAATTTATTTAAGGATACTCTTGATAACATCAACTTTTACAATTAGAATAAAGGTTCATGAGTAACATTGTCTATGGATTTGTGCAAATATCATGGTACCTATTAGTGACTTTTGTACCTTTGAATAGTAATTAGCTTGATATTTTACTTGATAATTCCTATTGGAACCAATCTAATATTTAATTTTAGAAGCTATCTGAACTCTAATGGATTATTTTTAAATATTGCATCTATCTCTATATTCATTGTATCCATCCATAATTTACCTTATATTAATTCTTCATAGAAAAACATCAAATTGTAGTTGACTAAGAAACACAAAAGAATATGTTTCCCATATTAGTAATCTATTGGTGAATTTCGCTTCAATTCTTAGGTACGTGCATTGAAATAGAAACAAGGAGTCAAAAGTGACTAATTAATTTTTAAAAATATGAAGTCTAATTGAGTAATTTAATATTTTAATACTTAATTAGAGGATATACATTAAGATTAAAGATACGGTGTTCTTTGAATCTAACATTTCAAATAATTATAATCAATTTTCCCTTATTGAATCACATTTAAACCTTATATAAACAATGTGTAATTTTTAAATAAAAAAACATAACTATCTAATTATTCAAACTCAAACTTTCTCAAGGTTTGACATAAGTTTGGGTGTATTATAATCATGTAAATGAACTAAATCTAATCTAGATACTCCTAAACTACCAATAATAAGATAAATGTATGATCTCATATGGACCAAACTAGTATAATAATGTAACAATAATAGTTTTATATTGAAGTGTACATCAAATTATGAATTATATTTAAGAATTATATGTCTATATTAAAGATGTAATGGTATATTAAGTTTGATCTAAACTTGAAAGAAACAACATAGGAATAGAATAGATTGAACTTATTTTTTTAATGATCAATTCATGTTTTCCTTTTCTCTTATGTCTATTGCTAGTTAATATTTGGCATCTCTTCCCATTCCACCTTTCCACACTTTAGAATCTTGATTATGATAGGGTGGAGTAAACATGTAGAATTGATAATTTTTTCCATTATATTTTTATGAAGCCATTTTATTTTCATCTTTAAATTCCATTAGTTGTCTGATGGGATCTATCCCTTTGAGTCATGTCCCTTCATCTTCCCCAAAAACTTTTAAATTTATGTGTTGTTACACTAAGGTTTGTCTAAGGCCCTAGTGTGGAAATTGTAATTAAACTACATAGAACTTGTACTTAGACTACTTTTGGTTGGCCTATTACATGTCATGACATCAAGGATCTTCTTTTACCTCTCATTTTTTGGTTATCATGGCTGTTTACAAAATTATTGGGGAAAAAAATATTTTTAATACTGATAGACGTTGTGTCCCAACCAATATTATGTCCATGTTTCTTGCTATGCTGAATATGGTTGAATTAGAGAAGTTTAGCATAGCCTTATTATGTAGAAGGCTTTGCAAGAGTATATATCTAGGAAACTTGGAGAAGGTCCAGATAAATATAATGATGATCAATTGATTCCAAGGCCATGTAATTGTGACATTAACCTAAATAGTGGTAGAAATGTGCATATTTTCCCTATTGTGTTCACATTAAATCATAAATGATTAAAGGAATGAAAGCCTACTAGTAGAAGAAATGTAAATTTTTTTACTTCACTTCAGCTGCACTTCCTAACATCTATTAATTGGATAGAACATTGTAAGGATGTTGATTGAGTTTGGAAAAAAAATGAGGAAAATATTAGTTTATAATTGTTGGAGCCAAATGATCCATTTGATGAAATTTTAGAATCTAATCTAACGCACTCCCCCTAACTATATTAGCATGTATCCCAATATTTTTATCATAATAAAGGAGGATATTGAAGCAGTTGTAATTGAACTTTTTAACTCATTATGGATACTTTTCATTTCCATGTTATCCTTGATTTCATATATCTTCTCTTTTTCATAATAGTATTGTGTAAGGCAATTTTAATTCATATGGTCTAGATCAACTTTGCGTCTTTTCAATTTTCCAATCCAGCTACTTTCATTAGAATATTTGTATATTACAAATTTTTATAAGGGATAATTGCTCCAATTCTTTCTCTAATGAGTTAAGTCGGAATGTGCAAGTTAAAAAGATTCGGATTATACGAATCAGAGTTTGAATCCATGGTTAAAGAGCAACATATCTAAAAAGTTGAATATAAATAATTTATCTTTTTATTCAAAATAGTCATATCAAAGGCATTTCTCTGTTGACCCTTTGGTAGTTCTCAAAATGGAAAACTATTTATAACCAAGAGCTAAGACTTTTTCCCTATAAAATAATATTTTTCCATCAATTTGAACACATAACATATCTACACCATCATAACTCTTCATTTAATAATTCAAGAATAAAAATGAACTCCACTCATAAATTTGCTTTGTCACAAAATTACACAACTTATGGTCAACACACAACAAGCTATAAAGCTAAAAATTTAAAAAAATATTATATTTACAAATTTTAAGAAAAGATGAACTCTATTATAATTAGGATTAATATTTATATTAAAATATCAAATGACACTTCTAAATAACCACATGCTAACAACAACATCAGCCAAAAGCTGGTAGAAAAGATAAGATACTGTCAGGGAACGCTTGCTTTAAACAGGATATCCAGCAGTGAGCCTCCATTTAGGGCAGGCAAATAACGGATTTTTTCTGGGAACAGTCAACCCAAACACTTCCTCCATATCCACCTCACCCTCAACAGTCCAATCAAAGCAATGAATCAGCTGAGCGAGAGCCAACTCACTCACTGCAAGACCCATGGAAATCCCGGCGCATCCTCTTCTTCCTGTTCCGAACGGGAGCAATTCGAAGTCCTGACCTTTCACATCCTTTTAACTTCCCACAAACCTCTCGGGCTTGAACTGATGCGCATCCTTCCAAACATTTTCATCCCTTCCAATCGCCCATACATTCACAAACACCCTTGTCTTTGGCAGAATGAAATATCCTCCCACGCTGCACCCTTCCATCGACTCGTGCGAAACAAGCAGAGGAAGTGGTGGATGAAGTCGTAGAGTTTCTTTCACCACGCATCTCAAGTAGTCCAGCTTCATAACATCACTCTCTTTTACGCTGCGATTTCTTCCCACTAAACACTCCATCTCCTGCTGCGCTCGTGCGAGCGTTGCAGGATTCCTCAGCAGTTCAGTCATTGCCCACTCTACCAATGTCGCCGATGTTTCTACTCCCGCGTTCAACATATCCTGCACACATATAATTTGTTTCATGAACTTTGCACGCACATGTTTCGTTCACAAGAAAAATAGTTTAAAACAATTGGTATTCAGAATTGTCAAACCGAAGACGGCCTTAATTCTCAGATTTACCAAGATCATCGCTTTTATGTGGCTTCGTGATATTGTCTGGTTCTCCGTTTCGACCATGCTGAGAAGCACATCTACCATGTCTTTGACATGATCCTCGTTAGGTTTTCCTTTTTCCGATCTACGATGAATGTGTTCGTCGATTACTTTTTCAGCAAAACGGTCGAATACTTTATGAACGGCCTTCATGCGGCGGCGGAATCCTTGTAAGTCAAGCCAGCGAAGAGAAGGAATGAAATCGCCAATGCAAAACGCACTGGCCACAGCAAACATCTCGTCAATCATTTCTTTGAAGCTATATCCCCCACTCAAGTCGTTGTCGGAGTAGGTTCTACCGGCAACTGCAAGTAATAATTTGTGTGAGAGTGGAGAGTCTCTTCTTCACATTCCCACACTGTGCTCCGTGCTCGCTTTCCTGCCAGATGGAGGCGATCATGGCAGAAACTTCTCTCTCTCACAAATCTGAAAGAATCAATTCTCTTCATTGTGAGCAGCTCTACAGTCAACAGCTTTCTACACTGCCTCCAGTATGCTCCATACGGACAAAACGCCACGTCTTTATGACCATAACATACGTATTTCCCCAGCGTGGTGTGCGGTCTACTTGCAAAGACCAAATCATGGGTTTTAAGGAACTCTTTGGCCATGGAAGGCGATGAAACAACGACGGCGGGAACAGAGCCCAAACGGAGAAACATAACGGGTCCATATTTCTTTGCAAGCATGGTAAGAGATTGGTGAGGGAGGTTTCCCAAGAGATGGAGACACCCAAAGAGAGGCCATGGACGTGGTCCAGGAGGGAATTTAACTTTATTGTCGTCCCTCCTAAGCCTATACACGAAGTGGTAGAGGAGAAAGAAGATAGCAAATCCTATGGTGACGGGCTCGTTCAGTAAGCAAGTAAGCGGCTCCATTGTCGGAGATATTTTATCTCTAACCACAAGCGCAAACAACATCAAGTTAAACCCACAAATAAAAGCCCTAGTTATAGAAATATTCGTATCTATGCGGCACAGTGGAATTGAGGTCCGCTTCCAAGACTTCAAGTACTGAGTTTCTCGACCCATCTGCGTCAGGAAGACTTTGTAACGCCGTGTTCGGCCCATCTGGATGGATGGGAGGCCCAGGATACGGTATTTTATAATTTTGGGACAAGTACGTTAGTGATTACGGATCATTACCCAACAAAGAAAGAATATTAAATTGTCTCATATCTTCAACGTATCTTATCTTGTCGAATACTCTAATTTATATTCTTATCTCGTCCTATTTTAAAGTTTATATAAAATAAGGATTAACCTAATTAAAATCTTACGGGTATCCGACTCTAGACGTTTTCAACATTTAATTAAAATCTTATTCACAGAAACTCCATTATCAATTATTAGTTTCTGCTTTTGGCAGAATACTATTGTTTTCATGCAATTCAAATTTTCTATTAAATTGATCAATCAATTCATAGGATTTAAAAGATTACAAGAAACTTCAAATGTTTATATCTTTTTTTAATTTGTCATTATTTTATAAATCACATTTTTCATTCCCTTTATTGACAGGGAGAAAATACAATTTTCTCTAACGAAAATACAAATATTCTTTAAGAACTCTATCATGTATTAATTACAACTTTATCTTTTCCACATTAGTGACATGTTGATTAGGTTTTCAAAAAAGTAATATTTTTATCTTCCACCTCACATCACACCACTTTGACCAAAAATAATGTCTAGTCAATATTAATTATCCCAATTTATTTTTCTTATCAAGTTCAAATATAGAGTTAAATATTTTATATTTCTTATTTTATATATATTTATTAGTTTTACATTGATGTTTATTGTTGCCAATTGTAAAATACTAAATCTTTACACTATGTTTTACTAGCTACTAGTTTACAATATTGCTCTAATTTTTTTAATAGCATTTTACAAATTGTTATTTATATATTTCTTTAAATATTATAATTATTAATATTTTTTAGAATCTCTACAACTCTCTCTATCATTCTATCTTTACTTGTCCTTATAATAACATATCATTCTCTCTTTTAGCTCTTTCTTTCTATCTATAATTCTCTATTTTTCTTCTTCTCCAATTATTGGTAGGAACTTTGATGCATTGTGTCTTGTGTTACATCTAAGGCATTCTAACATGATCTAAACCTTTCAAACGGATCCTTCATAAAGTTGTAAGAACATGCAAAATGATTGGAAGTTTGTACTCTTGTGGATTTTAGCTTCTTGCTTTCTCGTAGAAGATTTCCATTCTACTTTGTTAGAGTTTCATAATGTTTACATTATTTAATTTCTTTGTTCTTAATATTGTTTTAATAAGCTACCATTTAAAATATTGTTTAAAAATCAAAAGATTGGGTGGAATTTTACACCTCATTCGAGGAAGAAAATCAGTATCAAAGAACCATCGCAATTCATTGAAGGGATGGGCTTACTCACTCACAGGCTAGTTAAATTATACTAGCACTTGTACTCCACTGGTTCACGAGTCGTGCCTATTTCTAATTGGAAAATCTTGATTTTTATTATTCATTTTTTCACTTTTAATGTGTAACTTCTTGGAATTGAACTAATCTTTTCATTCTTATTGCTAGAGGTGTTAGTCCTTCAACCAAGTTGTCATTGGAGGAGTCTCGACATTGCCAGCTTTTAGAGATTAATCATCACTTATCAGAGATTAACATTGTTGGGTTGACATTTCCAATGATGATTAAGGCATTGAAGATTTAAGTTTTGATGTCATTGTATACTCAGTTCATATTTTAGTTTGGTCTCATGATGATATGGTTATCAGTGTTTGGTTTGGATATGCATGATGACTTGTTGGATCTACAAGTTGTGCAGTGTTGTAAGCGGTCTATACTTACAGGTTGCATTTATGGCTTGGTTATGGGTTGTCTTTGCCCATTGATCTTTCATTATTGATGCATATTCAGATTGGTGGCTTGGATTTGGGTTGTCTATGCCCCAAGTCACATGATTTTATCTTCATGTAGAAGGGATGAGATGTTGTTACCAGGTACAGTCATGGTGGAGGATTGTGGTTGACTATGCTGACAGGTTGGACATATTGAGAGCAAGATGCTCGGTTCATGGATGTGATCATGGTGTCATAGATTTTGGCATGACATGATTGGTTATACAGGTCATCCTTGATGTTCATTAGCTTGGATTTTCTGATTTGGTTATGGTGGTATATCTTCTTGGTTGAGGATCATGGTTATTTGGTTTCTTTTGAGGAGCTCATGATGTGCACTTTGAGTTCTTTGATGGTTTGATGTCTTGGTTGATTCTCATAGTTAGAGGATGGTTTTTCATCATGATGTCATGGATAGCTTGGATACACGATTTAGTGGGAGCTTGTGGCAGTGATGGGGTGATAGTGCAGGATTAGTTCCTTGTTTGATTTGGATCTTCATATAGGAGATGGATTTTATCATGCCATAGGTGACTTGCTACCACAGTTAAGTGAGAGTTGTTGGTATTGATATATTTATTGAGTGTTTACAGATGTTGGAGGTTTGTCTTAGATCATGTTGCTGCAGAAGCGTCTTTGACATTTGCATGGTGCACTACTCGAAGTCCAAAATCCAACTCCGTATGCCCAAGTTATGCCCTAATCCGTGCTCCAAATAAACAACATCTGACTTTAGGGCTCTTAAAACAAGAAAAAATCTCAAAATCATAGAACTAAACCTACACCATGTTGTAGTGCTCTGAATTAGCTTTCCAACACTTGTAAGAACTCTAAAATTCGATATTCTGAGAGAAAGTTATGGCCATTTTACTAAAACAGTCTTTTTACCATTTTTAGTACGATTTTTCATTTTTTATTTTTTCAGTGACAAAAATTCCGATGGGATTAAATTTGATGGCCATCATGGGCTGAAACCAAAAAACTCTTTCATTTCCTCTGAACATGGCCAAACTAGGGCATATTATATATCAAAATTTATGGAAATGTCAACCCGGATCCAATGGTGAGGTCTGTTTTTACCCAGGAGGTCATTTTTGCAAGCTACCCCCCAAAACCCTCATTTTAAATGAAACATCCGAAAAATCTTTTTGTCCAACAATTTCCCATGCCCAAATCTTTCAACATCCCATCATAACAGCAAACCCAAAACCCTCAGATCTGCGATAAATCATTCATATATTTTGCCCTTTTCTTTTATCCTCTCATGCATTCCCATGGATTCAATCTAGGGTTACAATAATAAAACCATAGCTCTGATACCAATTGTAAGGAAACTTGGCAATATAGAATATAACCGTTTCCACATAACCCATAATAGATAAAAAAAAAAATACGAAATTAAAATCCACATGCAAGAGAATAGACAACATACCCACAAAATTGTGAAACAAGATATACCCTGGGAAACCCTCATTGAGGGAAAAAACCCAACCTCCAAAAGCATCCATCACCATGTATTATTCAGCAAAAAATACTATTTCCATATAACCATGGAAGCCGTCATGGCCATAGCCACAACCGAGCAAACTATGTGAACAAGCATGAATCCACACATCCCATGCCATGCTTTCAACCTTCACAAATGCTCCCTTGGCTAACCTGTCAAGCCTTGTCCCGCTCGACTCTTGCCTTTTGTCTTCTCCTTGTCACTCTCTATACAACAACTACCCTTGTGGCTGCTTATATAGTAGCAAGTCCCACAAAACCACCAAGTGGTATTACATAAACCATGTGCTACCTAACCCACTAACCCCACATTTAATATTGGGCATTTAATTCTTTTCTCCAATATTAAATAATTACATAAAATATTTTTACAATGTTACAATACAACTCATCAAGAATATTCCATGGGAATCTTTACATGTTGCACGTCCATCTAGGCACAACATTACATAATAAAATAAAATAATAAAATATAACAATATTATGCAATGTGTGCAACACTCATTATCTCAACAAACATTATTTCAGCTAATACATAATGATATTTAATATATGTAGAAATGATGATCAAAAGTTAGTTATTCTTTACTTGATTATGGGTTCCCATTAAAGTCTCTTGTGCTAACACCCTTCTGCCCATACTATACAAAACTAGATTAAAAAATTTTCTTTTTGGTAAGAGTAGTTACAATATTTTCCTTTCTTGCAAGAGTAGCATTAGATGCCCTTGTAATTATTCTCTACACATGTTTTTAGATTAATAATTTTGCATATACATTTAGATCCCAATACCCAAATTGTTCATTCCACGTAGAATACAAATTTACAGGTTAAATTAATATTGTTTGCAATCATAGTTCAAACTGGATAACAAGATAGACCTTGTTCTTTGAATTCAACATTATTTTAGTCTACCTCACCTTGTAATTGTTTCTCTTTCTCTCTTTCCTCTTCTCTTCTTCATCCTCCTTCTCCTCTTCCTCTTCTCATTTTCCCTTTCCCCTCTTCCTTCTCTTATTGTTTGTCTTCCTCATCACTAATATTGTTAAACTAATTCACTATTAGCTTGAGTGAGTTTTGTCAATGAGGAGCCTAAGTCATCGAATGTCATATCTCCATTTTAAGATAGAATTTAAAAAATAATTAGATAACAAAATGTTATTAAATAAATAATAATAATAAAGTTTTATTTATAAAACTAGGAAATTATTATTATTTAATCTATATTATTAATGAAATAATATTTAGTATGATGATTTAAATAATTAAAAAATAATAAATTTTCAAAAAGTAAATAAAGAAATAAAATTAAATACAAGAGACAATATTGTAGAAAGTATGTTAACTTTCTAAATATAATTTCATAATAAATAATAATAAACACAAATAAGTAAGTAAGTAAATAATATAACATAGAATAATATAAATTAACTAAATCTAATGAAAATTCAAGAGAGATTTAACAAATAGACACGACTCCTTAAAGTTAAGATATAAAAGGGAGGAGAGTTTATTTTGGAGAAGGGAAAAAAGGAGGAGGAGAAGAGAGGAGTTCAAAAAGGAAAAATGGAAGAGGAAAGTAATATGAAGAAATTAAGGAAGTGACTTTTTGAAAAGGTGTCAATGATATTGAAAGGACATGAACCTTTGAAAGGGTCATAATTATGAATAGTTGTGACTCTTCAAAAATATTGTGATTATAAAGTATTGGGATTTTTCCAAAGGGTTTTAGTTATGAAGTGTTGTGATTTTTCGAAAGGATTATAACTATGAACTGTTGTGACTTTTCGAAAGATTCTTTTTATGAAATGTTGTGATTCTTGGAAAAGAAGAAGGTAAGAAAGGTATGTTTATGGATTATATTTTTTTAATGATGTTTATGTGTTTATTTATATTAAAGAATCATACTTGTGGATAATATTATGTTAACCTATGATGTTAATACCATGATTACCAATGATACTCGTAGCATGGAATGTATAAGATATTTAAGATCTTTATTGTCTTCCATGGTCGAGAAGTTATCAATTGGAAAATATATGAGAAATAAAAATATTTGGGTGTTAATCTATGAATACCATATGATACTCATAGTATGGAGCATACTAGATATTTAAGATCTCCATTGTCTACCATAACCGAGTGTTGATATCGTAGCATGGAGCATGTGATATATTTAAGATCTTCATAGTTTTCCATGGTTGACAATTGATGTACACGAATATTTTGGAGTTGTCAGCATATGCATATGTGAGTAGCCTTGGATAGAAGATGTTCATCCAAGAATAATCTTAATGGGTGTGCTTCTAAGAAGATGGCGAAGTAGCTATGAGCTAAGAAGCTCAAGTTGGAGACATCCTTAAGATTGGCGTTAACATAGAGGGTAGAATAATATAGTTAGTTTTATTATTATTATGATTCTAACATTTATTTTTGCAGGTATTACTTGTCCCTAACTAACCCTATTAGCAGGAACATTACATTGAATCAACTAAAAATTAAGAATCAATTTGCAACTAAATTTATCTTTAGTCATGGTTTAAATTGGATAGCAAGATATACCTTATTCTTTGCACTCAACATCATTTTGTTCTCCCATACCTTGTACTCCTTCTCTTCCTCCTTTTCTTCTTCTCTTCTTCGTCCTCTAATTCACCATTTAGCTTGGGTTTAGTACGAAATAAATCCAAGTTATTGAATCATTTAAACTAAGAATAACTTTCTAATTAAATTTCCATTATGGATATGAGATCATAACTAATTTTTTATTTATAAAGAAAATAATAATAAATAATATATTCTAAAAGTTAGGGTTCATAAGAAAGGACTCTAAGTTGTTGATTCAACTAAATCAAGAATCATTTTCTACCTAAATTTTTAGAATAAATGCAAGATCATAACCAAATTTTTGTTTCGTTGATTCACTTAAACCAAGAGTTAGGCTAGGAGTGGCATGGGTAAAACCTTTTAGTTATGAATTTAATATTGATGACACCAAAGATATTATTAAGGCTCTCCTGTATGAGCCAGTGGATCCCAACGATCAATACATTAGAAGATGTGAGGAGGTAAATGCCAAGATTGAACTTGAAGTTGAGCTGCCCTAGGCAATGAATAGAGGAAGAAAAAGGATAGAGAAAATCTTGAAGAACACCTAGTCATCAAGATCTCCTCTCATTCTTAGTGAAGGTAAGGAAAATGACATAGTGGAAGATGAAGATAAAGAGGAGAATACAAAGGAAGTAGAACCTTAAGAAGAGGAGCCTCCTAAAAAGAAAGGGAAGGTTATAATAAAAAATCCTACAAATTCTTCCCCTGCTATGTTAATAAGGAGATCCACAAAATCTAGGAGGAAAGTAAATTTGGGTGATGATGATGAAGCAGATCAGATCATACTTCAGAAGACTACCCCTACTTTTGAAGAGAGACCTAAAAGACTAGCATAAGGAGGAGGCATGTCATCCTTCAAATCACTTAAGTATGACACTGGGAATGCAGTAGAGATGAAATAGATTGAAGATGCCCTAGTGGAAAAAAATGAAAAATGCAAGTATTCCTCTAATGAACTAGTCAAACAAGTTCCTAAAAATATCCTAGAAGTAGTTACACCAATTTGGGAGAATGCACTCAATGTTTCTAAGGACATTAGGGAAAAAACCTTGAGGCAACCTATGCCTAATATGTCAGACAAGGAAGTGAGAGAATCATTTAGGAAAAATGAGCAAAAGCTTACCCCAAAATTCAATGCATTGTTGATCCTGATAAAGGACATAGAGTCTATTGTGAAATACAACACCATTTCATGGAAAACATCTAAGGTTGGACAAGCCTAGTGACCATGTTGTGCAAATTGATGATATAGATGGCAAAGAAGATGACATGACAGAGGATGCATAAATAAGAGATGATAAATTAGAGAATGTAGATATTGATGATGTTGATGAGGAAGAATAATAAGAAGCTATAGGAGGAAGTCTTCCAAAAATTTAGAGTATTGAGAATAATGATGTAGAAAAGATAAAAATAGAGGTTATGACCTCCTTTCCTCATTCTTTGAGCAAAGGCTTAGTGCAATCTAGCTTAGAGAAGGTTTCTATCGGGTTGGTTGAGGTTAAAATTGGATCGCTAAGAACCTAACCAATCTCTAGAGCAATGTTACCAAGTACTTCAATGAGTGAAGTGTCTAACACTTCATCTACTAAGCAATAGGCTCAAGTCATTCTAGCATCAGGATCTACCAAGCAACAAAAAGGTTTTCCTATTGTTAGTGTTATTTCTACTATTCCTACATTTTTTTGTTTCTACTATTTCCACTATGGCTAGAGTAGTGATAGTTGAGACTCTGTCTCAAAAAAATTTGAATAAAGGAAACTAAATTGTTTCCTTTATTATTCATAAGAAAATGGGTCAAGAGGATGAAACCTCTAGGGGAGAGATTGATCTAGAGGAGCACATTGTAATACTAGATAGGGGTCTTTCCCATCTGACTCCCGATTAGATGGATACCCTTGGTGAGCTCTAGAAGAAAAGAATAAGGAAGAAAAAGATCACAAAGGAAAAGAAAAAGAAAAACTAGGTACTTGGAGATATCAAAAGCATATTAGTTGATGCTCTGAGCATTGAGGTTGATGAGAAACAACCTATTTTAGATTAACTAGTTGAAATTGTCCAACAATATAATGAAGAAGTGAATGCACAAAGAAATATTATGTAGAGGGCAGAAAGAAAATTTGAAAACAAAGTTTTGGAGTAAGTAGAATGGAGATAGCTATTGATTAAGTAGAATTATCTACTATTCTTGCTACATTTGAAATATATGTAAATACTGTTGTTTCCCTTTCTATCAAGTTGAGTGACACATCTATCTTTACTAAGGAGATCAAGGATAAACTATCCAAGATAGATGAAGACATGAAGGTAACTGCACATCAATTTTAACTTGATTCTAGTTGTAGTTATGCACATTTTACACAGATTAGACATGTACTTATAGATATTCATGCAAAATCATGAGGGGAGGAAGCTATAATTAGGGAAAAACTTGAAGAAATTCAAGGCATGATTCTTTGAAACATGGATGCACTATAAAAGCACATTGCACATGCAAGGATATTGATCCATGATAATAACTTCTCCATAGTTGACCATATGATGGAACTTTCAGCAGAAGTGCAGATAGCCTTACATGTGTCCAAGTTATTGCAAGAGAATTGGGGCAAGACCCTGACAATAATTTTGAAGGTACATGGTGATTTCTTATCACATTTTGGTACCAACTTATAATTTATATTTTTCACTTTTGGCATTAATGTCAAAAAGGGGGAGAAAATTATTTATATAAAAGGAAAATATTATCATGCTCCACATATAAATATGGGGGAGAGATATATGTATGGGGGAGAAGTAATATAAAAATATATGTAGAGATTAGGAGAAAATATGTTTACAAAATGAAAAATAAAAATAAACAAAGTAAAAATAGTGTAAGAGGTTACTGAGCTACAACAATAGTCAGCACTCAAAACTGAGTTGAAGATCCAGATTGTTGACTAAGGGAGTTTTGACTTGTAATTTTGAGAATTCATATTTTTTCTATAATAAGTGTTTTGTCACTAATTCCAAAGGAGGAGATTACTGACATGAAGGTCAACTTGTCTATTGGTGACTTAACACTTAATCAGTTGGTTTCATTGCTACCAATCTCTAAAGTTACTACTGAGCTTACCATTCATCTAGTAGTGTTAACCAAGTGTTTTGATTGCTATTGAGATAAATAGTCAAATTGAAGGTCATGCTCATCTTCATAGTATCTATCGTGCATCTAAGATAGTTTACAATATTGGCTGAGCATAGTAGAGTCTACCAATCTTTCTAGTACAAGTGATGAAGATATTAGTGTTAACCAAGCTCTGTAGTGTTAACCAAGTGAATATATTGTTGACTAAGCATCATAGTGTTAATCGAGTGTTTTATTGTTTATTAATTTTCGTAGTGTTCACCGAGTCATACAGTTTTGACCAAGTTCTTGCTACTCAAATTGATTAGTATGGATTGAGCTTTAATGTCAATTGACTACTAGAGTCTATCGAGTGTTGACAATGTTTTTCGAGTGTTAGAACATCACCAATTTGTTTTCAAAACCCGAGTTATAACAATGAGCTAACTTTTTGAATTATGATGAATTTAGCATTGTAGCTGACACTAGTAAGTAATTAATTGGATTGGTATATATGTAATGTATTGTATCCTATCCAAATGTAATAAAGTAAAAAGAATGTGAATAAGTAAGGAGCATATGTGTGTGAATTGAAGAAGGCTACAAGAAGTATAATGTATAAAAGATGCTTATCTATCATAGTTAAATGGTCATTGTAATTCAAGTAATCTCATTCAGAAAATCAAATTTTCAAATCAGAGATCAATCACTTGTTCATCCTAACATGTGCATTAGTCAAATCCTCTAACATTGTGGCCTTAACATTCTTATTCCAAATCTCCTAACAAAGTGCATACTTCACTGTATATTTGTAAATCCTTTAATAAGGTGGACCTAATAGTCCTTATTGTTTCTAAGAGGGAAGATCGCTAGAAATGGTCAATTATAAGCCTTAACATGCCAATTTTATACTACATTACTAAAGCTTTTGGGCATCATCCCCACCCCAATTTTACTTTCAATTTGGAAGGTTTCTGGGTCATCATATCTTATCTCAAAGTGATATGAATGTTTTATTGCTTTTATTATTTCATGTACATAATTAGATCAAAATAATATATGAAGGATTAACTGGTGAAGTAAGTTAAAAGTTTTATTGGTTCCCGATTCACCCCTCTCCTCTCAATAACCTAGCCTACCTTACTTTTCTAACACTTCTTTATTTGTTCATTGGCTCTAATAGCTCACTCCATTTTGAAGTATACAACCAACCTCTGCCAACCAAATATTACCTCTAGAATCATCATCCAAATCAAGATTTTAAAAATCTCATAGACCTTCTCTTCCAATATTATCTTCTTCACACCACTGATTTGCTAATTGTCCTCTAAATAGGGGTTTTACCATAGAACTATTACTGCCTTCCAAACCAATTAATTTAATCCTTTTGATTATTAATCTTCACATTGTAGTCCCATCTACAATGACATCTATTTGCCCAATATGACCATTACTTTCTGAAGATACTATCCTTTTTATATATTTCCTTTAAATGATAGTCTTGAAACATTACTAATGAGAAATTGTAGCTTTTTTTTGAATTATTGTGCATCCAACCATTATTATATTGAAACAATCTCTTTATGATGTTTTTCTCATTACAATAGCAAAGTTCTCATAAGAGTGAATAAATGTATGATATTAAGAGTTAATTTCCTTCTCATTGGATCCTCTTATTGTCATTACAATGCCAATAGTTGTCATTTTTATTTCTATATGGTGTTGTTATTACACGCTTTTAACTTGTAACCAATTGGTGTGCATCATTCATTGCGCCCCACCTACCCTTGCATACTTCTTTTTGTCATGTTCATCCTTCAACCATATTCTTTGCACCACTTGTAAATACTACCCGTACAAAATGAATGCCACATCAACACTTTCCATAAAATGAGGAAAATTCAACAAGAGTCAAGGTCCTTTTAATATTGGCCAGTCAACATTAATTCTCAATTTTCATTCAATTTTAAAGAAATACATTTACCAAAATACTATATATCTAATACTAGAATATCGATATGGTTTAGATAGGATGACCAAGGTAAAATAATCTCTAGAACCTACTCAAGAAACATAAAGGAGAGAATGTTGTACAAGTGCTTTACCACCCTACCGCAAAGTTGTTAAACTTCCATAGAATCTTCCCTAACATGAAAAATACCTAGCCCAACATTGACAAAGACTAAACAAGAAAAACTAAGAGTAGTAATGGAATTGTGTAGCAAAATAGCCTCATAAATATTCAAGTGTCAGAAAACATAGCTCAGCAAGATAGTAAAACAACCTTGTTCTAGGTTACCATTTTGGTGTCAGTCTCATCTCAAATACTTTTAAAAACGTAATATGATTTATCCAACATTGAGATACCTAGCCACATGCATGTATCATCATCATTGATGGATAACACTTCAAAGCCATACATCATTAGTTATATCCTCCTATGGTATTCCATAATTAATACCTCTCAAGAAAATGCAAAATATGCTTAAGGAAATCAATAAATTTAAGGAAGTCAATGAATATAATAATTCCAAAATTGGTATAGCATCTCAGTTTCGCTACAATTTTAAACATACTCTCTACATATAGGAAATCATTAGACATGTTTACATTCAACATCAACATTAAATTAAGCACTACTTGTCCTTTTACAATAGATTTACTATGAGTAAATACTTAATATAATTTATAAAATAGGGTTTTACAAAAAAGTGCCTAAAAATAATCCATATTCTAAACTTTTTGAATGTAAAATGCTGGCACTTAATGCATCCTATAGGTTTAGATTTTATGCCATTGATATTTCTA